>APFE030588843.1:91074-219890 GCA_000404065.3 Pinus taeda
TAGGAAAATAAAATAATTAAAGGGTATTAATATAAACTATGGGTGTAACTTCTAGAAGAAGACGAGGATCAAGCAGAATTCATCTTAGCCATCGATTAGCTTCTAATCTGGGTCATTGAATGTCAACGAGGAGATTATTTAAGGAGGCTTGAGGGTCACTTGGAAAGACACACAGAGAGAGTTCAAAAGTTTGATTTTATGACGCAGAGCAACTGCCGGGAGAATATCGATAGTGAGCTTTTGCAGTGAGGGGCAGGGATAATTTGGTTGGAGAGTCTTCTCTTGAGCCAGGATACGCAGCAGAGAGGCACCAGAAGGAGGCAGCGCAGGACCCAGGGGGGTTGACACTGAGTTAGAAGGGCTCACACAGGGGTTGATGCAAAGCCAAAAGTGCTCACGTAGAAGTAGCGCAGTCTCCAAGCAGAAGTCTGAATTTGTTGAGGGAGCTAACATTTTTGAGCTGGGAGGGATGGAAACTGCTCGAGAAGGCAAATCGATCCCCAGTTGAGTTGATGCAGGGCCTTAGAGGCTGACGCAAGGTCCACGCAAGGCCAGCACAAAAGTAGCAGGGGAACTCGCAGTTTAGCTACTGGATTAGCTGGAACTTGTTGGGTAGAGTGAAGTAATCTCAAATTTCTTCTACTAGTTTATTTCTCTGTAACTGGATTGCGGGAGGGCATCCAAAGTTGCATTCAGAAAATCACTGCATAATAATAAAAACCCTCAGAGCTGCTGCACCGACTTTCCTGCATTGGGTTTTTCTAGGGACATTTGTCCAAAAACTATTGTGTCACTTGTGTTGTATCTTTCTCTATTGTTCTGTTCTTATTTTGGACATAATATTTAATTGATGTAGGCTGTAGTGTGTTAGCTTCGATATTTGCTGTAGGAAGCAATAAATAATTTGTTTCAGTAATTAACAAATAAGAGAAGTTTAATCAGTTGCTGTAGTAGGGATTCCGGTTTATGAAATTCTCACAATGATGTGTGGGGAATGTTATTATCTAGGAAATGGGGTGCATCAATCTGTGGATAATTACAAACGGACTTATCGTATGCAACTATTCCCCAACCTGACGAGACCCCATTTATTCTATTCAGTGAGCCTCAACTCTCAAATCATGTTGAATATATGGACCCTTTCCCATATCTTGGTCAACAACATAGAACCAAAAGTCTAGGCCCTCCCGCTAGCCAATTTGAACCTATCAACCTTCTCCCTTCTCAAGACATTTGCCTTATTAAGAGGCCTAATCCTAAGTCGACCATATCGAAGAAGCAATGGATGCAAAAGCTGAAGAAGGACTTCAAGATTGGGGAAATGGTTTTAGTTAACAAACATCCCATCCTTGTTAGGGTTCATGGAAAGGTTGGTGTGGGTTACTTTTATGTAGCTTGACTCGATGATGAGCTTTGGCACTACCTGGTAAAAGCTAACCATATCACCCCTTTCTTGGACACATGATTCCACATGTTATGCATGGTAGTGTAGGTGCATTATATATAACTTTTGCATAACTAATATCATCATATCATGTTCTCATGCTAGATTAGATTGCATGTAGATTAAAATTGCATTTAACATTAGATTTACTTTCTGTATGGATTATTTTTTTCTATGAAACTAAGTTGCACGAAACGCCGAAAGGTTTCAGAGTTTCCGAAACGTGTATGTTTAGAAACGTCACCTCACAAAAATGGAAACGTCGGTCGAAACGTCATATATGTATATATAAATAAATAAGTGAATAACACATTATCTTTGCAAGAAAAAAGGGAATAAGACCCATAGATGACAATCTAGAAGAAAAAACAAGTCAATATTAACTCTCATAGATGATTATATGATGGTCGAGTTTCGACCAAGTTTCGGAGTTTTGGGTATGGGTACGGCCCAGAACGCTGGGTTCCTAGAGGTTTCGTGCAACATAGCTATGAAACACACCCGGTACATATGCTCCCAAATATTTGTATTGTAATGTGCAAGTTATAGGTCTGTGGTCCAAGGAGATTGCTGGAGTTCTCATGAGCTCCCCCGTTGGAGTACATGAATTATGCACTCTACGGTGAGCTCATGTCCCAGTTGGAGCCAGGTGTTACTCACCAAAAAATGGGTGACCCCTAGGAGAATTTGTTCTCATATTCATCTCTTCCAGTTGGCAGACCCTAAGAGCCCCCTCATAGCAGAGGTGACGTGCCATTTATATCTCGGCCACTTGCATCAATTATATGTCTCCTCGCCCATTTGTCTAGAGCGCATGTTGGAAGGTGGGCTTCTAATCAAAAGATACTGTTGCCCACCAAAAGTGGGTACCCCTAGGAGAGCATTCCTTCTATTCATCTTCTTCCAGCCGACATCTAGTAGCCCTAGAGAGCCTCCTTGTAGTCGATGTGATGTGCCGCTTTATATCCACTCCCTACATCAGTTGTATGTTTCCTCACCCATTTGTTGAGAGCATATGTTAGAAGGTGGGCAGTTCGACCTAAAAGGTATGTTTCTCATTGTGCAATCGTGTGCCTATACTTGTTTTTCATTGGGCATTTTGGGCATGGATTATTGAGTGACTTGGAAGAAGGAAGGGCCTTGATCGTGGTTTTGTTCCCTCACCTTAAATGGGGGGTTAATCTTCAATCCTAGTCGCATGGGATCTCCTCTATTGGCCTATGGCTTTAGGAAGGGCACTACGTGGGAAACCATGATTTTGGTAGCGTGGTCCTATTTTCTCGTCGATGTGATGTGTTGCTTTATATCCACTCCCTACATCAGTTGTATGTTTCCTCACCCATCTGTTGAGAGCATATGTTAGAAGGTGGGCAGTTCGACCTAAAAGGTATGTTTCTCATTGTGCAATCGTGTGCTTATACTTGTTTTTCATTGGGCATTTTGGGCGTGGATTATTGAGTGACTTGGAAGAAGGAAGGGCCTTGATCGTGGTTTTGTTCCCTAACCTTAAATGGGGGGTTAATCTTCAATCCTAGTCGCATGGGATCTCCTCTATTGGCCTATGGCTTTAGGAAGGGCACTACGTGGGAAACCACGATTTTGGTAGTGTGGTCCTATTTTCTCGTTCCACATTTTTCACTCCACTCTGCACATTACAATACATATTTCACTATTTCCCTTCTCTGGGTCCACAGGGCATTGGCACTCACCCTCCCCTTGTCTACATATCTAGGTTGGGCCTGGAAACGTTGCCCTGGAGGTTGATGCAACTAAAAGAAAGTTAAAAGCATATCATGGCCATAAGCAATAAACAAAATAAAAAATCACAAAATGCAAAAGATGGTCGGGACATTTAATATAGCACATGGGAAAAATCCAAATATGAGCTCTAACCCTCATCATTATGGCCATCACCCTGGTTCCTTGGGCCGATGAGTGCCCCTTTTACATCATAAAGGAACCCATGCACATCCCAACCCTTGGTGGGCAGTGAATTGCCCCACCTCAAGGGGATAGTAACTGTTATACTTCATTCACATCATGCTCTCATTTCTTGGAGCCTTGATCAATAATACAAAGAAAAATCAAGAAAAGGCGAAAGGCAAATAAAGAAGTGTGGAAAAACAAAGGCTAGGGTAACTCATGTAACCACGATTACTCCCTCCTCACATCTGTATGCCCAATATGTGGACACCCTCATCATTGCTATCCTTGTACCCATGGCATTTGGCCTTGAGACCCCTATTTCCCATCCATTTCATCATCATTCACATGCAACCTATTAATTGAAGGATGTATCTGGGACATGTCTTTTTCCTTAGGGGTTGGGAACACCTAATAGGATTGTTTATCAACCACTCCTACCTAGGGATGTAACGCTACTTCGAGACCAAAGCCCCAAATTTGGAAGAGAAGCCCCATATGAAGTCTCAATATGCCCTTGACTAACAAGCTTGGTTCCCTTAGATGCACTAATGATTAATTGTACTTGATGGTGAAGATGTAGCATTGGACATTATGTGTGATTGGCAGGTGGTTTCACCATGGGTTGGGCAACTTAATTGGGGCCTAAGTCCACTAGAGGAGCATATGACACCCTACAGGTGAAGCGTTGATAGCCATTGGACTCTTATTACTTGCAGAGCATCATTTCACTCCATGGGCACCTTCAACACCCACAATAGTCTGCACTTTGCCCACATTATTCATGAGATGATGTACTTGGACCAGTGTACCCCCGACCGTCATAGCAGTATATATAGGTTTTGGCAGCTGATATAAGGCCTAAATGAGGTTTGTCTCGCTATTGAGACATGGGAGGGCTAGTACCATCCCCTGAGCCCTCAATGTTGGAGCAGATACATGCTATTATATCACCAAGAGACCCATAATGATAAGACTCATTTTGTGCCCCAAACACAAAACTGGGGTCCACTTGATAATTTGCATGGATATCTAGGGGCCAACCCCTAGGGGACATTGACAATTGTAAGGAGGGTGAAGGTTGGAGGCTCTAGTGTTGACACGTTGAAGGATAACGGACAACCAAATGATTCAACCCAAGTTCATTGTTGGAGAAGGACATCTTGCAGTGATAGGTGGCAGCCCTCCGACCCAAAGTTTGTCTTCATTGGAGCAATGCAGGAAGGAATTAGAGGGAAGAAGTCCCAAAGGAGCTGAGGAGCAACAATGGGTAGTTGAGAGTTGTTCACAAATGGAGTTGTGAACAACTCAATAGATGACCCAAAGTGTTGATGCATTGATGGATGGATGACCAGATAGAGGGCAAATTTGCAAGCCGAGTTTAGTGACCTAAAGGAGCAGGACCATTGATAAAGGCAAAGTTGCAGATTGGGAGCAGAATGACCAACAATTGTGTTCAGTGTACGACCAAGGCAACTGTGATGGTGCACTACATCAACTAGACAGTCAGTGTATCTTGTTCAGGGCAGTTTGATTGTCATAGTTGTTGACAACAAAGCCCTAGTTTGTATTCTTGTATCAGTGGAAGTATGAGGGCCA
Organism: Pinus taeda; assembly: GCA_000404065.3. NCBI lineage: Eukaryota > Viridiplantae > Streptophyta > Pinopsida > Pinales > Pinaceae > Pinus > Pinus taeda. The sequence continues at coordinate 96,041 of APFE030588843.1, forward strand.
TTATCCTTGGTACTGGAGCCCTAGACAATTGTATTGCAGTTTGTTAATATAATAAATCTCAACTGTTAATATTACAGTTGTGTTTGTTATATACTACAACAAAAATACAGCCCTTACCATTTACCCTTGGCAGACCTTGTGATAAAATCCATTGATATTTGTTCCCACTTTTGGTTGTGGCAACTGTGCAGGGAAGGAAACTTCTGCCTTGTTTTATTGTCATTCTAGGCATTCCCTCACATGATTGAGAGCATCATCCTTCATACCTTTCCTTGAGAACCTTTCACGATCAGACCTGCATGTCTTAAAATAACCAGGGTGACCAACAAGTTGATTGTTATGAACAACAATTAGAATTTTCTGCTTAAACTTACTTTCGGGTACTAGTTAGATTCTATTCTTGTATTCTCTGTTACCAAAATTTGGATTAAATCTCGATAAAATTGCCAAATCGTGAGTTTTTCAACCAATCAATTTTATCGGCTGAGTTTTTGGTGAGTCTTTCGAAATTGTAAAAATCAGGATTAAATCGTAAAAAATCAGGATTTTTTCAAAATTTTGTAGAGTTTTTGCCATTATTTTCAATTTTCGCTTGACTTTTACGACTTTTTAAATTTTCGGACCCCTGCCAATTTATTCTCGAGTCCAAATTTTGCAACATTGCGTGTAATAGATGATGTCACTCATCACTTTTTATCTTCCATCATCAATTTTACCTTCTAAAATTCACAAGCATGCTGATTTTTTGCATATTCTGCTAGTATGTGATCTTTCCAAGACGCTGAAATGTCTGAAAGTGAGTAAAACAAAGGATTTCTAGATAATACATCAACAACAACGCTATTCTTCTTCTTCACGAATTCAATGTCAAAGCCATACACTTGTAGCTTACTTACCCATTGTTGTTGTCTCTCATTTAATCCTTTTTGCACCATGAAATACTTGAGGCTATTATGATCAGTCCTCATAGTAAACTTGCTGCCCGCAAGATATTGACAAAACTTTTCAAGTTCGTGCATGATGGCCAACATCTCCTTATCACATGCGGAGAATCTCTTTTCAACTTCATTCAATTTTTGGCTTTCATAAGCAATGGGATGTTTGTCTTGCATCAAAACAACCCCAACGCCAATACATGATGCATCACACTCAAGCACAAAAGGTTTAGAGAAATCCGGTAAAGCCAAAATGAGACCAATACTCGTTACTTTCTTAAGATGAACCATAATTCCGTGATTCTCATCTGTCCAAACAAAACCATCCTTCTTGGTCAAATATGTCAGAGGAGCAGTTAATGAAGAAAATCCCTTCACAAACCGTTTATAATATGTACATAGACCAATGAAGCCCCACAATTATGACACGTTCTTTGGTGGCGGCTTGTCAAGTATAGCTTGAATCTTTTTCCGATGTGCCTTCACACCACCTCCCCTTATGACATATCCCAAATATAATAGCTCAGTCATGTCGAACTCACACTTAGAGGCTTTTGCAAAAAGGGAACTAGTGGCTAATATACTTAACACTTCATCAAGGTGTCGAAGATGCTCTTCCCACGACTTGATATATACTAAGATTTCATCAAAGAAAACCAACACAAATTAAGACTGAAGAGTAGCTGGAGCATTTGATAACCTAAAAGGCATCACTAAATACTCAAAATGTCCAAAGTGGCACCTGAAAGTTGTTTTGTGGATATCCTTCTTTCATACTCGAATTTGATGATATCTCGAACAATGATCTATTTTGGAGAAATAGACCGTTCCATGTAGCTCATCCATCAGCTCATCAATACACGGAATAGGGTACTTGTTCTTGATGTTCTTATGTAGTGCACAATAATCAATGCACATCCTCATAGAGCCATCCTTCTTCTTTACCAAGACAACGGATAAAGTGAAAGGACTAGAGCTAGGCTGTATATGTCCTGCACTCAACAACTCCCGAATAGTCCTCTCAATCTCATCCTTGAATCTAGGATGACGATAGGGATCGGTAACAATTGGCTTGTTGTCCATATGCTCAATAACATGCTCAAAACCACGACTTGGAGGTAGGCCATGCGGTAGATATGAAAACACCACACTATGCTTGTCCAACAAGCCTTGTATGTCTACATGATACCCACGTTGTTCTGTATCGATAGACCTTTCTGAAGTGAAACATTGCATTGCCCACTCTGCCTTGGAATGTCAAAAAACTCTCTCCATACTCTTAGCTGTAATGACTCTAGGAACATATGGAGTTAAGCCCCGTAATACCACCTTCCTAGCATCTGTTGTGAAACTCAATTGCATAGCCTTAAAGTTTGTAACAAATGGACTTATCGAATGCAACCACTGAACACTCGACACAACATTGATATCCTCAATGTCAACCACATAAAAGTCATCAATAATTGTGCAATTACCCAAAGTTATACTCAACTGTGTAACGCGATGAATGCAACGCAACAACAAGCCACTTGCTGTACACACCCGAAAACCATCATGCTCCTCAACATGCAAAACCCACTTCTTCACATAGGATAGGTCAATGAAATTGTGGGTAGCCCCACTATCAATCAACACAATAACTAGTTGTCCCTGTATAAACACCCTTGACTCTTAAGGCGTTATAATGAGGAATGGTAGTGAGGGTTGCAAATGTACCCCCTATCTGTTCCAAATCATCTGGTTGCTTATCTGTACCTGTCTCTCTATCCATCCGCTCATGCTGCTCGTCAGGAACCTGTGTCTCTTCTGACTCATCATCACTAGGCTCCTCAAAGACCTCAATCCAATGGGCCTTGCCTCCACTTCTACACTTATGTCCAGGTGTCCAAGGCTCTCGACAGTCAAAGCAAAAGCCTTTTTCATCTCAACTCATCCCTTGAATCATGAGGTGCACCACCAATTGTCCTATACATCTCACCCATAGGTCTATTATATTTTGGTTTCTTGTCCTTCCTATGCGGCCAATTTGGCAACAAGGGTATATGCAGAAACTTGTTAGGGCACCTAACTTGTGGTGTGGATAACTCCATATTCCTTGCATGTGTAATAGCATCTCACAAGGTCGGTGGATTAAAAGCTTTGACCCAACCCCTGAGAGGTTCTGACAAGCCCTCTGTGAACCAAGAAATCAATCTCTTCTCGGTCACATCAATAACAATGGATGACAACTACTGAAACTCTGAAATATATGTATCAAGTGTCCCAACCTGTCTCAACTGAGCCAACTCTCTGGAGCATACCTTTGAATCCTTGCAGTCAAACCGCTCTATCATTGTAGCGCAGAATTGATCATAAGAGACTATAGCACCATGTCCTTTTGTTACTAACCCATGATATCACCATTCATGTGCAACTCCCTCAAGGTGAGGGGTAGCAAGCTTGATGGCTTCAATCTGTTTCATCTGATTTGGGGAAAGATAAGTATCCAATTTTTGAATCCAAGCCCTAGCTATACACTTGGATGATCCATCAAAACTTGGTAAGGATAGATGGCCCAACCTTTTCTGCAGCCCATAGTTTTGCTTCCCTTGTTCCATTTCTTTTGCTTTTGCTTTGTGTGCTTTGTTACCTCCAAGTAGTCCCTAATGGAGATGGCTGATTGAAAATCTGCCCCCAAAGCTTGATACTTAGCTAATATTTCAGCATCCTCATTGTCCTCCATAGATTCCCCTTGTGTAGGCTCATCCATTTATATAAAAGTAGGCACAAAAAGTCTAGATTATGTTGAACCTGAAGGTTTGCCAGAAGAATGTTCAATGTGTTCTTCAACCTTACTACTTTCCACTCCCTCCGTATGCATTATATTTCTTCCATTTGCTGTGTTTTGAGCCATCCGACTCATAAAAAAGGTTATTAATCTGTGGCTGTTTTAACATTTCTGCAAACATTTGTTTTGCCTCCTCACTTGATGGTGATGGTTGATCATTTCCAGCCATTATTTCCTCCTGTTTTTCCAGGTTATGACCACCCTCTTCATGCATCCAGTTAACCCAAACAGGCGTCCAATTCTTGTAGCTTTATTACCACTGTAATATCCCCAAATAGAGAGATACTAGAAAAATAACAATATTTTTAAAACAAGGGCACAACAAAATCTGGAATTTTATTTGCATATAAAAATGAGGAATTACAACTATGAAAATTACTTGCTGAAATAAACATAAATCTGAAACCGTCCCCTAAATTTTTATTTCTAAATTGACCTCAACGTCTGATAAATGATTGCAGCCCAGAAAAGTTGATGTGCTAGGGTCTCACAAACTGTAGCTCTTCCATCAAAACAAACCCTTCTGACTAGGGGGAGCCCATATGTCTCTCCGAAATCACGGATACTCAAGTTCGTCAGACCTTAAGCCTAAAATTGCACCAACATAGAATAGAAACTCACAATGACTATCATAATCAGCTATCAAATCAACCTTCTCCTTTTATAAATTATGGAAGTCGAATTATCCATGCAAGACTCTGCCTTCAACTTCCATGCATTTTGGTTAACCAATGGTGAACTAGGATGAGATGGCCATGTGCATGTCTAAAGGAAGTATGCTTGAGCTCAATGTGAAGTAGAAGTGGAGAGAAGAAGCATGTGTTTATTCTAGTGGAGATACTCTTATGTCAAATTGCTTTGAAGTGGGAGAGAAAAAAAGCATGTGCCTAGTTAATTGGACCACACGCTCAATTATCTCACTATGCATGCACATGCTGTAGTTAACTCTAAGAAAAGTGCCAACTCATTCCTAAATTAGTGCATGCGTCCCAATGGTTTTTAGTTCACTCATGCATGTGCTCTAAATAACTCCCAGACATGCTCAGTCTTATCCATGCACATTAATCCTTGTGCATGCGCCCAAATGCAATGTAGCTCTGTGTCCTTTTCCTCTTGGGTAAGCCAATGAAAGGACAATTGATTTGCTATTAGTTTTCCTGGTTTGAGTTTGGGACATTTCATTAAGCTAGAAGGGTTGCCATGCTCAGTCTTAACTATGCACATTAATCCTCGTGCATGTGCCCAAATCCAATGTAGCTCTGTGTCCTTTTCCTCCTAGGTAAGCCAATGAAAGGACAATTGATTCGCTATTAGTCTTCCTGGTTTGAGTTGGGGACATTTCATTAAGCTAGAAGGGTTGGTACTTAATGCATTAGAAAGGTTTGGATAATCAACCCTTCTAGCTTAGGTAAAATTTTAAGGACGTTGCCTTGAGCCACATGGACTGGGACAACCGATCCTTCTAACAAGCTTAGGTAGGACCTTGAAGGACCCATCTCGAGCTAGAAAGTTTGGTAATGGTCTAATGAAGGTCATGATCCTGAGCTCTACTCAGGCAGGTAGGGTCCAAGAGGGTCCTTGTCTTGAGCAGAAATACAATTTGAAGAATAACCAAGTTATGGGGGTTCGTTCGTGCCAATCCATGGAACATATCCATTTTTAGTTTGTTATGATCCCTAACTCGTTATAACCAATGTAACATAATCCTCGATATATTGTCTAGTGAAATAGAGATCCTGATAGGACAAAAGGTTTCTTCGGGGCTGTAATCAACAAAATTAGATCCCATGTTTTGTTCCCACCAGTGTGTATAAATGCAATTTTCTATGGAGAGATCAAGACATTCCATAGTACTCTAACAGTGTATATACATGCGGGGGTGCTGGGAGATATTGGGTAAAACATATTTTTAATAATATTTTTTATATTGACAATGCAGTTTGTCAAGGGGTGGTGGGCCAGGCCTACACTCTTAATATAATCTCCCTCTGTAGAATTACTCTTCTCTGATTCATGCAACATGATCTTTGTTGTATGCCATGGATGACACTATCAGTGATTCAGTACTCACATGCACTTAACATCAGAGCGTGTCTCTATTTGGGAAGTACATTTGGATTGTTTGGCTGGTTTTTGAAATTACGTAATATTCTTGGAACCTTAAAATGGTACTTCTTCTTGCTTTCGAAATTACAAGTGTATAAATCAATGGATAATTTCTCGTTGGTAGTTGAGTGCCGAAGGAGTTTGTGTGAAGCCTTTTGCATTTGAGCTAAAGGATTATTTAGGGTACACATAAGTATCCAATAGTTTTTACCATTATTTATGGCCTTAGTGATGTCGTGCAGTTTAGGGCTGTGAAACTCGTTTAAGGTTGTCAAGGGGTACATTAAGCAAATAGTTTTGAAAACCGGTACGGATAACTGACCTGGTCCACCTATCAAACTAGTTTTTGAACTGAAACCTGAAAAACCAGACTTGTCACATCTCAATGAATAGGTCTTTGAAAAATACATGACATAAGTAATTTTTAATGGAAAAAGTTATTTTTAAGATTTAAAACCACGATTCCAAACTATGAGAGACAAATTATGCAATGTTTGCTTATCCATATACCATGTAAGAGTGAATATATCAAAGTGCAATACATATCAACAATAAAATACATAATCAATGACAGTCTAAATTGTTGATGTGAGTGGCATCCGAAGGTCTTCTACAATTGCTTGGTGTCTTAGAATGTGGAAGACATTATTTGCCTCTTCTAGTGATTTATGCCTTCTTTCCTAAGTTTAACATAGGAAAAGTACAATAATTAAAGTCAATTAATTATTGTGGACTATTGGGTTATTTTCTAAGGATAAATAATTTAATTATTTAAGTGACTTGGAAATAATTTCAATTGTTGATCTTCAAGATGTTTCTAGAAGGAAGATTCAAGATGTTTCTAGTGGGGGGATTGGGGTTAGAGATTTTGACTCAATGAAGATTATAAATGGAGGCTAGCGATGGAGGTGAAGACACAATAAAGAGCACAAGTGTGTGAGCGAGTCATCACGAGAGAAAGTGATTTTTTCTATAGTGCGAGTGGCTCAGTGACCAGTGCATAGAGGAGGAGAAGTGCGAGTGGGTTTGAGCGAATCTAGGAGGGCCGAGTTGGAGGAGATTGCAGGGTCGAGTTGCCTCAAGGAGATCAAGTTTGTTTGGAGGAGGCCAAGATGCTGGAGTGCTGGGGTTTTTCTAGTATGCATTAGTGGCAAGGCACAAATCAAGTCGCTGGAGGGTGTAGATCTGATTGTTGGAGGTCGATTTATTAAGAGCGATTTCATCTGGAGGCATATTTTCTTGAGGCTGATTTACCTAAGCCGAATTCATTCTAAGGGAGCCGAGTTGTAGGTTCTAGACTGCATTTTTCCTTGTATCTCCGTGGGTTGAAAAACCCAGATTTTCTAGATAATGAAATGACAAATAATTGTTTGTGGGTTAATTAATATTTGCAATGTGTGATTAATCTCTCTAGTTTATTTATGCTGCATATTTTAATTCTAGAAGTTAAAGACACTAGTGATTTTAATTTTTATTGATTCAGTTATTATTTTGGTAAATAAATGATAAACTGGGGATATGTTAAATTGCTGTGAGAAAATAAGTCTAGCTGGTATTAGAAATTTAACATAGTATCAGAGCAATCTAGAAGACTCTGAAAGTGAGATCTGAGATCACAAGCGTTTGCAGCGACGAGTTTTCCTTTTTGTAGCAACAAAATTATTTCTAAAAATTTTGCAGCAGGGATTTGTGGACGTGGTTGATTTGCGAAGATGGCATCATTAAACAGCTTGAGATATGAAGAAAAATTGGATGGGGTATCAAATTTCAGCAACCTAGAAGGAGCGAATTACCCAGATTCCGAAGATGAATGATCTTTGGGATTGAGTAAGCAAAGATGTGCAGGTTCCTTTAGATCCGGTACAAGCAGCAGAACATAGAACCAAGGATATGAAGGTGAGTTGCATAATTCTGGATGGTGTGAAAGATCATATAATTCCTAACATATCAATGAAGGATACCAATAGACAAATGTGGGGAGCTCTGGCCAGTCTTTATCAGAGTATAAACGAGAACAGAAAAATGGTGTCGTGGAAATGTTAAACAACATTAAAATGGGTAGATCTGAGATCATAACTTACTATCTCACGACGGTCCAGTAGGATCGTGATGAGCTTGCAATTGTGGGGGAAACTGTGCATGATTCAGAGCTGGTCAAAGTTGCTTTGAAGGGGTGCATGAAGTAGTGGTCCACTTTTGTGGACAACATTCTTGCTCGTCAATAGCTTCCTGATTGGAGCCGGCTATGGGACAATTACACCTAGAAGGTCTGGGAAAATTAGTTGACCGGAGGACAGCGAAAGGGTGGTGAGAAGAAGGACAAAGTTGCTCTTGCTACACAAGTGAAAAAAAGCAAGGCAAAGGTCAAGTAGAACCAGGGTGGAGGAGCATCTTCACAGAGCAAGAAGGAAAAGAACACAGGCAAGTTAAATGCTTTGCTTGTCATAAGTTCGGCCATTTTGCCAGGCAGTGTCCTAACAATAAGGGCAAGGGCAAGACTGCTATGACAACCCTGCACAAATGGAGGAGATGGCAAAGAAGTTCGATGAAAACTTTGTAGTATCTTGCCTTTTTGCAACCATCATGAGAGGTGTCTAGTTCGTGGACATTGGTGCATCTGGTCACATGACGGGATCGCGGGTCTTCTTCACCAGCATGACTAGGGGACCTATAGATGTAAATGTGGAGCTTGGTGACAAGGCCAAGTATGTAGTTGAGGGCATTGGGAGTATCGAGTTCTAGATGGACTCAGGTGGCATCATGGAGGTGAACGAGGTGCTATATATACTGGGTTTGGAGAAGAATCTCATTTTAGTTTTTGGCCATGGAAGACAAAGGACTAGAGGTCAGCTTTACGGGAGGTGAAGTTCAAGTAGCTATTGGGCGGAAGGGAACCAATTTCAGCAAGAGGCAAGTGATTGGTGGGAGGGAGAGAGATCTCTATCTGTTGAGAGGATAGCTGATGAAGGCTCTCATCCATGAGAGTGACAACTAGAGCGATATTTGGCATATGAGGATGGGACACTTACACTACAAAGCTCTTCCAATCATGCAGAGGATGGTTACTGGTTTTCCAGAGATCCAGGTTAAGTGGGATGGAGTGTTTAGAGGGTGCGCTTGACAAGCAGGCCAATAATGTGTATCCTTAGTGAGACCAGGTCTAAGGGTGTGCTAGACTTTGTGCATTTTGATATATGTGGTCCTATGTCTGTGACATCAGTCACAAGGTCGCCTTATATTTTGCAAAGTTCATAGATGATTATTCTAGGAAGATTTGGATCTATTTCTTGAAGACCAAGGATGAGGTCTTCAATCGGTTTTAGGAGTTCAAGGATCTTGTGGAGAACTAAATAGGAAGGAAGATTAAGGTGTTGAGATCAAATAATGGGGGCGAGTACACCAATGAGTTCTTGGACTTTTGCAGATAGGCAGGAATCAATAAGGAGCTCATAGTACCTTACGACCCTTAGTAGAATGGGGTTGCCGAGAGGAAAAATAAGACCATCATGGAGGCACCGAGGGCAATGATCTATGATCAGGAGTTGCCTATGTTTTTGTGGGCGAAGGCCCGCAATACAACTGTGCATGTACATAATAAGAGTCCTCACAGGGTGTTGGAGTACGTGGCTCTTGAGGAGCTATTTACAGGAGTGAAAGCGAATGTGAGTCACTTGTGCATATCGGTAGTCCAGTTTATGTCCATGTGCCTACAAAAAAGAGGACTAAGTTGGAGCCCTTATATGAGACAAACATGTTTGTTGGCTATAGTGAGGTCTCGAAGGCCTACTGAGTCTACATTCTAGGACAAAGGAAGGTGATCTTGAGTCTAGATGTCAAATTTGATGGGGGTAGGACCATCAGGAGATATCACGAGAAAGAGCCAACAGTGCTAAAGGAGAAGGAGCAAGAGGCTCCTAAGGCTGAGCAGGGACCAACAACACTAGTAGGGACATAACCAGTGGATTCAGAGGATGAGCTTGATACTCCTTCGAGTTCTACTAGGAGGAGACCGAGATGGGCCAAACAAACATTGAGGGATGCTAAGGAGCATGTGCAGGCTCCTAGAAGCACTTTCAGGCAAAGCAGACCACCAAGCAAATATTTTAGCTATTTGGCACTATCTGTAGTGTCTGCGAGTTTGACTCATCTACTTTTGAGGAGGCTATAAGTGAGTAGGTTTGGAGGGATACCTTGATAGAGGAGTATAGCTCCATCATGAGAAATGATGTTTGGGACATAGTGTCGGTGTCATTGGGGAAGTCTGCGGTCACTTCTCTATGGATCTACAGTATCAAACATGCAACAAATGGCAATATTGAGAAATATAAAGCGAGGTTCACGACGAGAGGGTTTTCCCAAAAGGAGGGAGTGGATTACAAGGAGACATTCACACTTGTTGCTAGATATGCATCTATTCGAGCAATTATGTCCATTTCTTCAAAGATGGGTGGAGGATACATTAGATGGATGTGAAGACTGCTTTCCTCAACGAAGTGATCGAGGAGGAGCTGTATATTTAGCAACCTTAGGGTTTTGAGGTGCATGGGAGAGATTCACATGTATGCAAGTTGAAGAAGGCCCTTTATGGGCTGAAGCAGGCTCTGTGTGCATGGTATGCCAGGATCGATGGATATCTTCTTGGTTTGGGCTTCACCAAAAGTGAGCAGGATCCTAACTTGTACTATGTACTCGTTGAGGGTGAACAACTCATCTCGTTATTGTATGTGGACGATCTCTTCTTGATAGGATCGAAGAAGCTCATAGGGATGTGTAAGGAGGATCTTGCTTCGAATTTTGACATTAAGGACATCGACCTGATGCACTATTTTTTGGGATTGGAGGTGTGGCAACAACCAAGAGAGATTTTCCTTGGGTAGGGCAAGTATGCAGTGAAGATCTTTAGGAGATTCGGGATGGAGGATTGTAGGCCTATGTCTACACCTATGATCACTATCCTGAAGAAGCTGAGCGCTTCTGAAGGTGAATTAGTGGATCCCACACTGTATAGGCAATTGATAGGTTCCTTGATGTATTTGGTCAACACCAGGCTGGATATATGTTTTGCTGTGAATGCACTCAACCAATTCATGGTGGAGCCGCGATAGGTTCATTGGGTGGCAACGAAGCCTATGTCAATATACCTACGAGGGATAATAGACTTTGGATTGAGATATGTTAGAGCTGGAGGAGTGGAGCTGTAGGGGTACACAGATTCTGATTGGGTAGGGAGTGTGATGGACATAAAGTCCACATCTAGATGTTGTTTCAGCTTGGGATCAACTATGATCTCATGGTTCAGTAGGAAGCGAATGTCAGTGGCACTTAGTGCATCAGAGGCACAGTATATGGCAGCGAGTCTGGCAAGTTGTGAGGCAATGTGGCTTCACAAGATGCTTGTGGGATTATTTGATCTACAGATAGGGCCAACAATGATACATTGTGATAATTAGAGTTGCATTAAGCTCTCTGAGAATCCTGTGTTTCATGATTGGTTCAAGCATATCGAGATCATATATCACTTCATCAGAGACATGGTTCAGTGGGGTGTTGTGAGATTTCAGTACATTTCTACAGAGGAGCAAGTGGCATATGTTCTAATGAAGCCTTTAATGAAGGGAAGGATAAGATGGGGGTGGTGGAGAATCCCTTTCTTGCTATGAGGGAGCATTGATGTGAGTAGCATTGGAAGGTCTTTTACAATTGCTTGGTGTCTTAGCATGTGGAAGACATTATTTGCCTCTTTGAGTGATTTATGTCTTCTTTCCTAAGTTTAACTTAAAAAAAGTACAATAATTAAAGTCAGTTAATTATTGTGGACTAGTGGGTTATTTTCTAAGGATAAATAATTTAATTTTTTAAGTGACTTAGAAATAATCTCAACCGTTGATCTTCAAGATGTTTCTGGAAGGAAGATTCAAGGTGTTTTTAGAGCGGGGATTGGGGTTAGATATTTTGACTCAATGAAGATTATAAATGGAGGCTGGCGAGGGAGGTGAAGACACAACGAAGAGCACATGTATGTGAGCGAGTCATCACGAGAGAGCGATTTTCTTTGCAGTGCTGGTGGCAAAGTGACCAGTGCGCAGAGGAGGAGAAGTGTGAGTGGGTTTGAGCAAATCCAGGAGGGCTGAGTTGGAGGAGATAGCAGGGCAAAGTTGCTAGAAGGAGACCGAGCTTCCTGGAGGCAGCCAAGTCGTTGGAGTGCTGGGGTTTTCCAGTGTGCATTAGTGGCAGGGCGCAGATCGAGTTGCTGGAGGGCATAGATTTGATTGTTGGAGGCCGATTTCTTCAGAGTTATTTCATCTGGAGGCAAATTTCCTTGAGGTCGATTTACCTGGGCCAAATTCATTCCAAGGGAGTTGAGTTGTAGGTTCCAGATTGTATTTTTCCTTGTATCTCTGTGGGTCGAAAAACCTATATTTTGCGGATAATGAAATGATGAAGAATTGTTGTGGGTTAACTTTTGCAATATGTGATTGATCTCTCTGGTTTATTTCCGCTTGCATATTTTAATTCTAGAAGTTAAAGATACTAGTGATTTTATTTTTCGATGATTCTGTTATTATTTGGGTAAATAAATAATAAATTTGGGATAAATTAAATTGCCGTAAGAAAATAAATATGGCTTGTATTAGAAATTTAACGTAAATGGCCTCTAGAGTACAAAAGAAATGCTATAAGCTATTGGGTGACAGGTCTACTACAAGTCTACATATCAATGTTCAACACGATCACTCCTCATCAAACTCATCACCACTACTAGACATGGGATCACCAATAGGAGCTACATAAACATCATCTAGCTCAAAGTATGAGGACTCCTCAGATTCCTCTGCAACCTCAATAGTAGTAGTAGCAGCAACAAAACTAAAACTAATAGAAGCACGAGTTGGTTGAGCTGCACGACCAATGCTTCCTGTTGATTGTTTGCCTTCACTTGCTTCAAGTATTGGTTCTAGTTCCATTGGCACTACCGGATCTGCATTGGGATCAACCCCCCAAATTCCAAATATGATGTGTGAGGCAAATGAGGGGAGGTATGATTTTATAGGCTTGGAGGGGTTGTTTTTGGAGGGAAACAACCCCTACTTTCCCAGAAAGCCACTCACAAGCACCCTTAACCACTCTGTATGGGTCTACAGCCATGCACGTGCGAACTGTCAATGACCTGGCCGGGTTATGATGCAACCAGCCTGTTCATGCTGGTTTGGTACCAAACTGGCCAGTTCATGGTTGGTTTGGTACCAAATCAGGGTCTACCTCGGCCCAAACCGGGTTCATTGGCTGGGTTGGCTTTCGAGCTTAATGAACCAGCCAGTTTGACTGAGTAGTGGCTCAACCCGGCTGGGTTTTAAAACCATGATTGTGTATGTCGCATGAAAAAAGTTTACTGGGCACCTCAATGCATGGAATCACTTCTCTGTAGTCACATATAAGGAACTAGCTGCAAGAAATTCTACAAATTGGATACCTTCTTGAGGATTTCTTGTTTAAGCATTTCATGCCAGTGACTTTATGGAAGAGAGTTGAAACACACTTGGTATACAATGTACAAAATGATTCATTTATAATGAAGTTTTTTAGCAAGCTTTAGCAATATGCACCTTGAGTTCCAGTGCTCCTTATTTCTTTTGTGATATTTTCTTATGTGCAACAGAATCTGATGCATTGCAAATCCATGGTTAGCATAGTTTGACCATAACATAGATGCTGATCATGGTTTTTACAACGTGGAGGAGTTGCCTTAAATTTTACACGAATTTAATTCAATGATGAACTTAATTTTGATAAGAACACAGACAATGCTGAAGGTTGAATGGTTATTGGAAACATAGATAGAAGGTTGATGGAGTTCGAAGATTTCTAGGAGGTTATAATGAATCTCTATATTCTGTTATAGCTGTGTTAACTAGAAATCTGGAAACCGGGGTGTAATAATTATGACACTAACAGATGCTTATGTTTGTGGCATGATAAGTCTCAATTTGTCTCTGTTCTGTTATAACTGTGTCGATTAAGCAATCTAAAATTTAGCTATTCTTTGATGGAACTACCATCATAAAATAACAAATGTTTATATTTGTGAAGATGACAAGTCCCTTCAATTTAAAATTTAGCTGAAGACATCTTTTCCTGAGAGCAATGAATTATGAAACTCTTCAGCATGTTAGGGTGTACTTCAGTAAGCCAATCATGGTTTTTGAATATTTACTTTTTACTATAGAATAGAAAATCTAGTCCTTGAGAATAAATGGTTGTTCCTACAGTAATAATGAAACAAACAAATAATTACTTTACAATGGGTAATCAATTTTATTGGCAATAACAGCGGAGACAATAAATTGCTAAAACTGTTTAAATTGTAAACCTTGAGCTCATGCACTTTTTGCAGCTAGGTGATCCTTCTTATCAGCATTCAGTCTGTTTCATGGATAAATTCTATTTATTAACATTTAATGTCTTGACATCAAAATTAATGTATTGCAACAATCATGTTTTGCATATTTTGCAGGGAATTTTGACCGCACTATCCCAAAGTAATGGGAGCTATAAGTACAATTATGCAACAATTCCATTTCTTGCAGAAATATTGAAGGTTAGCACATTGTAGCTAGATATATGTTGGATTGATACGATGTCAAAATAATGATTAGACTTATATTTGATTGTCATGCTATTGTGTCAATTGTCAATAATTGTCATAGTCACAAAATTATCCTAAAATTATCAGTCAATTTCAATCACAAACTCATTGTGATGCCTAAATAGGTCATTCTATTCCAGAGAGTGCTTGCATTGGAAGAAATTTTTTGACAGAGTTTAGGATCAATTTCTTAGGTTATGGTTCTATTGCATTATGTATCCTTACTGAAAAGTTCTTATTTAATTTGAAAATTTCCAGCTTGCAGTCTCCTGTTTTCTATTATGGAGACAATTGGGAGCATTGCCTCGTCCACGTATAACAACTGAATGGAAGAGTATACTGTTATTCCCCATTCCTTCAATCATCTACCTCATCCACAACAATGTGCAGTTTGCAACTCTCACTTTTGTGGATCCTTCGACCTATCAGATAATGGGCAATCTGAAAATTGTCACCACTGGTATACTGTTCAGGTGCTTAACCCTTATAAAGATGAGTGAGAAATATTTTTTTCGGGTGATTTTGAATTATGGATTATGTCATTGTTATGTGCATGTCTAAATCCTGCATTTTATAAGAAACAAAATCCTGCATTTTATTTCTTAGTTTATAAGAAATAAACTAAGAATTGCACATATAATATTACTTAATGACAACTAACTTTGTTCTTATTGAATTGGTGCATTAGGACATTCCTGAAGAGGAAATTATCAAATTTGCAATGGATGGCAATTCTTCTGCTAGCAGTCGGAACCACCACAAGCCAGGTAAAAGGATGCTTTCTGTATATTATCTTAGATCTTCTTTCTCTGACACAACACTTTCAGATAAAAGTGGGGGGGGGGGGGAGGCAAGGGGTTTCCCACAGTTCAAATAAGGTTTAGGATCTGCATGATATTTCTAAAAAGGCCCCATCCTGCTAAAATCAATGAAAATCTTTGGTAGAATGTTTTATGAGTTTGGCAAATCAGCGTGCCATTGATGTGATGGTCCTCTTGATGAATATATATGATTAAGGATTTCTGATTTAGCAACACCTTGCAATGCTTAAAAAACTACAACGTACTGCACATAAGCTTACTGCACAGACTGGAAACATGCCTTAAAAGATGAAAATGAGAAAATTCAGTGTTGGATGTTTGAGCTCCACTATTACAGCATCTTCTTGCCACTTGTGTTACCATAAAGCTCGCCCGCCTTCCACCAACCTGCACCCACTCCCGGAGCGTGCTCTGGACAGGAGTGAATGCAAAGTGCTTCAGGAGCATGCTTTCAAACTGCACTCATTTATCAAGAGTGCTCCTGCCCCTTATGAAACACTCTGTGGAGGATAGACCAATAGTTTTGGAAAGCTTGGAGTTGGAGCCTTTTGCTGATGATCAGGAGACTCTGGATGTTGATTGTTGTAATATCCCTAAGGGAAAATTTACAGTAAATATGCAAAGAAAAATAGAGAAAAACACCTTGAAACCAAAGCAAGCAATCGGACCACGAATTTGCATCCAAAACTGCACTCTGTACTGATTTTATTAATGGAAAGAGGTGTACAACAAGGTGCTGGAATGAGTGCACCTGGGCTTGCTCTAGGCAAGCTAGCAAAGCCCCAAAATGATCAGTGAATCACCCTCCAATATATTGCTAATCTGCCCAGGTGCTGCACTGTAGATGCCCATAAATGTGCTGCTGCCTGAAAGGATCAGCTGCTAGAGCCCTCTCCACTGATCAGAAAATTCTGGGAAATTAATCCCGACCTCTACTCAAGAAACCCAGAATAACCCATGAAGGGTTTGGCCAAAGTTTGACCTCGGAAATTCGATCCTCTTTAGCTTGAATGGCTCTTCTACTGTGCAAATCGACCCACCTGAAGATCCTAATTCTAAATGCTCCAAAAATTCCTGCAAACCTTGTTAGAAGGCTCTCTAGGCCTTCCCTCCAAGTCTCCTCCACAAACTCCCCTCACTCCTCAACTTCCTGGAGTGCCTCTAGCCAAGATTGCACAGTGGCTGCGTTGCTGTAGCGTGCTCCCTGCTATGGTATGGCTTCACTGCTGCTGTTACAAATTGGAACTAGGTGAAACTCCCTGCTTGGTCTGGCACTTGAAGTCTACTGAAGCAAGGGCTGGGATCTCTACTCGGAAACACTTGGTGTGCTGAACAACACATGCAGACTTGGCTCATTGCTCAAGCGTGCTATGTCAAAAGACAAATTTTGAAAATGATAGATGATAAGCAAAATGAGAGCTCCTCCTTCCTTTTGTCGATTTGCCTCCAAGATTGCCCATGTGGGCCCACATCGAATTCCTTTCACCAATTTCGCTCCAATGAGAGCGTACTCTCCATGTGGGCTGAAATTCCTTTGTGGTGGCCCTCACTCTCCACCAAAGCCGCAATCTTTCCATCGAACTCTAATGTTGGGGTGCCTCTCATGCCAAAAATTGAATGTGGGTCCCCTAAGCTTACTTTGCCCAAGTGTAACCATGGAATATGCCAAAATTGAGCAAAAATTGATATTTACTTAGTGAAACACTAAGAGGAATATCACAATCCTCCTCGCCAAAACGCTGCTTGTCCTCAAGCAACTGCAATGAAGGATGTTGTAGTATTTTCTCCCCCTCCCAGGTGGCATCCTCATCCGATAGATTCCTCCATCGAATCAAAAACTCCCTGATGACCCTGTTACACAAATGGCTCTCCCTGGTATCTAAAATGGCCTCCAGTTCCAACACCAAATGCTCTTATCGTCCATAGGGGGTAGCTTTGCAGCAGTCGTACCCTACTGTCCCAGTGCCTTTTTCAGGCAAGACACATGAAAAATGTTGTGCACCCGACTCCTTGGTGGTAGCTCCAGCTCATATGCTACCTCCCCCATCCTCCGAGTGACATGATAAGGCCCATAGAAGCGGGGTTTGAGCTTCTCGGCCCCCTTTTGCTTGAGTGTAGACCACCGGTATGGCTGGAGCCTAAAAAATACCAAGTCCCCTACTTTGAACTGCCTCTCAACTCTGCCCCTGTCTGCATAAAGCTTCTGCTGATTTTGGGCCATTTGCATGTTGTCTTTCAGAGACTTCAAGATGTCTTGGCTCTCTTGTATCCAGTCCTTGGCCCTTGGGGCCTTGCTATCTCCAAACATAATGTCAGCGAAAGATAACACATCATAACCCTACAGAGCTTGGAATGCCGACATACCTATAGACATGTGGTGCATAGTGTTGTAGTAGTATTCACCCAAGTGTAGCCACTGTATCCACGATCTCTGTTGCCCTGTCACATAGTTATGCAAGTATCCCTCCATTTGCTCGTCTGTTTGAGAGTGGTAACTGGTACGCGGGGTGAGCTCAGTACCCACCAACTGTAATAGCTCTTGCCAAAATCCACCCATGAATCGACTGCCTCAGTAACTAACAATGGTCTTTGGGAGACCATGTAGCCGAAACACCTCCCTGAAAATCAATTCGGCCACCTGTGAGGCCGAGTATCGAGATGGAATGGTGAAGAAGTGAGCGTACTTCGTCAAGCAATGCACCACCACATAGATGTAGTGTTTGCCCTGTACCGTGGGCAACTCAGTAATGAAATCCATCGATATGCTCTCCCATTTCTCCTCTGGAATGGGGAGCTGCTGCAATAGGCTGGTTGTGTGTGTCTGCTCTCCCTTGTTTCGCTGGCATGTGTCACGCTCTCGGATATGCCTCAGAACATCATTCTTGAGGCCCTTCTACGCAAAGCACTCCCTGATGGCCCGATATGTCTTTGTGAACCCTTGGTGCCCTGCTAATGGTGAATCGTGAGCAGCTTGTAGAATCTTCTCCCTCGGTGGGGAGTTAGGTACCAAGTAGATCCGGTCTCGATAGTAGATCACCTCGTTCATCACCCGATATTGGTCATCTGTCACCAACCCATCAAGGACCTCACACACAAACTTGTCCTTGGAGTACTCTACTAATAACTGTGCCCTTCAATTCGGGGCAATGCTCATCAAGGAAAGAGTGGCTGGCTACTTGGACAATGGCACCAACCACTACGTTGTGCTTCCCTTTGACATACTCAATGTCAAATTCATATGCTTGGAGCTTGCTCATCTACTTTTGCTGCCTCTCTTGCCACTGTTTCTGTTCCAAAAAGAACTTAAGGATGTTGTGATCGGTCTTGACTTTAAACCTGTTCCCCACCAAATACTGCTTGAACTTGGCCAACACATGTGTTGTAGCATTTTTTGGTTTTGATAAGATAGAATATTTGAAAAATGTTAAGTTAGGATATGGACATAATAATAGTGAATAAAATGTTAGTTTAAAAAATAAATCTTGATAATGATGTCCATATCAAAGAAAATGTTAGGTAGATGCTCTAAAAAATCAAGAAAAAATGAAAATGTTAGGTAGAAAGAAAACAAATAAACTCTGAAAGTGAGCAAGTCCAAATGCTACTACTCTGTTTCTGCAAAATAATGGTTATGTGCAGCTTGTTTTAAATGCCACAACCCATGACAGTCAAACTGTTTAATCTTGACTGCTTCATGCTTTAAATTTGATGTTATAGTTAAAGAATAAAGATCTGGCCAAACTATTTAATCTTGGCAGATCAATAGTTAGGTAGAGAATAATAAGGTGCTCATCAGTTTAATCTAAGCCCTTGGATTGATATAAGGATAAATTTAGATAGTTTTCTTTTGTTAAAAAAGAAGAAAGGATAAGGGTTTGCTAGCTTAAATGCACCTGTTAAGTGAAGAAAAAATGATAGGATAAGTAAAGGGTAAGTAGAGAAAGGTTGTAGAAGTTTAATGGTTGATTGGACAAAATGAATGTTTATCATGTTTCTATGCTCATGAGGCAATTATACAAGGCAAATGAAGGTTTATAATATCGATTAATTAACTTCCCATTCATCCCCATTGATCCCTATATTCACTAATTTTCCCTTCCTACCATCATACATCCATATTCATTCATTTTCCATTAAAACCCCTTTTCCTATGGTAAAAACCCTTTTTACCTAGGAAAAGTAAAAACATCATGTAAAATCCTTTTACATAAAAAAATCCATAAAATATGTTTATGCCTAAGTATTAACGAATATATGTCAAAGGCAAATAAACAAAAAAAGGCACTTTACTTAATAAAATTCCCCTTTTCGCATAAATTTCCTCTTTCTGATCATATTTTATATCAATACTAACATAAACTATTAAATCCTTAAAAAAAAATCCCTTTCTCGTATTATTAACTCCTTTTATATAATAGCCCAAAAACCCTTAGTTTTTGTTAAGAAAACTATGTATTGTATACAAATATTGCATCGCAAATGATGGTGGACTGTAACCTTTCATATAAATGCACCTTTCCCCGATTGCGATATGCGATGGGAAGCCCGGACCCGATGCTATACATATCACAATCTATTCCCATATCGCGTCCGCTCCCATCGCAAAGTCCCGCTTATAACACATAACCCTTCGCCATTGCGATATGCGATGCGCGATGAGAATCCGGACCCGATGTCATTACATATTACAGTCTATCGCCACATCGCACATCCCGTCCGATATATATACCTCCCACCACTGCGATTTCCGATATTCAATGGAAGCCCAGACCCAACATAGTTATATGTCATATATCATTTCAAGTTGCATCCACTCATTATCATATTCTTTTGCGAATCGCTTTCCCCCCGCCATACTGCGATAGCGATATGCGATATTAGCCCGGATCTGATATCATTATCGGCTCGGGTTAATAAAATTTCAAATCCGCCATTTTGTTTTGCAAAGATTTTCTGTGTTAAATCATTTTTTTGATTTAAACAAAGAAATGACCCGAAACTCCATTTTAACTGCTAATCACGTTTTTAACCACAATTAAGCCATTCCTGCCATATTTAATCCCTCCGTATTCTTTCTTTCACATTGTTCACCTTTGCCTGATAATGTAAAAGAACACTGTTTTTCCCATTAAACACATAAAAGCCATTTTTTGCTTTGTTTGCCTGTTTTATACAGCGAAGCCTCCATTATGTCTCTGCGGCCATTAAAGCTATTGTTTACCCTCCGATATGCCCTAGACTCCTTCTGATAGCCTTTCAAGCTTAGCAGAGCCATTGAAGACCTTCAGTCACCTATGTTTTTCTTAATGATTTCTGTGTTTTGCAGGTGAAGACTACTATTCCAGGGTTATAAACACAAGCTTGCATAACAGTTTGAAGAAAAACATGAGCAGTTTACTGTTGAAAAACACAGTAAAAACCTGAATGCATAGTAAGGGTTAAAAGGAGCGTAGTGAAGGTTACTCAGTAGGGTGAATGAATATTCAGAGTTTAAAAGAATGTCAGATAAAAGATTTAACTGAAGGAATTAGCCATCGTGAAGGATACAAACAATGAATCAGCTTAAAAGAGGAAAATATCAGACAACAAAGCCAGCACAGCTTGAATAAAGGGGACAACACGAAGTAGTTCAAATAGCTGCCCCTATCTTCTTGCCACGAAGATCTTTCTTTTCCTAAAAAACTTAATCTGTTTTAGGATCTTTTCCTAAATTTCATTATTGTATAAATAACTCTTTTCTAGAATTGTAAATGGTTCGAAGTTCATGGTTTATTGCTCACTGCTTGTTAAGTTGTGGCTGTTCATTCCATTTTGAATTTAGTTGCACCTTTGAAGGAAGCTTTTGTAGACACTTTATGTACTCAGTTTTTCTGGAACCTTAATACAAAGCAGAGGATTCTGAATCTGGTTTTACACGGTTTTGTGTTATCCTGTAAGTTTTTCTAGTTTTCAATCATCATGTTTTTCTTCATATGCTTATGACTTATAGAGATATCTAGGTAGGAACAATTAGAGTTTCAATTGATTCCTATAAGCTCTTGAAGTGATCATCTATTAAGAGATTGGATTAATGCAACTGTTTGTGTAGCTAATCCTCTCTAATCAATAAATCATCAACATCTTGTGTAAGCATTAAGTATACTACCTTGAATCTTTTGAACATAGTTCAGAAGGTTTTCCAACTTATGATTGTTCTGTTTTATAGTCTAGAAACTATGATAATCATATTTTTTGCTGTCTTTTACTCACCACTATTTTGATCTATATCACTGTGTAAAGTCTTATAGCAGCCCTCTGCTAAGATATTAATATACCCCAAAGGATTAATTACTTCAATTCTACATCTGTCTTCATTCATTGGTCTTCCAAAATTAAAACCAAAATCCCCCAAAACAATTATTTTAGATGCTTTGGCATTGGTAGCATGACCTACTACTATCTCAGAGGTACAACATCAGACTGGTGCCATTGCTGGGGATTCGAATTTCATTCAAGTTTCCCTTGGGACAACGATATTCATTCATTCTTTTCCTTTAAAGGTGATTAAAGGATTTAGAAAGGTTAAAATCATTCACCTAAGCGACTCTACACTCCCAAGCTGACACCTTTTAAACATACTAGATCTCGTTCAAAAGGTGACATAGTTAGTCTTTTGTTAGATCCTGAAAAGATCCTGAGAAAAGCCAGATCTAAAAGGGGACACCAACCATCTTCTTCTTCCTCTTCAGTCCCACAGTCTGAAGAATTATAATCGTTTGACCCCCATAGTAATATCCCATCTGATCTCGATTATTCCCATTTATCACCTAGGGTTGTTGAACCTCTAAATAAAGGAGTTGATTTTAAGTCAGCCTACCTTATTTATGTTGGCATTATGACACAGGTTTGGCGCTATGACACAAGTGTCGTCCTTGATGGCAACTCACTCAGATGACAGATCATAGTTCAAGATCACAGAATGAAGGAAAACGAGGTATATGCAGGTTCCCCTTGAGCAAACTGCGTATACACGCGGGTTCGCAGACGAAAAGGCGCGTATGCATATACACACACTTTCACACAAGGAAAAGCGCGTACATGTTGGAAAACTTGGTTTTGGTTCGTGGTATTTGGTCCTTGGTATTTTAACCCATGGTATTGGTCCAAGGTATCTTGTCCGAAGTATTGACCCCAGGTAATTGGTCCAAGGTATTATTTCTCAGTGGTTTTGGACCATGGTATTGAGTAAGGCCTAAGACTGTAAAAGGAGGAGGAGATCATTAGGCAAAGGCACTCAAGCATTGAATATCTAATGAAGAGCAAGATCTAGGATACTGGTCATTGGGTTATGGTGCATAGCTGGATCTGAATCAAGGAGGAACCTGAGTGCTTGAAGAAGGATAAGTTCTATTGATGGGTCAAGATCTTAAGGCTTGAAGAGAAGTATCTTTGTGTGGTTTTGATATTTTATAATTGGCGCATGTCGTAATTTGTAAATCTAATGATTTGGGTATAATTGATGTCTGAAT
Organism: Pinus taeda; assembly: GCA_000404065.3. NCBI lineage: Eukaryota > Viridiplantae > Streptophyta > Pinopsida > Pinales > Pinaceae > Pinus > Pinus taeda. The sequence continues at coordinate 118,882 of APFE030588843.1, forward strand.
AGTTGTAAAGGTTAAATCATCCTTTACAGATCTGTACATAGGTTCAGTATAGAAAAGTCGCGTATACACGCTGGTTTAGCATTTCAAAACAACGTATATGCAGGTTTGCCTTCATATAACAGCGTATGAATGCTGGTTCGACACATTGAAGTAGCGTACGTCTCATAAAATATGTTTTAGCTACTTTTGTTTGCTGTTGCAGTGTTCTGGGTTTTGGATTGGGTTCTGGTTACTGTTACTGTATTCTGGTTACAACATTCAGAAAAAGTGGTTGTTTGATTCAGTTTTGGTTGGTACAAAGGAGATTGGTTGATGCAAATATATTTAATGTTTGATTGATGTTATATGGATCCAATCTAAAAATTTATGAAACGTGGTTCTTGGAAGAAAAGAGAAGGTTGTAGCCTTCTTTAGGTCAGCGCCTACATACTAGTAAATACTTCAGCTAGTACAAGAAATAAGGGGGTTGTAGCTCCCTTCCAGGAAAAGCTGGAGAACGAGAGAAGGTTCCTTCTGCAGGTAGAAGCCTGCGTCTGGTATGAGGCTGCACTAGTACAAAATTTGTAAAATGAAGTTTCTTATTAAAGAAAGATAGAGACGATTGCAGCAGGTGGTTTACACCCATATTGGGTTTCCACCTTATATTTTGTGTTCATGTGTGTGATTGCCTGTTCTGTTTACTGCACCTGATTACTGATTACATGGTTCTGATACACAGATTAAAGATCAACTAACTAAATTATAAGTTTGCAAGGTATACGCTGGTTGCTCTAAACACAGTTGCGTATACACACAAGTTTCATTAACATAAGTAGTGTATATAAATCTGTTTATGGAAATGAAATATTGTTAAATTGCTAATACTGATTCACCCCCCCTCTCAGTATTATTTCCAACAATTGGTATCAGAGTAGGTCCTTCAGAAGAAGCTTGATCGCTTGAAGGAAGATCTATCATAATGGGCAGCGACAAAAGAGAGGGATCCATTTGACCACCAATCTTTGATGGGAGCAACTTCGTCTATTGGAAGGTAAAAACCATAGCCTATCTTCAATCTCTTGGAACAGAGGTTTGGGAAATCGTGGAAGGAGGATATACATTTCCATCAGCAATTCCTACAAATACGGTAGGTAAAAATCAGTATGAAACAAATGCCAACGCTGTCAATACACTATTGGGGAGTCTGTCACAATTAGAATTTGTCAAGGTTATGCAACTCAAAACCGCCAAAGAAATATGGGACAAGATCGTTCTAAGCTATGAAGGAGACAATCAGGTAAAACGTGCAAAACTACAATCTCTTAGAATTCAATATGAAACTTTCAAAATGCACAATGATGAAATTATAGCTCATTACTTCCTACGTATAGATGAGATTGTTAATCGCATGAAAAACTTGGGTGAAGAGATAAAAGAAGTTACTTTAGTTGAAAAGGTTGTAAGATCCTTGTCTTCTAAGTTTGAATCAAAAGTTTCTGCCATAGAAGAAAAGCAGGATCTTTAGAGTATGACTATGACACAACTGCACGGAATCCTAATTGCTGTTGAAATGAGAAAAAGAGGTCCATCAAATATGAGAGAAGCTGCATTCAAGGCTTCAGGAAAAGAAGAGCTCAATGAATTGGGACACATTTCAGAAGGAGAGGAAGAAGCAAACTTTGTCAAAAACCTTCAACGAGGTTCTGGAAGATTCAGAGGTAAACTACCTTCCAAATGCTTTGCTTGTGGAAGAGTTGGTCATTATGCAGCCAAATGGCCTCATAAAGATAAGCTTGGTAAAGGTAAGGAACCAACAAAATGGAATAGAAAACAAAATGTATGTAAGAAGAGCTACTATACACATGAAGATAGCGATGGTTTATCAAATAGTGATGAAGATGAATATGGTAATGATTATAGACTTTTGATGGCTTTGAAGATGATGATTTCTTGGATGCTTTAGATGAAGATGGTTTCGATGAAGAAATTTCTAAACTTGAAATCTGTTTAGAAGAAAAGAGTATGATTATAGATACTCTGACATTCCAACTTGCTGAAGGGGAAAAACACAATGAAAAGTTAGAATGTGAAATTGTGGGTCTAAGAAAAGATATTGAGAAAACAAAAGCTCTCAATCTTAGATTTGCGAAAAGATCAGAAACTTTAGATGAAATTATCAAAGTACAACGTTCTCCTCTGATAAAGATAGGTCTTGGATATACTGAAGAAGTATTTCAAGCACAAAAGCCATCAACCTCCAAAAGCTATCTTGATGCAACAAGGAGAAGTGAACAGGTTGACAATCGTCAACAAAGGCATAAAGCAAATCACCAGGTAAATCGAGTTCAATCTACTTCAAGGATGAACAAAAGCTATAACCAACCACAGGTAAATCAGTCTCAATTTGCTTCAAGAATGAATGTCAATGGAAACTACAATCATTAGGTCAGTAGATTCAATAATCGCAGGAATTTCTTTAATGGCCAATGTTTTTCATGTCATAACTTTGGACACAAAGCTGCTCAATGTGTTGCTTACAAGACCATCATGACTAGAGAAGCACAAAATCAAAGGAATGTGACTGGGATCATGAAAAGGACCTACAATAACTTTTCTGCTCTTGAAAATGAAATAGAATGCTTTATCTGTAACGACTTTGGTCATGAAGATTCTGAATGCAGGAGTAAATTTCGGCAAACATCTCAGAAGGAGCAAGCTTCATTGGGTCCCAAAACATGGAGAAAGAAAGAATCGCAAACAGAAAGATGTGGTATAGCCTTATATCTAGAAGGACAAGAAAATCATGGTACATCGACAGTGGATGCTCGAAACACATGACAGGTGATAAAGAAAAACTTCAGTCATATAATGCCGTAGAAAAAGAAAAGAAGGTCTCATTTGGTAATGACACTCCTGCAGTCATAAAAGATAAAGGCTTCGTTCTCTTGAAAGAAAAAGTTAAAGCTGGGAATGTTATGTATGTAGATGGTCTAAAGCATAATCTATTAAGTGTCAGTCAAATGTGTGATCAAGGAAATGAGGTAGTATTTCGATCAAATGGATGTGTTGTTTGTGAGCTTGATATAGGAGAAACAGTGATCAAAGGTGTAAGAACTCCAAACAACCTGTACATACTCAAGGGGGGTCAACAACATTGCTACCTAAGCAAAAACGATGAACACCGGTTATGGCACAGAAGATTGGGGCATCTAAGTTTCTCTCAAATAAGAAAAGCATGCAGATACCGGGCTGTTTGTGATCATCCTGATATCAACATTCCAGAGAATACAATATGAAAATCATGTCAATTTTGTAAGCAAACCAGAGCACATTTCCCTGAGAAGGAAGGATCAGCTAGTAAACCTCTTGAACTTGTTCACACTGATTTATGTGGTCCATCTAGGAAAAAGTCACCTCGTGGAGAAGAATACTTTATATTGTTTATTGACCACTTTTCTAGAATGTGTTGGATAAGACTTTTAAAGCATAAAGATGAAGCTTTCGAAAAGTTCAAAGCCTTCAAAGCCTTGGTTGAAAATGAATCAGATTGCAAAATCAAATGCCTCAGGTCTGATTGAGGAGGGGAATTTACCTCGGATGAATTCTTCGACTTCTGTGAAGAACATGGAATAAGAAGGGAATTCTCTACTGCAAGAACTCCTCAGCAAAATGGAGTGCTAAAAAGATGAACAGAACTGTTCAACAAATGGCTTGTGCTATGTTAGATGAGTCTGGAACTCTTGCAACCTTCTAGGGTGAAGTTGCATTTGTTGCTGTCACTATTCTCAACAAAACAAACGTTCGGGTAAACAACACTCAAACTCCACATGAACTTTGGTATGGTAAGACTCCTACTGTAAAATACTTCAAAGTTTTTGGAAGCAAATGTTACATCAAAAGGACTGATGAAAAACTTGGTAAGTTTGAACCTAGAGCAGATGAAGACATTCTCCTTGGTTACTCTTCCCGAAGTAAAGGATGTAAGTGTTATAATAAAAGACTTGGGAAAATTGTTGAAAGTATTGATGTTGTGGTTGATGAAGCAGGCAAAAATCCAAAGCAGGCAAAAACCAAAGATTATGAAGAAGATGAGGACTATCCTTCCACATCAAATCAGACTAATTCTGAAGAAGAAACCAATGAGGCACCAGAAGAACAGATAAGGGTAGAAGAAAAGACTCCATCCAGGTATGTTTAGAAGAATCATCCAGAGACTCAAATTTTGGGGCAGAAAGAGGCAGGTGTGTAGATAAGAAGAACTATTACAGAAGCTTTAAGCTATCTAGCATTGCTTTCCTTCGTCGAACCGCAACATGTAAATGAAGCATGCAAAGATGAATGTTGGGTCAAGGCCATGAATGAAGAACTTGAGCAGATAGAAAAGAATAATACTTGAGAATTGGTTCCTAGACCTAATGATAAGAATGTCATAGGAACCAAATGGATATTCAAAAACAAGTTGAATGAAAATGGAGAAGTTATTAGAAACAAGGCGAGAGTTTTTTTGTAAAGGGTATGCTCAACAAGAAGTTATAGACTTTGAAGAAACTTTTGCACTTGTTGCTAGACTTGAAGCCATAAGAATGTTCCTTGCTTTTTCTAGCTTTCAAAAGTTCAAAGTATATCAAATGGATGTGAAATTTGCCTTTCTTAATGGAGACCTAGAAGAAGAAGTAAATATTGAGCAACTAGATGGATTCATCCTTGGAAATGATCCAAAACTTGTATGCAGACTCAGAAAGGCTCTCTATGGTCTAAAACAAGCTCCAAGGACCTGGTATTATTGTCTTGACAAATACCTTCATCAACAAGGTTTTTCAAAGGGATCAGCTGATAGCAATCTATATATAAAAATTGACAATGATAAATTGCTAATACTTGTTGTGTATGTTGATGATATCATTTTTGGTAGCAACGAAGAAGCCATGAGTCAAAACTTTGCTTTGGTAATGCAAAAAGAATTTGAAATGTCCCTGCTTGGTGAGCTCACATATTTTCTTGGTTTACAAGTTCAACAAAATGAAGATGGTATTTTTCTATCACAAACCAAGTACCTCAAGCAGATCTTGAAGAAATATGGCATGGAAGATTCTAAATTAGTATGTACCCCTATGGTAACAGGATGTAGCCTTAGCGCAAATGATTAATCAGTAGCAATACATCAACCAACCTACAGATCCATGATTGGTAGTCTGCTCTATCTAACAGGTACCCGACCAGACATCATGCATGCAATGGGCATAGTTGGAAGATTCCAAGCAAATCCAAAGGAAGCACACCTTCAGGCAGTGAAAAAGATTTTCAAATATCTTCAAGGAACACAAAACTTTGGTTTATGGTATCCTAGAGATACAGATCTTACACTTCATGCATATACAGATGCAGATTGGGCAGGAAGCGTGGATGACACAAAAAGCACTAGTGGTGGTGCATTCTATATGGGTTCCAGATTAGTGTCTTGGTTCAGCAAGAAACAAAGTTCAATTGTATTATCTACAGCTGAAGCAGAATATGTGGCTACTGCATCTTGTTGCACACAACTCCTTTGGATGATGCAAACATTGCAAGACATTTAGATCACATGTACTCCACCCATCTCCATTATATGTGATAATACAAGTGCAATCAGTATTTCAAAGAATCCAATCATGCATTCCAAGACCAAGCACATACTTATCAAATATCATTTTCTTCGTGAACAAGTTCTTGAACAAAAGGTCAAATTGGAGTATGTTCCCTCCAAGGAACAGGTTGCTGATATATTCACCAAACCACTGCCCAGAGAGACATTTGAATACCTTAGACAGAAGTTGGGAGTAGTTGATGCATCATCTTGCTGTTGACACTTATCTGTTTCAAAGAACAGTGGTTGTACGCGAGTTTCATGAAGCGTATCCACGTACATACGCCGGTTGTTGTGGATACAGCCACGTATATGTTGGTTTGAAGAATATCAGTGGGCCAGACTCAGGATGAAAAGAGTCTGATATGGGTCTAACAGTGATTATCTAGCACAGGTTCAGTGGGAGCATATACTTCTAATAATGCATTATCATTGCCGGCATTATCTTAGAAGATCTTGGTACAATTTCACAGTTGTTTTTGATTCAGGTGGAACAGGTGCAAAGGGAGATCATGGTTGCTGGTCTGGATGGTGATTGACATATGTTGTTGATGATAGTTGCTGATGACTATCATAGTCTTGTTTTAGATATTTTGTCTCTATGTTATGTATAACTTTTATTAGCAAGGTCATGTAACGACCTATTTTGTTTCCCCACTATGCCTGGGATGGGTGATGTAATGTTCTTGTTTTATCATGTATAAACTTTTGGTGTATCCCCACTTGGTTGGGTGGATGAGTAAATCTTGGTATATCCCCACTTGGTTGGGTGGATGAGTAAATCTTGGTATATCCCCACTTGGTTGGGAGATGGATGTATGTATGAGTCTTTGGTGATAGGAAGGTCATTTATGATGTATAGAGTCATATTCTTCTTGTAGAACATCTTTTTGCAGACCTTGCTTACAGTAAGGGGGAGCATGAACAACACACTTCAGCATATCAGAGAATTCAGCATGTACTCAGGGGGAGCATAACCCTTTGCCCTTGATGACAAAGGGGGAGAATGACTTGGGGTTGCCATCAAGTCCAAAGGGGGAGATTGTTAGCATTATGACACAGGTTTGGCGCTATGACACAAGTGTTGTCCTTGATTGCAACTCACTCAGATGACAGATCACAGTGTAGGATCACAGAATGAAGGAAAAAGAGGTATACATAGGTTCCCTTTGACCAAACCACGTATACACGCGGGTTCGCAGACCAAAAGGCGCGTATGAGTATACATGCACTTTCATGCAAGGAAAAGCGCATACATGTTGGAAAACTTGGTTTTGGTTTGTGGTATTTGGTCCTTGGTACTTTAACCCATGGTATTGGTCCAAGGTATCTTGTCCGAAGTATTGACCCCAGGTAATTGGTCCAAGGTATTGTTTCTAAGTGGTTTTGGACCATGGTATTGAGTAAGGCCTAAGACTATAAAGGGAGGAGGAGATCATTAGGCAAAGGCACTCAAGCATTGAATATATAATAAAGAGCAAGATCTAGAATACTGGTCATTGGGTTATGGTGCATAGCTAGATTTGAATCAAGGAGGAACCTAAGTGCTTGAACAAGGGTAAGTTCTATTGATGGGTCAAGATCTTAAGGCTTGAAGAGAAGTATCTTTGTGTGGTTTTGATTTTTTATAATTGGCGCATGTCGTAATATGTAAATTTGATGATCTGGGTATAACTGATGTCTGAATAGTTGTAAAGGTTAAATCATCCTTTACAGATCTATACGCAGGTTCAGTATAGCAAAGGCGCGTATACATGCTGGTTCGACATTTCAAAACAGCGTATACGTAGGTCTGCCTTCATATAACAGTGTATGAATGCTGGTTCGACACATTGAAGTAGCGTACTGTATTCTGGTTACAACATTCAGAAAAGTGATTGTTTGATTCAGTTTTGGTTGGTACAAAAGAGATTGGTTGATGCAGATATATTTGATGTTTGATTGATGTTATTGATGGATCCAGTCTGAAAATTTATGAAACGTGGTCCTTGGAAGAAAAGAGAAGGTTGTAGCCTTTTGTAGGTCAGCACCTACGTACTAGTAAACACTTCAGCTAGTACAAGAGCTAAGGGGGTTGTAGCTCCCTTCCAGGAAAAGCTGGAGAACGAGAGAAGGTTGTAGCCTTCTGCATGTAGAAGCCTGCGAACTGGTATAACGCTGCACCAGTACAAAATTTGTAAAAAGAAATTTCTTATTAAAGAAAGATAGAGACGATTGCAGCAGGTGGTTTTCACCCATATTGGGTTTCCACCTCATATCTTGTGTTCATGTGTGTGATTGCCTGTTCTGTTTACTGCACCTGATTACTGGTTACATGGTTCTGATACATAGATTAAAGATCAACTAACTAAATTATAATTTTGAAAGGTATACGCTGGTTGCTCTAAACACAGTTGCGTATACACACAAGTTTCATTAACATAAGTAGCGTATATAAATCTGTTTATGGAAATGAAATATTGTTAAATTGCTAATACCGATTCACCCCCTCTCTCAGTATTATTTCCAACATTTCATTCATTATAATGTCATCCAAGACCCACACTACCACCAAGATCACCTAAAAGGCTAAAACTAAATCTGATTTGGGTGTCAATCTACCAGAATATAAACCCACAGATTTCATATCCCCTACCACCTAACCATTTCCTTCCATTTTTGATCAACCTGAAGCTTCTTCTTCTGAACAACCTGAAGAGACCTTTTCTGTATATATCAATCCTCTCTTTGCATCAAAAGAAGGTATTCCTTTACAGGTCCCAAAGTTAGTTCTTAGGATCCCTTTGAAATCTTTTAGGTGATCTCCTCCTTCACCTCCAACTAGTTCATCAACTCCTAAATCACCATCTTCTTCCTCTACTTCTTCTTCATCCTCTACATCCACACAAACACCTCATACTCCACATGGACAACCTCATACACCTCAAGTATGTCATACATCACCTACTGTCATGGCTTTCCGACCAATTGTACAGGCTAGATATGTTGCCTTAGTCTTACCTAATAACCTTGATGCATTCCCACCTGGATACTTAAAATACCTTCCCAAGTACAATGGAGAAACTGGTCCCTTCGCTGAGGACCATTCAAGCTTTCCTTGACTTTGCAGACAATATGAATATTGAACAAGAAAATGTTTATATAAGATTGTTTGTACAGTCACTTGAGGGAAATTTGAGGATTTGGTTTAGGCAGTTACCAGCAGCTACCATTAGAAATTGGGAAGAGCTTACTACCATATTTAAAAATCAATGGGGTGTTAAATAGGATCCTCTTTACTTCCTCACAGAATTTGAAGAGCTTAAAAGGAGCTTCGGTGAACTAGTAGCAGATTTTATCAAAAGATTCAACAAACTCTATTACAAAATCATTGCTGATTGTAAGCCTCCTGTAGTAGCAGCTAAGTCTAGATTTTCCAAAGCTTTTGATGATGACTTCGCTGTTATGCTACGAGAGAGAACTTCAAGAACCCTTGAAGACATGCAAACAAATGCTATAGAAGTAGAAGCAAATAGGGCAGCCTCAACTTCTTTAAAACTTAAGGAAGAAAAGGCCCAAAGAAAACTTAAATCTGTTCAAGAAGCCTCTAGTTCCTCTAAAACTAAATCAGAAGACTCAAAAATAGATGAAATAACATATCTTCTTAGAAACTTATCAAATAGGATTTCAAAGATTGAGACCCAACCTAGGACTATACAACAAACAATTACTAGGCCCCAAAACCAAAATCAAGGTCAGTATAAAAGAAACCAACCACTACAAATTCTTCAGAGACCTACCAATGATCAATAGGTTCCTACTCCTCTATTGATAGATGACAAACAACCTGATAACAATACTATGACAATTATTGAAGATATTAATAGTATGGATTCTTCTTCTTCCAATCAAACAACGATCATTCCTCTCTCACAACAGAATCAGGTTCAAGAAGAACAAGATCCTGCGTAGGTATTTAAATATCATGCTTTTTCTGAATTTTTAATTGCAAAATTAAACAAAAGGTATGATCTTAGGCCTAGGCTTGGTCCTGGGAGACCTCCAAAGGAAGCTCTAGTGATTGAACCACATACCAAAACTACTGAAGTTCAAACAACTCTTATTCAGCCATTAGATCAGTCAATTGATACTTCCCAAACTGATAAAAACATTTTGACTGCATTCAATGTTGAAAAAGAACTAGAGAGGGTTAAGATCCCAATTCCATTGTCAGAACTTTCTAAAAACCCTGGTTACAAAAGCCAAGTCACTAAATGGATTCAAAATACCTCGGTTGATGCAAAAGGTGATGTCATAAGTCTACAAGATGAAAAACCAGCAGTAGTTTTTGGCCCTAGTTCAGACATGATAGATGAGATAGTGCGTCCTTTCTATGTAACTCTTAAAACAAATGACTCCATGTTATACAATTGTATGCTTGATTCAAGAACATCACACAATCTTATGCCAAAATCTATCATGGACCATTTGAAACTCGACATCACTAAATCCTACCATGACTTGTACACCTTTGATTCTAAAAGAGTACCTTGTTTAGGATTGATCAAGGATTTAGTGGTTACCCTTGCCCAAATTTGAGTGAAAAGTGTAGTGCTTGATATTGTTGTTATAGATATCCCTCCCAAGTTTGGAATGCTCCTTTCTAGGTCTTGCTGTGCCAAACTAGGGGGAACTCTACAGATGGACATGTCATATGCTACTATTCCTGTTTTTGGAGGAGAGCAGTTAAGATTATATAGAGAGGTAAGATTTATACATACTGCTTGTAACACTGACCAGCCAAGGAACCATCCAATTTATGCAATAGATCAAGACTTTGGTTGTTTTCAACTCACTCCAAAACAACAGAAAACTCAAGTCAAAATTGAAGAGGTAGTTGAAAGCTTTGAACCAAACCAAACCGATATTTGGTCACTGTTCTTTGATGGCTCTTGCATGAAAGATGGGGCAGGAGCTGGGGTAGTTTTAATTTCACTTGAAAAGGAAAATATAACCCAATCATGTAAATTTGACTTCGAAGTTACCAATAATGTTGCTGAATACGAAGCCTTTCTTTTCGGATTGAATTTAGCCAAAAGTTTAAAAGTTCAGAACTTAAGTGTTTTCACTGATTTTGAACTTATTGTTAAACAAGTAAGGAATGTTTGCCAGACCAAGCACCCTAGACTTAGATCCTACTGAAATAAGGTATGGGATTTAGTTGAAAATCTTTTTGATGCTTTTAATTTGACTTATATTCCCAAAGATCATAATATTCACGCAGATGCCTTAGCTGTCTTTGCCAGCGCTTTTAAAATTCCTAATCATACTGATGTACTCTATTAGATTCAAGTCAAATACAGGCCATCTATCCCAGATAACCTGAAACATTGGCAAATATTCGAAGACGATGAACAATTGAAATCATTTCTGCAGGTAATAGATGATTTTTCATTTCTGTAATTCGATGATGACAGAACTGAAACAAATGAAAGCACAGAAGGGAATGATACTTCGGATTTTAAAGCCCAGATTGCTAATCACGACATTATTCAATTATCAAATAATTTTATTCCAAAGGGACTCATTCCTTTAGAAAAGTTATTCGATCAAATTAATGTTTTCCAAAACCCGCAGTCCATTTCTTCAGAAGATGACGTAGAAGATATTAACAATAGAACTAATGAAGATATTAAGTGCGCATCTCTAGACCCAAAAATCAAAGCTCGGTATTTTAAATTACTACAAAATTATAAGGACGTTTTTGCCTGGACTTACGCTGATTTAAAGACCTATGATACATCGTTAATACATTACAAGATTCTTCTGAAGCCAAAAGCAAAACCATATCAACAAAAGCTTAGAAGGATAAATCCAACTCTTCTACCAACTGTAGAAAGAGAGATTAAGAAAATGTTAGATGCCCAGATCATCCTACCTCTTAGATATTCTAATTGGGTTGCAAATCTATTTCCTGTTAGAAAGAAAAACAGAGAAATAAGACTCTGCGTGGATTTTAGAAATCTGAACAAGGCATCATTAAAAGATAATTATCCTTTGCCCAAAATGGACCAGTTATTGCAAATGGTTTCAGGAGCACAAAGACTTTCTATGCTTGATGGTGTTTTAGGTTATATTCAGGTGAATGTTGATACAGCAGACAGAGAGAAAACAACTTTTACTACACCCTGGGGTACATTCATGTACGCAAGGATGCCATTTGGCTTAACCAATGCTGGAGCAACGTTTCAGAGAGCTATGGACATCGCTTTCATGGGTCAAGTAAATAAATTTATGGTTATTTATCTTGATGACATAAGTGTTTTTTCTAAATCTGATCAGAAACATTTAAAGCACTTGATGAAGGTTTTTGACAGGTGTAGAAAATTTGGAATACATTGAACCCAAAGAAGTCCTTGTTTGTTGTCAAAGAAGGAAAGCTGTTGGGCCATATCATTTCAAAGGAGGGAGTAGTAATTGACCCCAAACGAGTATCTGCCATTGAATTGTTGACCCTACCTAGAAACAAGAAGGAGATTCAGGCTTTTCTAGGCAAGATTAATTTTTTAAGGAGGTTTATTCCAAATTATGCAGAGATTGTAAAAGATATAACTGACATGTTCCGAAAGGACCATGAAGTCAAATGGACTCCCACTTCTAGGCATGCATTTGAACAAATAAAAAAGGCTATCTCTAAAGATCCCACCTTAGCCAACCCTGATTATACTAAGCCATTTAGTATTTTCTCTTTTGCCTCCGAAACAACCCTTGCTGCTATTTTATTACAGAAAAATGAAGATTCCCATGACCAACCCATAGCCTTTTTCAGCAAGGTTATGAGAGATGCTGAGCTGAAGTATGACATCATTGAGAAAAAAGGCTATGCCCTTATTCAAGCCCTGAAATCATTCAGAATGTATGTCTTACACTCACCTATTACTGCTTATGTCCCAAATAGTGCTGTCAAAATTGTCTTAACCCAACCAGACACCGATGGGAAAAGAGGTAGATGGATCACTCAAATTCTGGAGTTTGATCTAACTATCAAGACTACCAAGCTAGTAAAAGGTCAAGGATCAGCTAAGCTTCTAGCTGAATCCAACTGCAAAGTACTTGGAATCAATTATGTTTTAGAAATACAAGGGAAGAATACACAAGAACCTTCTGTTCTTGCAGAAGGGGAGAATCCACAAGAACCTTCCCTTCATCCTAGAGGGGAGAATCCACAAAAACCTTTACCTTCAAAGTAGATCAGTCCTATACACATTGATGAGAAATATTTGTTGTCAAAATGGTATCAAGATATTGTAAGTTTCTTGATCAATTTTGAGTGTCCAACATCGTTCTCCAAAACCCAGTGTAAACCCTCAAGTTAAAATTAGTCAAGTACTGCATTATTAATGCAAATTTATACTGGAAAGATCCACTCAACATTTTGTTATTATGTTTAACAGAATAAAAAACTGAAGGAATCATTGATCAATTTCATACAGGATTTTGTGGGGGACATTATGCTTGGAGAGCAACAACATACAAGATTATGAAGGGAGGATTTTATTGGCCTACATTGTTCTTACAAGTAGGGGCAAAGGTCAGAGGTTGTGTTCCATGTCAAACGTTCGCTGGTAAACAAAAATTAGCAGCTCTCCCACTCGTTCCATCAATAGTTTCAGAACCGTTTTCTCAATGGGGATTATATTTTATTGGAGAGATTCACTCCACTTCAACTAATCAGCGTAGATGGATCTTCACTGCAACATATTACTTTACTAAATGGGTAGAAGCCATTCCAGTTAGAAATGATATTGATGCAATAATTATTAAGTTTATTGAAGAAAATATCTTGTCTAGATTTGGTTGCCCAACTCAAATTGTTACTGATAATGCAACATCTTTCTCTAGTGTTAAATTGATTGACTTTTGCCAGAAATATCAGATTTTGTTACATCATTCAACTCCATATTACCCTCAGGGTAATGGCCTTGCAGAACCATCAAACAAGAGTTTGGTAAAGGTAATAAAAAAGACACTCGCTGATCATAAGAAGAGTCGGGATTCACATTTGATTTATGCAGTATGGGCAAACATAATTACTCCAAAGAGATCAACTGGAAAATCTCCATTTCAATTAGTGTATGGTAAAGATGCAATCTTCCCTACCAATTTGGCCTTCCCAGTTTTAAAATTTCTGCAGGATGCAATAGATGAACCTGATGATTTTTCTAGAAGAATAAATCAGATTATTGAACTTAATGAAAACAGAGATGAAGTTCAATACAAATTGCAGAAATATCAGAATAAGATGAAGGTCCTGTTTGACAAAAGAGCCAGGGAAAGGGACTTTAAGGAAGGTGATTTAGTTCTAAGATGGGATGCCAGGAGAGAAGAGAAAGGAAAGCATGGCAAATTTGACAATTTATGGTTTGGACCTTTAGCAATTGCTGAAGTGAAGGGTAACAACAATTTTGTGTTGCATAGTCTTGAGGGGCTATATTCTACTTATTCTGTAAATGGAAGGTTTCTCAAACACTACATTCAGTACTGAGAAGTTGAAATAGTTTTCATTGTAAATACTTTGGTTTTCTTTTCCTTTCCAAGATGTCAGTGTGATTTTCTTACAACAAGGACTCCATAGCCCGAGGAGAAGGCACATGGATCTGCAAGTTCTCTGCATTCTACAGGGGAAATCAGTCCCCCGATGGAGCCAATGTTGTAGCATTTTTTGGTTTTGATAAGATAAAATATTTGAAAAATGTTAAGTAAGGATATGGACATAATAATGGTGAATAAAATGTTAGTTTAAAAAATAAATCTTGATAATGATGTCCATATCAAAGAAAATGTTAGGTAGATGCTTTAAAAAATCAAGGCAAAATGAAAATGTTAGGTAGAAAGAAAACAAATAAACTCTGAAAGTGAGCAAGTCCAAATGCCACTACTTTGTTTCTGCAAAAGAATGGTTATGTGTAGCTTGTTTTAAATGCCACAACCCATGACAATCAAACTGTTTAATCTTGACTGCTTCATGCTTTAAATTTGATGTTATAGGTAGAAAATAAAGATCTGACCAAACTATTTAATCTTCGCAAATCAATGGTTAGGTAGAGAATAATAAGGTGCTCATTAGTTTAATTTGAGCCCTTGGATTGATATAAGGGTAGATTTAGATAGTTTGCTTTTGTTAAAAAAGAAGAAAGGATAAGGGTTTGCTAGCTTAAATGCACCGGCTAAGTGAAGAAAAAATGATAGGATAAGTAAAGGGTAAGTAGAGAAAGGTTGTAGAAGTTTAATGGTTGATTGGACAAAATGAATATTTATCATGTTTCTATGCTCATGAGGCAATTATACAAGGCAAATGAAGGTTTATAAGATCGATTAATTAACTTCCCATTCATTCCTATATTCACTAATTTCCCCTTCCTACCATCATATATCCATATTCATTCATTTTCCATTAAAAACCCCTTTTCCTATGGTAAAAACCCTTTTTACCTAGGAAAAGTAAAAACATCATGTAAAATCCTTTTTACATTAAAAAACCCATAAAATATGTTTATGCCTAAGTATTAACGAATATATGTCAAGGCAAATAAACCAAAAAAGGCACTTTACTTAGTAAAATTCCCCTTTCGCATAAATTTCCTCTTTCCGATCATATTTTATATTAATACTAACATATATTTTTAAATCCTTAAAAAAATCCCTTTCTCGTATTATTAACTCCTTTTATATAATAGCCCATAAACCCTTAGTATTTGTTAAGAAAACTATGTATTTTATACAAATATCGCATCACAAATGATGGTGGACCGTACCTTTCATATAAATGCACCTTTCCTCGATTGCGATATGCGATGGGAAATCCGGACCCGACGCTATACATATCGCAATCTATTCCCATATCGTGTCCGCTCCCATCGCAAAGTCCCGCTTATAACACATAACCCTTTGCCATTGCGATATGCGATGCGCGATGAGAATCCGGACTTATATATTACAGTCTATCGCCACATCGCACCCGGCCCCATCGCACATCCCGTCCGATATATATACCTCCCACCATTGCGATTTCCTATATCCGATGGAAGCTCGGACTCGACATAGTTATATGTCATATATCATTTCACGTCGCATCCACTCATTATCATATCCTTTTGCGAAACACTTTCCCCTTGCCATACTGCGATAGCGATATGCGATATTAGCCCGGATCCGATATCATTATCGGCTCGGGTTAATAAAATTTCAAATCCGGCATTATGTGTTTTGCAAATATTTTCTGTGTTAAATTGTTTTTTCGATTTAAACAAAGAAATGACCCAAAACTCCATTTAACTGCTAATCACGTTTTTAACCACAATTAAGCCATTCCCGCCATATTTAATCCCTCCGTATTCTTTCTTTCGCACTATTCACCTTTGTCTGATAATGCAAAAGAAGACTGTTTTTCCCATTAAACACATAAAAGCCATTTTTTGCTCTGTTTGCCTGTTTTATATAGTGAAGTCTCCATTAAGCCTTTGCGGCCATTAAAGCCATTGTTTACCCTTCGATATGCCCTAGACTCCTTCTGATAGCCTTTCAAGCTCAGCAGAGCCATTGAAGACCTTTAGTCACCTATGTTTTTCTTAATGATTTCCGTGTTTTGCAGGTGAAGACTACTATTCCAGGTTTATAAACACAAGCCTACATAACAGTGTGAAGACAAACCTGAGCAGTTTACTGTTGAAAAACACAGTAAAAACCTGAATGCATAGTAAGGGTTAAAAGGAGCGCAGTAAGGGTTACTCAGCAGGGTGAATGAATATTCACAGAGTTTAAAAGAATGTCAGATAAAAGATTTAATTGAAGGAATTAGCCAACGTGAAGGATACAAACAGTCAATCAGCTTAAAAGGGGAAAATATCAGACAACAAAGCCAGGACAACATGAATAAAGGGGACAGCAAGAAGCAGTTCAAACAGCAGCCCCTATATTCTTGCCACGAAGATCATTCTTTTCCTAAAAATCTTAATCTGTTTTAGGATCTTTTCCTAAATTTCATTATTGTATAAATAACTCTTTTCTACAGTTGTAAATGGTTCGAAGTTCATGGTTTACTGCCCACTGCTTGTTAAGTCATGACTGTTCATTCCATTTTGAACCTGGTTGCACCTTTGAAGGAAGCTTTTGTAGACATTTGATGTACTCAGTTTTTCTGGAACCTTAATACAAAGCAGAGGATTCTCAATCTGGTTTTACACAGTTTTGTGTTATCCTGTAAGTTTTTCTAGTTTTCAATCATCATGTTTTTCTACATATGCTTATGACTTATAGAGATATCTAGGTAGGAACAATTAGAGTTTCAATTGATTCCTATAAGCTCCTGAAGTGATCATCTATTAAGAGATTGGATTAATGCAACTGCCTATGTAGCTAATCCCCTCTAATCCATAAATCATCAGCATCTTGTGTAATCCATTTATGATTGTTCTGTTTTACAGTTTGGAAACTGTGATAATCATTTTTTTTGCTGTCTTCTACTCACCACTATTTTGATCTATATTACTGTGTAAAGTCTTATAGCAACCCTTTACTAAGATATTAATATACCCCAAAGGATTAATTACTTCAATTCTACATCTGTCTTTATTCATTGGTCATCCAAAATTAAAACCAAAAACCCCCAAAACAATTATTTTAGATGCTCTGGCATTGGTAGCTTGACCTACTACTATCTCAGAGGTACGATTGCATGCATAATGGCCAACATATCCTTATGATAGATTGGAGTATAGTAGCTCATGGGGTAGTAATTTTCGACTCTCAAATGCTATGGGGTGCCCTTCCTGCATCAACACGGCCCCCACACCCACTCCTGATCCATCACACTCCAACACGAAAGGCTGAGTGAAGTTAAGAAGTGCCAACATTGGACAACTAGTCATGACCTCCTTGAGACGATCAAATGCCTCCTATGTTGTAGTGGTCCACTCGAAGGCCCCTTTCTTCGTCGTCTATGAGGGGTGCAACTAACTGGGAGAAGCCCTTCACGAACTTCCTGTAATAAGTGCAAATACCCACAAAACCCCTTAGCTCGGTCACATTCTGGGGCTCTGGCCAATCTTGGATAGCTTTGATCTTTTTCTCATGTACTTTGACACCATCGTCCCCAATGATGTGTCCTAGGTAGAGCATCTCAATAAGCCAAAACTCGCACTTGGATAGTTGGCATAGAACTACTGCTCCTCCAGAATGCGTAATACTATCTCAAGGAGCTGCAAATGCTCTTCCCAAGTCCGACTGTAAATCAATATGTCATCAAAGAACACCAGTGCGAACTTCCTCAACTGCCCATGAAACATGTGGTTCATGCACAACTGGAATGCAGCTGGTGCATTGGTCAGCCCAAAGGGCATAACCAAGAACTCGAAGTGCCCATAATGGCACTGAAATGCTGTCTTCACGACATCTTGGTTCCTCACCTGGATCTGACGGTACTCCGACCACAGATCAATCTTCGAGAAAAACTTAGCTCCCCTCAACTCATCCATTAGCTCATGTATACGGGGTATGGGGTAGTGGTTCTTCAGTGTCTTTTTGTTGAGGGCCTGGTAATCAATGCACATTCGTAAGGACACATCCTTCTTCTTCACCAACACAACTAACGAGGCAAAAGGGCTAGCGCTGGGCCTGATATGCCCAAGTGCCAATAGCTCATGGATGGCCCTCTTGATATCATCCTGATACACCTTGGGATGTTGATAAGGAGTGTTGATGACATCTTGCACTCTCAGCTCCAACTCGATAGTGTGCTCAAACCCCCAGTCAGGTGGTTGACCCGGTGGTATGTCCCCAAATAAAACTAGATACTTGTCAAGAATAACTTGTATCTCCGGATGTGGTGGCTTGGGCTTTCCCCCAGCCTCTGAGATCCTCAACTCCACAACCCACTCAATGTCTCCATGTCTCAAATCAACCTCCATCTCATGGGCCGAAACAACCTGTGGTGGGTATGAGTGCATCCCACGAGGCAACACGGTCTTGCCATCTGGCCCTACAAACTCCATCTCCAACTTCCTCCAGTCGGTTGTGACTCTGCCAAGTGTATAGAGCCACTAGACTCCCAACACCACGTTGGTGTCTGGTACATCTACTACAAAGAAATGATTTGTCATGGAGTAGTTCCCCATGGTCACTGTCAAGGTTGGCACATAATGAGTGCACTGCATGGTTCTGTCCCCAGGTAGAAGAACTAAGAATCCCTCGAACTCCTCAGTTGTGATGCCCCTCCTCTGAACCAATTGAGCATCAATGAAATTGTGGGTAGCCCCACTGTCCACCAGAACTGATACACGCTGCCCCTGAACAATGCCTCTAATACTCATAGTCAAGAATTTGGGTACCCCACGTAGTGATGCAAGGACCCCTCCAGTAGGTGTAAAGGAAACTCCCCTTGGTGGTGGTGGTGGTCCTCCCACCTGAGGTGCTGCGTTGTCCTCTCCACCCATCTCAAAATAGGTCTCATCCTCAACATCGCTATCAGAGAAGACCTTGATGTGGCCTTGCTCGTTGCACACCTGTGGCCTGGTGCCCACAACTCCTAACAAGTGAAGCACAATTTCATCCTCCTGAGGTCTCTCCGGGTCTCCTCATCCAGCTTCCCACGCCCCTGATTCGCGCTTGGTGGTGGAGCCTTGGTGTCCTTCCTCCTCTGTGGGAGACCCTGTCTAGGGGGTAATCGTGCCCAAGCCCTAGCTAGGGCATCCTGTAAATCTCGGGCTCTCCCTACTGCATCTTGTAATGTAGTGGGTCTATTGGACCTCACTAACCCACGCAATGGCTCTGCTAGCCCATCCACAAACATGAAGATCCTCCTAGACTTTGATAAATCATGCAGCATCACAAACAATTGTAGAAACTCTGAAATGTAGGCTTCTGCACTCCCGGTCTGCTTGAGCCTTGTCAGCTCCCCAAAATACTCCTCCGGATCCTTCCTCTCAAACCACTCCAACACCCTTATGGTGAAATCATCATAGGCAGTTACTCCTGCATGTCCCAATGTGGTCATTCAATGGAAACACCAGTCGTGGGCTTCCCCTTCCAGATGCAACGTGACAATCTTGATTGCCTCTCCTTCTGTCATTTGGTTCAGTTGGAAATAAACATCTAGCTTTTCGACCCATGCCTTGGCCGAGCTCTTGGAGGACCCATCGAAGGTTGGGAGAAATAGCCTCTCCACAGTGCATTGCAAGTCTGTCCCCTGCATGTAACCTTCTCCACTTTGTCCCTTGGGCCTATTGTTGCCCTTCAACTGACAAAAATCCTTGAAAGTAATGGCCCTCCCAAAATCAGGGCCATAGGAGTCAGGACTGATACTCAAGGAAATAATCCCCATAAGGTGCCTCCACCTACTCCGGCTGCCCACCAGCTCCAGATTGTAGGAATGGTGGATCTAGCGGTGTGTTCTGAATCAATGGCATGCTAGCATGGAGTGATGGATGGTGCTGTGAGGTGCTAGATCCTTCTCCATAGTGTAAATCCCGTTGGACTCCCTTGCCCTTGTTGCCATTGCCATTTTGCTGGCCCATTCCTTCAATGTTTCGAGATAAATCCTGCACTGCCTTCAGTAGGAGTTGGGCAAACTCTTTTTCCTCATACCTTTTGTCTCCTTCATTGTCCCCCATGTTAGTTTCTTCTACCTCCAGTTTTGTAGTCACAGGATCAGGGGTGATCTCTAACTGTCGTTCTTTGCTTCTATACCTCTGCCTCCAATATGTCACGTTCTGCCTATCCTCCGATATCATAGGCTGCGATGTTCCGACAGGCTGTGCCAAGTCTATGAGCTCTGATACCATTGTAATATTCCTAAGGGAAAATTAACAATAAGTATGCAAAGCAAAATAGACAAAAACACCATGAAACCAAAGCAAGTAATCAGACCACGAATTTGCATCCAAAACTGCACTGTGTACTCATTTTATTAATGGAAAGAAGTGTATAACAAGGTGCTAGAATGAGTGCACCTGGGCTTGCTCTAGGCAATCTAGCAAAGTCCCAAAATGATTAGTGAATCACCCTCCATTTTGCTGCTAACCTGCCCAAGTGTTGCTGCCTAAAAGGATCAACTGCTAGAGCCCTCTTCGCTGCTAAAAAAATTTCGGGAAATTAATCCCTGCCGTTGCTCAAGAAACCCAGAATAACCCACGAAGGATTTGGCCAAAGCTTGAACCCAAAAATTCGACCCTCTTTGGCTTGAATGGCTCTTCTGCTGGGCAATCGACCTGTAATGGCCCACCTACAATTACAAATAAAATATGAATATTAGCATACATACGGGACATCCATATGATAGCTACGTATGCATGGGCACACATGTATTGCACTATATATATACTGGCTAATACAGGGAAATGTCTAAACTAGGGTAATGATTTAATTATCGAAATAAAATCTTATCTCACCGAAATATAATGAGTATATCAAGTTAGGCATTTGATATGTATACCACCCTTATATACATATATATGATAATCCTTAATTAAAAGAAAATTATAATTATAATTTACAAGTTATATTTAATTAAAATAAATAAAATAATAATATAATTTAATTAAAATTATAAATAAAATAAATTAATTTAATTAATAAAATAAAACTTAACTAAACTAATTAAAGTAATCCTACCTAGCATACCATTTTAAAAGGTGAAGCTAATCAATAAAAGCTCATGAAAGTCAAATAAGATTCGAAGGCATGTGGAGTTCCACGTAACAGAGACAGAGACACAGTGATGGGAAAGGGAAGGAAGGCAGTGGTTCAGAGAAATATAAGGCAAAGGGATGCTACTTAAGGGGAATCTTTGGTCTTTGGAGTGGAAGTGCAGAAAGAGGATTTTTCCCAACAGAGAGAGGATCACAAAGCCTTGATTGTTCTTGATGCTTTTGGGCACTGGGGCCAGAGTATTGAAATTCTGAAGTATTATGGAGCTGGGTACCGAAGTTGTGCCCAGTTTGGCAGGGAGATTTTGGTCATTGTGGTAATGGGAGAAAATTTGGAGCTACAACAGCTGAGGATCGACTTCAAACATGGAAAGCAGGTATGTATGACTAAATTATATTGTTAAATTTCTGTTTAAATTACAGTTGTTAAAACTTGGTAGGATTTAGGGAATTTATTCTAGTTAGGTCATTACACGACCCATTTGAAGATTCTATTGCTAAATGCTCCAAAAATCCCTGCAAACCCTGTTAGAAGGCTCCCCAGGGCTTCCCTCCAAGTCTCCTCCACAAACTCCTCTCACTCCTCAACTTCGCGGAGTGCCTCTAGTGAAGACTGCGCAGTCCCTGCGTTGCTGTAGCATGCTCCTTGCTGTGGTATGGCCTCACTTCTGCTGGTACGAATTGGAACTAGGTGAAACTCCCTCCTTGGGCTGACACTCGAAGTCCACTGAAGCAAGGGCTAGGATCTCTGCTCGGAAACACACGGTGCGTTGAACAACACATGCAAACTTGGCTCACTGCTCAAGTGTGCTATGTCAAAAGACAAATTTTGAAAATGATAGATGATGAGCAAAATGAGCGCCCCTCCTTCCTTTTGTTGATTTACCTCCAAGATTGCCCATGTGGCCCACATCGAGTTCCTCTCACCAATTTCGCATCAATGAGAGTGTACTCTCCATGTGGGCCGAAATTCCCTTGTGGTGGCCCCCATGCTCCACCAAAGCCGTAGTCTTTCCATTGAACTCTAATTTTGGGGTGCCTCTCATGCCAAAGATCAAATGTGGGTCCCCTAAGCCCACTTCTCCTAAGTGTAACCATGTAATATGCCAAAATTGAGCAAAAATTGATATCTACTTAGTGAAACACTAAGTAGGAATATCACAATTGTGCTATGATGCCAGCCCGGTCCACTGTCATTGCTAGCTATGAAATTTTGATATTGTTCCAGTTAAAGGGTTATTATTCTCCTATCAAATTGATTAATTATCTTCTGCAATGTCTTTGCGGCAAATACATAATAAAACACTACTGCAACTTTACAGAAAATAAAAAAACCATAGGAGCTGAGAAAATATTGCACACACACACAAATAATGAACACCGATATTTTTGGACAAATGTCCCTGGAAAAACCCCAATGTGGGAAAAACAAGTTTTGCAGATGAATATTTTATTTATTCTTCAACAAAATTCTATGATAAAAAATTAATATTGTTTGCTGTAAATTAGCAAACCTTTGGAAATTTTTTTCTATCACTTCTGCAAGTCGATTTGACTTCTTGGAGACAACTCGGCCCCTCTGATCCAATTCGACCTCCCTCTGGTTCACTAAATCAAACCCCACGTGTGACCTCGGCAAATCGGCTCTCACTAGCAAACTCGCTTTGCGTGGAAAATCAACTCGGCCTCCTTTGGAATTCAAATTCTATTTGCAAACTCGACTTATCATGTGCAAATTGTTCACTCTTAACAAATTTCTCTTTGCTTCGGCAATTCGGCCTCTCTAAAGCAACTCACACCACTAGGAAACTCAGCCTCCTCTATAGATAAAATCGATCTCCCTCTAACTCTGAGAAACTAAAAATAGCTGTGAAAGATTTTCTCAAGCTCTTCTATCTTCAATCACTGCTGAAAATCGATCTACTGGTGCCCTCACACTATCACTGTGCCCTTGCTATCACCGCAAATCTGTGTTTGATTTGTTCGAATGATCTCCAATGGCTCCATCAATTTCCTCATATAATCTCTTGTTGAGCAATCAGTGGCCATGATCTAATCTCAATTGATGAATAAGATCATCTTGACCCCATCAAATGACCTTTGTAGAAGTCACTAGAGGAAAATTGATTTACCTCAATTAATTCTGAATAATCAAGCCATTTCCCTAAGTTAGACTTAGGAAAATTAATAGACTAGCTAATTAATTCTAATTAAGGTAATTTTCCTTAGAAACTTTTTTTAGGTATTGGAGAAAATCAAACCACTGTGTTCCTTATCCTCGTAGACACCATTTGAGACTAGAACACTTGTCCGAGCAACATAAACTAATACCCTTTCAACCAGGACAACGTTTTGCATAACACCCATCTTGTCTCTGAAGAAGATGAATTTCGCCTTTCCCAAAGCCTTTGTCGGTATATTTGCTACTTGCTCATCTGTGGGTATATACTATAGCTAACCAATATTTCACTGCACACGATCTCTGATGAATTGGTCCTTGATGACTATATGCTTGGACTTGTCGTGAAACACTAGATTCTCAACCAACTTGATGCAACTCAAATTGTTGCAGTGTATATCATCATCTCAACTCTTTGACCAAACAAGGCTATTAGTAGCGTTCGAAGCCATATGGCCTGGCATGTAGCCATGCTTGCTGCTATGTACTCTGCCTTTGCAGAACTCAGTGCCACTGACTTCTACTTCTGACCATACCAAGAAACAATTCCTAATCCCATGCTGAAGCAACACCTTGAAGTGCTTTTCCGATCCAGTGTATTGCCTGCCTAGTTTGCATTAGTATAACTGTTAAAATTTGCAACTAGGGCCAAACTCCATGTGGGTCACCTTATTTATGGCAACTGATATTTTTCTTGGATTCCTCTCTTTGAAAGGTGTAGGATTGATCTAAAGATCATCTGATTCTGACATGTATTTATGGAGATATGAATTTATTTGTATTATTGACAATTTGTCAAGGTCAGCCAGCAACCAAATTACCCCCAGCTCAACCTCAACGTTGCATTTAAATAGAGGAGACCTCAAGTCATTTGTTACACATATCTCTCATGATCTCTCTCTCCACATGTTTTGTGTTTGTCTTCTCTCAAGGAAGACATTGTGAAAAGAGTCATCAAAGAGAGTCCTAGCTGCAGTTCAGATGTGCCCTAGCCGCAGTCAAAGAAGGAGGCCCTAGCCACAATTGAAGGGAGGCCCTAGCAGCTGTCTTGAGAAGAGTTCTGGCCCCTATTAAAGGAGCCCTTATCCACAACAACAAAAGGAGGCTTAGCCGCAACAAAGGGAGGCCCTTATCCGCAATCAAGAAGAAGCCTGTGGCCGTAGTCAAGCAAGGTCTAAAGCCGCAGTCAGAGAGGCCCTAGCTGCAGTCAAAGGGAGGCCCTAGCCGCTGCAAGGAGCCATAAGATAGCAAGAAAGAAACCCTAGAAGTAGCATGGAAGTCTTATGTTTTGTTGTAGGTACGTGTGAAAGAGAGGCTGTTTTGAGTGTTGTTCTTGGGTGCTCTTATAGGGAGAAAGGTCGAAGTTTGAAGCTTAGGATCACGGCAAGAAGCTGCAATACAGTGTGGGTGAAATAGCGTTGTTCTGAAGCCATTCCGGGAAGACTGAAGGGTTGAAAGGAGGCTGAGTATCTTGCTTGAAGGACGAGGACAAAGGAAGCTGTTCTAGGCATGGGTTAAGGACTTGTTTGGGCCTGTTGGAGGACACTGCAGCGACATCTAGCTGCTTTGCTAGGCTGCAAGCCATAGCAAGTAGCTAAGGCTATTGCAGGGCAGCGTTGAGGTGTACAATGCTTGCTGGAGGCAACATGACAAAAGGGGAGACTCTCCTAGGTGGACCGCGACCCTAGAACGGCTTAGGTTGTTGACAACGTGGAGGGTTAAGGGCCGCATATTGTGCCCTAACCAGAATTGCAGGAGCAACAAGAAAACAGTGGAGGACAACAACATCTTGTGGAGGAGTGTTGGGTCAAAGTGTTGACTGGATTGGATCGTGATTGTAGCAGCTTGTTGTTGCCATGTGGAGGATCTTCCTAGGAGCAAAACCAGCTGTGTAGGGTGCATTGAGCTCACTGTTGAAGGCTGGGTTTGACCAAGCCACTTAGAAGGAGATCTCTATCCAGTTTGACCAACATTGACTTCTCTGGACAAGGCTTTCCTACTGCTGTCATAAAATATCAGTTTTGTATATTTGTACTATCTCTCTCTCTTTGCTGAACTATTGAAGACTAAAGAAGATTTGATCAAGGGTTTCCCCACATTGGGGTTTGTCCCTAGCTGGTGCCACATCTTGTGTCCTGTTGTCTTGGCTTGTCTTCTACTATTTATGTTTATGTTTTATCTGCATTTTACTATCATGCTAATGTGATTGCTAAACTGGACATTAATATTGGGCTGACAAGAAAATTGAAGTAAATTGCTCTTAAGCATAGAACATACCAACAATTAACATGGTATCAGAGCTGAGGTGAAGACAAAGCCCAAGCAAGACTGAAAGACTAAGTCACATGACACGAGGACACGAGACGCGGAGGACACGTAAATACGAGTATTCGGCATGAGACACATCAACCTTGGAAACAGGACACGAGGGACACGTTTTATATATATATATATATATATATAAAATATTGAAATATAGTGCTTGATCCATATAGATATGAATCATGATGATATCTATTTAGTATTAAGTATACACTGTTTAGTATTTAGTTTATTAATTTACTACATCAATGATGTTCACAGTTTAATGGTCATTGTTCATGTTATAATTTTTGTTATTAACTTCAAACAAGTTTGATCATGTTCAAACTTTACATAAGGTAGTTTATGAACTATAAATTTATATCTGTTCAAACTTCATTGTTGACTTGAGCGTTAATCGAGCTTTCCCTCCCTTTAGACCTTGAAGGTGTAGTGAGCAATGGGCACATGACGAGGAGCTGAGATTTTTATTTCAACACACAATCTATACGTGGTCACGCATGTATAACTAAGCTAAGTTTCTATTGAATTTGTGGAAAACCTGTGATCAGTTATGAAACCAACGTTTCGGACTGACTTGGTGAGTCCATCATCAGGGCAATGAGATAGTATTTGAGAAGAGAGAATGAATTTCAGAACCTTATTAATAGTTGAAAGGTTTTTAATTTGAATTCTATCTATTATTATGTTATTACTAAAATAGTTATTTGGATATGTGTTATTATTTAATTATTATTTGGATTGATATAATTAATCACTCTTAATTATATTTATTTAATTGGTTCACTATTAATGTTATTTACTATTTGTTATTATTATATAAATGTTATTATTGTTATTATTATTTATATATGTGTTTATGTTGTATATATTATATTTATTTAATTGATTAGGTATTAATGTTTATTTAATATTTGTTATTAATATGTTAATGTTGTTATATATTGTTTTATATATATCCTAATAATTTTTTTTTCTTTTTCCTTTTTTTTTTTTTTTTTATTTTTTATGTGTGTATATATGTATTCATGTATTTGAATATTTATGAATGCCTTAGTTATGTTATGATTGTTATTTTATATTTTATTTAATTATGTTTACTTATAATATTATTATTATACTTTATTTTTATTATTAATATATAATATAGAATATTGCTGTTATTAATTTTGATTATTTATTTATTATATTTTTTAATTTTATTTAATTTTAAGGAATGTGTAAAATGATTGATTAGCGCTTTTTTGTTTTATTTATTAGGGGCTTCCATGTGTTACTTAGCTTAAGGCCATCATCTCTATTCATGTTATTAGAGGTTTTTTCGATTTCTATCGCTTCCTTCACCCTTCTTTTTAAGTAATGGTCTTCTTTATGAATTAATTTTGCGTGTTCTATGCAGATATAGTGAGAGGACGAACATGCATGCTCAGCTAGACCTGATTTTTCTGATCTATTTTTTGAAATGTCATTAATGTGTTCTCTTAACCTAATGCCTAATGATCTTCCTGTTTCCCCTATATATATTTTACCACAAGAACAAGGAACTGAGTAAACACCTTTGAGATTTTTTGGGTCTATTAGGTCCTTGGCGGAGTTTAACATGTTTTTGATGGTGTTAGGGGGTGTGAAGGCCACCATAATGTTATGCTTGGTGAGAATTCTGGATATTTTGTCTGTGATGCCTTTAATATAGGGCAAGGAGATTCTAGGGTTTTCAAGGGTTTTCCTTTTTTGGTTGTTGGTTGAGGATTTTTTGATAATTTTATGGATAATGTTTTTCTCATAGCCATTGTTTATGAAAACTTTGTAGAGGTGGTTGAGCTCTTCTTCTAAATGTTCTGGGTCTGAGATTCTTGAGGCTCTGGTAGCTAGGGTTTTGATGATACCTGCTTTTTGCTTCGGGTGGTGGTGGGAATCTGAGTGAAGGTATTTGTCCGTGTGAGTCTGCTTCCTGAAGACTTGGTGGCTTAGCTTGCCATTTTTCTTAGTGAGGAGGACATCTAGGAAGGGGAGCTGGTTGTCTTTTTCAATCTCAATAGTGAATTTAATGTGATCTGAGAGGCTATTTAAGTGGGATAAGAATTCATTAAGCTTTTCTAATCCATGTCTCCATTTGGCAAAAATATCATCTACAAATCTTTTCCATTCATCTGGGGTGAAGGGGAAGGATTTAAGGGCTTTTTGTTCGAAATGTTCCATATATAAATTTCGTAGGCTATAACACAACTTACAGGAAATTTAAGTGCTCCAAACTCTCAGCAAAGCACGCGAATGCTCGTCTCCTGCATCTCTAGGTCCAAGTTAATGTGAAGTTGTGAGCATTGCACTCGAATTTGATGGAATTCCTCACACTGCACAACAAATTGGATTTCGGCAGTGAGCAAACTCGACTTCGGTGGCGAACAATGATAAAAAAAACCCAAAAATAAACCATGTTGCAGGTTTTAAAGGTCACTTTTCATTGGACATGTGTCCTAAGAACCAAAAATGTTAGGGCACATTTTCGCCACGTCTAAAACACGTGTCTCGATTGGAGGACACGAAGAAAAACGTTTTCGACACGTTTTAGGGCAGTTTTCATGTCCGACACATGAAATATGGGACACGAGACCTTGAGGGACGTTTCCTGTGACTTAGGTGAAAGAGCAATCACATAACACAGTTGAACAAGGGCAAATGGCTCAATGGCTTCCTCATCCCACTTCCCGACTGAGGAACCCATAGTTTGGTTGACTGAGTCATGGCTGCCTCGGCCGAGTTATTGCATGACCCGACTGAGTTAGCCATGACTCGGTCAACTCGGCTGAGTCACTAACTGCGGCCTATAACCCCAAAAAAATGTGATTTCTTATATTTTTTAAAATTTTTTTGAGTGTTAGCTGAGTGTTGGGGACTCCAAGGTGTTTTATAAATTAGTTAAATGCGATTTGGGGTCCATTCCCCTCTCCCAAACTCTATTTAACACACTCAAATGCTCTCATACTCTCACAACCATCTCATGCATTTGAGTGAGAACTTCAATGAGAGTTAGTGAGCAGTTCTTGAGTTTGTTTTTGGAGTAGCAGTGAAGAGTCTTGGGCAAGCATTGTACCTAGAGTGAGGAGCTTCTTGGGCAGCCATTTGGAGCAGCATTGAGGAGTTGATTCTTGGAGCAAGCTTGAGGAGGCAGTTTGTGCCTGGAGGTATTTTTTTCATCTCTACAAATCTGTTTTTGCTTGTTAAATTTTAGGTGCATATCTAGAAAGCCTAGAGAGTGTTTTTTGTGAAAGAAATGAACATTGAATCAATGTTTTTTGTTTTCATTTTTAGATTGTTTGCTTTCATTTCCTAGTAAAAAAATGGCACCTAGAGCGAGAGATCCTGCTTGGGCATATGTTGAAATGGTTGATAGTCAAATGCATTGCAAATTTTGCCATAGGAAAATTAAGGAAGGTCCAAGGGGCATTAATAGGCTTAAACAACACTTGATGGGGATTAGAGGCCAAATTACTCCATGTACCTCATCAGAAATTGGGGAGATTAGGGAGCAATAGTTGGCCAGCTTTGAGAAGTTTAAAGAAGATAAGGTTAGGCAAAGAGAGTTAGAGGCTAAAATTGGGAGGAAGAGGGAGATACAAAAAATGATGGTTACCAACCCCAATTATGATTTTGAGGGTTCTTCCTCTATCCCTCATACTGACGCATCCAACCCTTTCCGATATGTTCCTCCCTCTTTTGGTTCTGTTCAAGATAAGGGAAAGGGTAGAATGAAAAAGGGTGATAGGGCTATCAAAAGTTATTTCACTCCCTCCTCTCCATCAGATGCACATGGTCCTCAAGCTAGTAAAAGTCAAATGCAGCCCACTTTAGATGACCATTGGAAGAAAGAATTGAGGGAGACTGCTTGTGAGTACATAGCTAGATGGTGGTATGATGTTGATATCCCCTTCAATGCTTCTCGTTCACCATATTATGAGCCTATGTTTGATGCCATACATGCTGTTAGAAAAGGCTTCAAAGGCCCTACTATGCATGAGCTAAGGGGGTATCGTTTGCAGAAAGAAATTGACTCCATTAATGAGTATTTGAAAGATTTCAAGGACTCATGGGCAAGAATAGGATGTACCATCATGTCAGATGGATGGATTGATTAAAGAAATCGTACCATCATAAACTTTCTTGTCTTCTGCCCATGGGGAACCATGTTTTTAAAATCAGTTGATGCATCTGATAAGGTAAAAGATGGGCAATTGTTGTTTAAGCTATTGGATCAGGTTGTTGAGGAGGTGGGGGTGGCTAATGTTGTTCATGTCATCACAGATAATGCCTCTAACTATGTTCTTGCTGGTAAACTGTTAGAGGAAAAACACAAGACCATCTTTTGGACTCCATGTGCTGCACATTGCATAGACCTCATGCTTGAGGATATTGGAAAAATAGATTGGGTCAAAAACACTGTAGATCATGCCAAAAGCATAAAATTTTTTATCTACAATCATTCATTGATTTTGAGCCTCATGGGGAAACACACTGGGGGCAAGGATATTATTAGCCCTGCCATCACTAGATTTTCTACTCATTTTTTGACATTACAATCTATGCTTTCCCAAAATAGAAACTTGCAAAAGATGTTTTCCAGTGATGAATGGAATCAAAACAATTGGTCTAACAAATCGGAAGGCAAATAATTGAAAAAGAAAGTTAAAGAAGAAACTTTTTGGAGAAAGGAAGCAGAGATTGTGAAGCTTACTGAGCCACTGGTTAAGGTGTTGTGGTTGGTGGATGGGGAAAGGTTGGCTATGGGCTTCATTTATGAGGCTATGGATCAAGCAAAGGAGCAAATAAAGAGGGCATACAAGGATAGAGTGGCTAAGTATGGGCCCATTTGGGTAATCATTGATGAAAGATGGAACAATCAACTCCATCGCCCTATACATGCAACTGGGTATTTTTTGAACCCACAGTATCATTATAAAGCTAAGGAGTCAGGAGCTTTGAGGGGGGAGGTCAGAGATGGACTGATTGATTGCATTGATCGCATAATCCCATTGGAGTCTGATCAGCTGGAGATACACCGACAGGTCACAACCTTCAGCAATGCCTCGGGTACCTTTGGGAAGAACCTAGCAAAGATTGCAAGAGAAGCAGAGGAGACAGGTAAACCAAAATTTCAATTTTCAAATTCTTAATAGTTTTTCTTTTTTTTTTTGAAATTTTGTTGGATCGTTTATAATTTAAAAGTTGGATATAATTTGTAATTTTGTTGAGCTAACTCATTACACTCTTATGTTTTTTGCAGCACAATGGTGGGAGGCTTTTGGTGGCCATTGTCCTGAATTGCAGAAGTTTGCAATTCGTATTTTGAGTCAAACTTGCAGTGCTACTGGGTGTGAGTGCAATTGGTCTGTCTTTGAGGGGATTCACACAAAGAAGAGAAACCGTTTGGATTAAAAACGGTTAAATGATCTAGTCTATGTCCAATACAACCTCCGGC
This sequence comes from Pinus taeda, assembly GCA_000404065.3. Lineage (NCBI taxonomy): Eukaryota > Viridiplantae > Streptophyta > Pinopsida > Pinales > Pinaceae > Pinus > Pinus taeda. The sequence continues at coordinate 150,138 of APFE030588843.1, forward strand.
TCAGACGAAACCAATTGCTGAACAAAAGGCCTGATTCAGATCCCATTGTGTTGGAAGACATTGATCCAACATTAGATTGGGTAGTGGAGAGTCATCCAACAGAGTTTGATCTTGATGAAGATCTTGATTTAGATTTAGATATCGAGGCATCAGTTGAACATGATGTTCAGTTGAATGCAGATCCCGATCCACCTGTACTACGAGCCTCAGTCTCACAGCCAGCAAGGACTCCAGTTGCAGGTGTTTCCTCGGCTCAGCCACGACAAAAGTGCAACCACATATCTTCTCTATCTCAGCTTGCATCTGCTGCAGTTGCATAGCCTGCTAGTGGTACCACTTCTACAGTTGCAGTTGGAGATGATGATGATCATGAGGAGCCATGGGGCCCCCTATCTGACTCTGATGATGATCCAGAGATTGATCGACATGATCTTGGCTCCTCTGGCAGTAGCTACTAGCCAATAGTACTGGAGTCTGGTCACAGTTTAGTTTTGTTGTAGAGGCCATTTCTAGCCTCCTTGGTTATGTGTTTTTTGTTTTGAGTCTTTGATCATGTATGACAGTTGACTATGTATTACCATTGGATAGTGCACTGGGTGCCATTTTGATATAATGGATTGGTTCATGAGCATACTTTGATCATATGTTGTCTTCCGTCTATATTATAATGCTGTGTGTTTGGAAACACGAATGAAAATCTTTAAAATTATGTTTAAAATCTTTAAAATTATGTTTTTTTATAAAAAAAAATAAATATTTACTGTATTTTTTACAACGACTGAGTCATTGAAATCGAGTCGGCCAAGTCGATATCGAGTCGGAGTCGGAGTCAGAGTTGATCCTCAGCCGAGTCGGAGTTTTAAAACATTGCTTCAATGGAAAGTCCAAATTTGAGGGTGGAAGGAACGATAGGTGCTTTGTTTGCAATAAGTTTGGCCACTATGTGAGGGAGTGTCCAAATAGAAGGGACACATCACATGATGATGATCACAATCATTCGAGGGGCAACAACAATGATCAAAGAAATGACAAGAACTAAGGCAAGGGAAAAAGGAATGCTGGACATCAAGGAAATGGTCGACCCTCCAAGAAAGCAAGGAACTCCAGGTATGAAGAATCAAATGTTGCTTCTGATAAGCAAAAGGAGTATTATCTTATATCAACCCTCTCTTCTACCTCTCCTCCGGACACTTTGGGAAATTGGCTTATTGATAGTTGCACTTCAAGGCACTTCATCGAATACAAGGAAGCGCACTCTAATCTGATAGAGAAGGAAACAAACTTGGAGATTATTCTCGGAGTCGATGCCACCTATCCCGTAAAGGGTGAAGGGAATGTTACTCTTCAATTGAATCAGGGTAACATGATTCATTTACAAGAAGTTCTATATGTACCTGATCTCAAGAAGAACCTGGTGTCCATTTCAACAATGGAAGACAAAGATTACAAGGTGGCATTCATCGATGGAAAGTTATGTGTTTAGAAAAGGAATTTTAAAGATGCTTTTACTCTTGGGTTTAGGGTTGGCACTTTGTATCAAGTTGCAGGAAGTCTATTAGGGACCATGTCTTGTGACACATCTCTACAATCTGATCTATGGCACCGAAGGTTTGCCCATCTTGATTGTAAGGCCCTACCCGATGTGAGACAGATGGTGATAGGGATGCCTGAACTCAAAGAAGAGCATGAAGGTATGTGTCTGGGATGTACCAAGGGAAAACTTATAAGGGGACCTTTCCCCTCAAGTAATACCAAGACCATAGATGTGGAACAACCTAATGGTTTTGAGGTTCATGACCGAGAACCTCATGTATACAGGTTAAAGAAAGCTCTCTATGAGTTGAAGCAAGCACCCCGAGCTTGGTATGAGAGAATTGATAGCTATCTGATGAAGCTGAGATTCACTAGGAGTGAAGACGATCCAAACCTCTACTTTAAGGTTGAAGATGATAAACCTTTCATACTGGTACTTTATGTGGATGATCTCTTTCTGACAGGTGCAGACCCTCTCATTTACAAACGTAAGAGGGAGTTGGATTTCGAATTTGGAATAGTGGACTGCAAGCCTGTGACTACCTCGATGGAACTTAACTTTAAGAAGTTATGCGGTAGTGTTGCTGGACCTATATTGGGAAATGCCTCTGAGTTTCGTCAACTCATAGTAGCATTGATGTTCCTGGTGAACTCCTGTCCAGATATATGTTTTGTAGTTAATATGTTGAGCCAATATATGGTTGAGCCTCATCATATTCCTTGGATTGGTGCCAAGAATCTTCTTAGATTTCTTCAAGGCACAATCTCTCATGGACTGGGATACATTGCTGAAAATGTAGGGCTGCATGGTTATTCTAATGCTGATTGGGCAAGCATTGTGGTGGATCGCAAGAGCACTTCTAGGAGCTGCTTCTCTTTAGGTTCTGCTTCGTTATCCTGGATGAGCAGGAAGCAAAAGTCGGTTTGAGCACCGTTGAGACCGAATACGAAGCTTTGAGTATGGCCTCCTGTGAAGCTGTCTGGTTGAGGAGGCTCTTTAGTGAGTTGTTTGGACATGTGCTGGATACCACCGTGATCCTCTGTGACAACCAGAGTGGGATATGATTGTCGGAGAATCCCATGTTTCATGATCGATCCAAGCATATAGACATCAGGTACCACTTTATCCGGGATATGGTACAACAAGAAGCAATAAGGCTCCATCACATTGGGAGTGATGAGCGGGTTGCCTATATTCTGATGAAGCCCCTAGGAAAGGTCAAATTCTTGACTTTCCAAGAATGACTAGGAGTCGTGGAGAGACCCTCTCTTGAGGGTTCTGTATGATATGAATTTTGAGTTCTGGGAGCTTCGGGGGGCTTGGGGTACTTCTTGGAGCGATGAGAAACCATAGGGTGAGTGGTTCAGCCTTCCCCTAGTCGTTTGCTATGTAGGCAAGATGAGTGGTTCATCCTTCTCTTGTTGAGACACAATCATAGGGTGAGTGGTCTAGCCTTTCCCTAGTGATTTGTTGTGTACAGTGTGAGTTGTTCAGCCTTACCCTGGGATACCCCATGGCGACATGTAGGCAGGATGAGTGGTTCATCCTTCTCCTGCTGAGACATCCTACCCATCCAGTCAGGGACTCATGGGAAGTACCTCTCATCTAGCCAATGAGTAGGGAAATGAGGATAGGGACCATAGTACTACCAATGGACGCATCGTGTACTACCATACTCCCTATGCTAGGATGACCAATATTAATCTAGGATCAATTAGAACTGACTTTGGGTCAGTAAGAGTTGTGTGAGACACTCTCTTTATTTGGAACTAATTTCGGATTAGTAAGAGTGGTATGAGACACTCTCTTTATTTGGGATTGACTTTGGGTCAATAGAGAATGGTATGATACATTCTCGATTTCTTCTTCTTCTTCATAGTTCAGCAGAGTAGAGCAGTGCATTGATGGCAGAGATAGTACCGACTAATAGATGGATTAGCAGATGGAGTTCTCCCTAGTTGAGGGGGAGTGTTAAAATTGGTGACTAGGGCCAAACTCCATGTGGGTCACCTTATTTATGGTAGCTGATATTTTTCTTGGATTCCTCTCTGAGAGGTGTAGGATTGATCTAAATATCATTTGATTCCGACATGTATTTATGGAGATATGAATTTATTTGTATTATTGACAATTTGTCAAGGTCGGCCAGTAACCAAATTACCCCCAGTGCAACCTCAACGTTGCATTTAAATAGAGGAGACCTCAAGTCATTTATTACACACATCTCTCATGATCTCTCTCTCCACATGCTTTGGGTTTGTCTTCTCTCAAGGAAGATGTTGTGGAAAGAGTCATCAAAGAGAGTCTTAGCTGCAATTTAGATGTGCCTTAGCATGTCAAAGAAGGAGGCCCTAGCCGCAGTTGAAGGGAGGCACTAGCAGCTGTCTTGAGTAGAGTTCTAGTCGCTGTTAAAGGAGCCCTTATTTGCAACAACAAAAGGAGGCTTAACTGCAGCAAAGAGAGGCCCTTATCTGCAATTAAGAAGAAGCCTATAGCCACAGTCAAGGAAGGTCTTAAGCATAGAACATACCAAAAATTAACAATAGCCAACCAACCTAACACCATCACCTCGAGCATACCTGATCCAATGCTCGATAGTGCCACACAAATACCTCATCACATGTTTAGTTGCTATCCAATGCACTTTCTTTGGTTCCACCATGAACTTGCCGAGAGAGTTTGTTGAATAAGATATATCTGGCCCGCTGTTGACCAAATACATGAGAGAGACTATCAACTTCCTGTACAAGGCGAGGTTTACATCCTTCTCCCTGGATGCGTATACCTTCCTCCAATTCATGATCGTGGGTGTCGACATGGTTATGCAATCCTCCATCTTGAACCTCCTCAGGATCTCAATGTAGCATTTTCCTTGCCTAAGGAAAATCTCCCCATTTGTCTACCACACCTCCATGACTAGAAAGTAGTGCATAAGCCCCAAATCCTTCATCTTGAACTCTATTGCAAGATCCCTCTTGCACTTCTCTATGAGCCCCAGTGAACCTGTTATAAACAAGTCATCCAGGTACAAGACAAGAATGAGAACCTCCCCCCCAACCACCATGTAGTAGAGGTTCACATGCTCCTCACTCTTCATGGAGCCTATGCCTTGCAAGTATTTTTTGATGCATTCATACCAAGCCCTAGGATCCTAGTTGAGCCTGTACAATGCTCTCTTCAACCTGCACACATGGGTCTCTCTATTGTGTGCTACAAAGGCCTCCGATTGTTCAATGTACACTTCCTCCTCCAACTCACCATTGAGGAACGCTGTTTTGACATCATTTGATGGATCTACCATTCCATCTGTGTTGTGTGAAATTTCCACGAATACAATAACCAAAAATTTATCTTCTAACTTATGCTGTTTATTTATCTTTTGTAAATTAACTTTACGACAAATAACGATAAATTCACTACTGCAATTCTTCACAAAATTAAATATTGGAATTGAGAAATAATGCACACACATAAAACTGGACACCAATATTTTTGGACAATTGTTCTTGGAAAAACCCCGAAGGGAAAACCATAGCAACATATGAGGGTTTTATTATTATTAATCTTTAGCGATTTGAGAGTACAATAATCTGCTTGCTTGATACTAGCAAAGCTCCAACAAATATTAATCTTCATTGGAAAAATAATTTGGAGATACAAAATCTCCTTTGCAAACCAACTTAGCCTCCTCCTAGCTAACTTGCACTTCTCCTAACACTCGTACTTCTGCCTAGAAATGTGCAATGGTGGCTCTAGAAAATTCGCACAACATCTAGAATCACTTCCCTACTAGTTGTACTACCTCCAACAACTTCCCTAGCCCACTCACTTTGTCTCCAGGTGATAGATTCGACACTGACAAACTAAAACGAGCTTCTCTGCACAACTCACACTGGATAACTGGCTGACTCACACTGCTATTTGGCCTCCTCCTGCAGATAAAATCAACCTCCTTTCTTGTCACTGAGGCATTAAAAAATCTGAGGAAATCCTCTTCGAAATTCTTCTCCCAATTCTCAGTTGGAACTCCATTGTCGTGTCTCCATTTGCTTCAAATGCACCCTTGCTGAGTCACTGCAACTGGGTAAGTCGAATTGCTCAAGTGTTGTTCTCTATTCTCCAAACCCCATTGACTTTCTCTTTATAATCTCTTGCTGAGCTATCAATGACCATGACCTAATCACAATCGATGGCTAAGTCATCTTGACCCCATGAAATCACTTTTTCGAAAGTCTCTAGAGCAAAATTGATTTTCGTCAATTAATCTGATTTAATTAACCGGTTTTCCTAAGTTAGGGAGATTTTAATAATTGGTTAATTAATATAATTGAGGTGTTTCTAATGTGTTTCTTGCAAAACCTTTTCTGGGTTATGAAGATCTTGTGTTCCTTAGCCTCATAGACACCATAGAGACTAGAACACCTATCCGTTGCTACCAAAAACTAACATGTTGCTAATGAGATCACAACCCAGATAGAAGTATACTTGGCCACATGAGCGAATGTCTCCTCATAGTCTATCCCCTCCTTCTGAGAGAACCCTTGGCCACGAACCTCACCTTGTATTGTTCAATGCTGCCATCTGCGCCATGCTTGATCTTGAAGATCCAACATGATCCAACTACTGCCCTATCTGTCGGTCTAGGCACAACCTCCCACACATTGTTTTGCATGATTGAGGTATACTCCTCAACCATGACATCCCGCCACACCTGATGCTGTGCGGTCTCCTGATAGATGGAAGGCTCGCTATCAACAAACTAACTGACTAATGCCATGTAACCAGTGTACCTCTTTGGTTGTCTTCACTCCCTCTTGCCTGTCTAGGAGTCTCCACAAACTCCTGAGCATTCTCGAGTGTTTGCTTAACCTCACGGTTCCTCCTGCTAATTGTAGATGATGGAATATCCACCTCTATATCCTCTTGATGCATCTGGTGCTCCATACCTTAGTTATTAGAACTGGACTGGCCATTGAACTGATAGACCCCCCAGACTGGGAATCGGTCATAATGGAACAGAAAACGGTAAAAAAACTAGACCAAAGAACTGGTCAACCAAAAATACACAAAAATATTCAAATTTTAAAGAAAAACATATATATTTATGTACATCCATATGAATCCAAACCATTTATACCCAAATAAGCAAAAGTTCTCATTTATATAGCATGTAAGGGTGCACATAACCAAAACAACACCGAGTGCAATCCATCTCGAAACCAAAAATACATCAACAAATAAGCTCCACATGGCCTCTAGCATCCAAAAGAAATTATGCTACAACAAATACCTACATATCATCAAAATCATTGCCTATATTATGATCTTCGTCATTAATATCACCTTCTAAGCATTAAAATAAGATAGAAAAAGCATCTCATGTCAAGTCAAGCTTTTGTTTGAGTCATGGGTACTTTTTTAGTAGGCTCATGATAGAGGAGTTTGACAACCAATGCCACTAACATCAAGGTACATAGAGGGCTTGGTGCTTTTGATTAAATACTAGTTCCATACCCTCGTACATGACAAAATCCAATGAAGTGTTGCAATCCCCCCAATCCTGAAATCTTGGAACACTGTTAAGCCTGTTGGATTTTGAGTGAGATCTAAAATTCTACTTTCTCCATATGAAATCCAATGAGGTCAGAACCACTCTCAAACATCCTGAGTCATTTCATGGTAATGTTAAAATTTAAGTAAAAGGATGAAAATCAAAGATAAAGGAGAATGTCACTTAAATATTACCATGAAATGCAGAGCATTAGTAGGAAAAATGGTCAAATACTAGGCTTCCCCTATCATAAATCATTGTTTTTTTGAAAAAAAAATTGCATTCAAAGGGTCCTCGGCAACAATGTACAAAACTGATCGGTTCAATGAAAAAAGGTTGGTTCATTACCAAACCGATCTGTTTTGCACAAGAATTGGCTGGTTCGGTATTGAACCGGCCAAAAACGGTTCAGGTCACCGGTCTGAACCAGTTTTGGCCTCAAACTAGTCGGACGACTGATTCAAACTAGTTTTGTCCGGTCCTGATAACACTGCTCCATACTCTGCGAAGTCTCAAGAACACCTGCACCTGAGCTAGTGTTCGTACTCGTGACAGTACTCGTGCTCTACTACCCTTGATTCCGTTGCTCAAATTTTGGAGCTTTTGTTGGCTGCTCACTCTAACCTTCAATTGCTGGCAAATCTTTGAACCTCTTATATGCCTTATCCTCTAGGGACTTGACATCTCTCCTGACTATAATTTGCCTGGTCCTTGGAATGAAAATCTGATATGCCTTGGAGGTTTCGTTGTACCCAACAAAATAACTTCTCTCTACAATCTAATCTAATTTCGAACGCATGCCTCTTGGAATGTGACAATATGCTAGGATGCCAAATATCCTGAAATTACTGACATTTGGCTGCTGCCCTGTGAATGCTTCCTTTGGTGTCATCTTGCCTAGTGCTCTGTGGGACCTTGTTCTGGATGTAAACTGTTGTACTTCATGCCTTTGCCTATAAGTAGTGTGGCAGATCCTGGTCATACCACATTGCTCTCGCTGCCTCTGAAATAGAGTGGTTCTTCCTCTTAGCAACCCCATTCTGTTGAGGGTTGTAAGGAACCATCCACTCTCCCGATTCTTGCCATGGTACAGAACTCCTGGAACTCCTTTCTTGTGTACTCACTGCCATTGTCTAACAGAAGAACCTTGATCTTCTTGTCTGTCGCATTCTCCACTAGAGCTTTGAACTCTTGCAAGCAACTGAAGGCCTCATCCTTGGTCTTCAGGAAGTATATCTAGGTCTTCCTAGAGAAATCATTAATAAAAGTCACGAAGTACTTGTATCCCCTTAGAGACTTCGTAGACATAGGCCCACATATATCTGAATGCACTAGATCAAGAATACCCTTCGACTTGTTGTCACTCCTTGGAAAAGCTTCTTTCACAATCCTATGCAAATGTCATCATGCTCTGTGCTCACCTCTGGAACACCTGTCACCATCTCATGAAGCAGTCTAAGTTCTCCATGATGTATATGGCCCATCCTCTTATGCAATAGCTCCCCCTGTTCTCTCGAATTGCTGCTGCTAACCAATGCCTTAGGAGTGTCCATCTACAACTTGTACAACCGGCCACTCCTAACTCTAATCGCTATAAGTGATTTTCAATCCTTATGCTTTAACAACACCCGCGCCCCTCTAAAGAGAACATCGCACCCCTTATCCTGAAGGATAGATACGAAAATCAAGTTCATACCCAAGCCTGGCACATGCAACACATCATGAATCAGAATTGGCTTGCCATTCTCCCTTTGAAACAAAACAATCCCTCTTGCAACTGGGTTGTACTTGGACTTGTTCCCCATCTGGATCTGAAATATGATGTCCACCTCCTTATAGGTGGAGAAGTACTCTCTAAGTCCTGTGATGTGGAATGACGCCCCACTATCTATATACCAAACAACCTATGAGGTTGAGCTAGATAGGCAAGCAATAAGTGAGAATTCCTGATCCATCCTACTAGAGAACTCATCTGCGCTTGCTGAAGCTGTTCGCTGCTTCTTGCCCTTCTTCACAGTCTTCTTTCTCTGTGGATAATTGCTGACATAGTGGCCGAACTCATGACAACCATAGTATTTGACCTTCGAAAGGTCCTTCTTCTTCTCACCTTTTGGGTTTGGCCCCTTGTTGGACCCCTTATTCTCTTTCCCTTTCTCGGCTAGGCCCACGTTCTCTTGCTGCTCCTCACTCTTCTGGGTCCTATTGCTGCTGCCACTGACAAGACTAAGTCTCAGCTCCTCTTGGGTGAAATTACTCCATAATTGATCCCAACTTGATAATATATCTCGTCCATTGATCACTTAGACGAATACATCCCACTGATTCGTAAAGCCATTCAGGGCTATACACACCATCTTGTCACCATCTAGTTTATCTCCCATTGTAGCTAACTCGTCTTTTACCAATCTAAGTTTGGTGAGGTAGCTAGTAACATCTTCTCTCTTTTGCATTTTGGTATTCCTTAGCATCTCTCTGAGAAGTAGCTTCCTATTGGTGGTTGCATTCTGGAACAGTTTTAAAATAACATCCCATACCTTCTTTGTTGTATCCAACTCAGCAATATGCAGAACTATATGGTCCTTGACTCCATCAAGGATTATCCTTTGTGTTTTGGCATCTTCCTTCTGGTATGTTGAAAGTTGTCCTGGATTCGTTGGAACAACTATCACACTGGTCGCATACTCCTTGAGACAATTTTCTTCCAACAACAACGAAATTCTGGCTTTCCACACACCAAAATTTGAGACTCCATCCAATCTGTACTGATCTCTCAAACTTGCCGAGGCCATTCTATAAACCCTTGGAATTTTAGCAAAACCCAAATTAACTGAAGAATGTACACTGGGTTTTAAACCATCGTCTTTTCTCTTCCTCTGCCTGCACAAAGCCTTCTTCTGTCCTCAAATCCACTCTGATACCATGTGAAATTTTAATACTGTTGCAGTTAACTGGTTATTATTCTTCTATCAAATTGATTATTTGTCTTCTGCAATTTCTTTGCGGCAAATACTAAATAAAACACTACCACAACTTCACAGAAAATAAATAAACCATAGGAACTAAGAAAATATTGCCCCACACACACAAATAATGAACACCAATATTGTTAAACAAATGTCCTTGGAAAATCCCTAGTGTGGGGTGTAGCCCACCAAAAGTGGGGTACCCCTTTGGAGAGATTTCCTTTTCGATGTATCTTCCTTCAACCAACAACAACAACTCCTAGTAGCCACCTAATGGCTTTGATGTGCTACTTGATCTTCGCCACCTGAGCCAACCATCATCTCTCCTTGCTCATTTGTCTTGATCGTATGTTTGCAGGTGGGTCATGTAATCTTGAAGGTATGATTTTTCATTATGTAATTGGATGCTTATGCTTGTTTTTCTTGGGCACACTCAGGTATGGATTACTGGATAACTTGGAAGGAGGAAGGGCTTTGATTGTAATCTTATTCCCTTGCCTTAACGGGTGGGGGGTTAATCCTGAATCCTAGTCCCGTGGGATCTCCTTTATTGGCTATTAGCTTTAGGAAAGTCACTGCATGGGAAACCCTGATTTTGGTTGCGTGGTGTCGCTTCCCGGTATCATATATCTCACTCCCCTCCGCTCATTGGAAACCCTTTTCACATTTTCGTATCTAGGTCCACATTTGTCCATTGGGTCCACAAGGTGTTAGCATCCTCTTCCCCTTGTCGACACCTTGGGTCGGGCCTGGAAACGATGCTCCATAGGTTGATGCAGCTAAAAAAAGAAGATAAAAGCATAATATGGCCACATACAAAAGGAAATGTACTACAAAATGCAAAAGATGGCTACGACAATAAATAAGCATGTGGGCAAAAACCAAGCATGAGCTCTACCCCTTATCATTATGGCCATCACCCTAGTTCCTAGGCCCCCTATGAGTGCCCCTTCAATCATTAAGGAACCCATGCATGTCGATGAACTGTCCCACCTTAAGGGGGTAATCATTGCTATATAATACACAACATGCTCTCATCCCCTGGAACCCCGAGCAGTATAACAAAAGAAAAATGAATAAAAGGCAAAAGGAAAATGAGGAAGGGTGGAGAAACAAAGGTCAGGGTAACTCATGCATCCATGTATGCCCCCTCCTTACATTCATATACCCAAGGTGTGGGCTCCCTTTATCATAGCTACCTTTGTACCATGGCACGTGGCTTGGAGCCTTCCCTTTGTCCCCACTTCGTTCCATCATTATTTCACATGACACCTACCATTTGAAGGATGTACCTTGGACATGTCTTTCCCTTAGGGTTTGGACCACCTAATAGGGTCCTTCATTAACCACTCCTACCCAGGAAGGTAACATTATTACATGCTCAAGGCCCAAATTTGGAAGGGAAACCCATTATGAGGCCTCACTTTTGCCCTTGATTAACAAGCTTATTCACTCAATTGCACAAATAAATTATTGTATTTGAAGGTGAGGAGATGCATTGGATCTTATGTAGGATTGCAGGTGGGTTTTCATCTTGGTCTTGGCCTCCCTATACGGGATCCAAGCCCTCCAAAGGATCATGATGTCGTTTGTAGGGTGAGCATTGACAACCATGGGGCTCCATTCATGCAGAGCGTTGATTGCCACACCATGGGCTTCTTCAACACCATTATTTGCTTGTTCGTTGCCCCAATTATTAAAGATGATGATGCACTTGGACTAGGATGCCCCGGCGGGCGAAACATTGCAGCTGACACTTGGCAGCTGATCCAAGGCCCAGAGGAGGTTGTGTCTTTCCTAGGGAGACATGGGAGGGCATGTGTCATCCTTTGAGTCCTCATTGATGGAGCATTGACTTGGTTTTGAGCCATTTGGAGTTCTGTGAGACCCATTTTGGAGCCCCAATCCCAAAATGGGGGTCTCGGAGATGTTTTGCAGCATAATGAGGGTATCACCCTCTTCATCATCATTTCTGAGGCCCTCTAACAAAATTTTAGCACAAGAGGCCTCAACACTACCTCTCTAAATCTCTATGCATGCATAGTGTCAGCCTTGCATGGGCTAAAGAGAGAGATAAATTAAAATTTAAAAGCTATCATGGTTGGCTTGTAACCATGGGTGGGTTACTTAGCATCTTAATTATGTTAGAGGGGATTGTTGACTTGTTATTCGAACTACTTAGTCATGTAAATATTTGTGAGACCTCATTTGAGATCTCACCATCACTTCTTGGATTTTCGACATCTTTGGAAATTCGTATCTGCAATTTGGAGAGCATTTTTTGTGATTATGGATGCATTTTGATGTGTGGATAATCTTGTCTCATTTTTGGAGCTTCTATATGGCATTGTTATGGATGCATATACTCTTCACTATCTTGTACGTGCTCTTTTATGATAAATTTCTGATTTTCGCTAATGTCTAATGCATGGAATAATGTGCCCTAATTATTGAGTATTGTTTAAAATTTGAAACTATTGGGAATTTTGCACGTGTTACTCATTTGATAGTGAATGAATGAATGCTCCTAGGGGATTGTTGCATTTTATCCTTGAAAATCCATTAACAAGTGCCTAAAGAGGTATAAATATCTAAAGGGGTAGCGAAATCCTTTCCTTTAGGTCTCCTTGAAGAGCAAATTTCTCATATCAAGATCATTCATGACTGCAAGACTCCCAAGGGTCTAAGCACTAGTCAAATTTCCTTGGCGGTCACTAAAAACTCAAAATTATCTCTTTTCTAACCATTATTTTTTGTCCCTTTAATGATAAGTAGGCTCATTTAGGGCTTGGTGCAAAATATCTTGGAGGAGGAATTTATGAATTTCGTTTGGATAGAAATCTTCCTTTGTGTCTCCTCTAGAGGTCCCCAAATTTTGGTGGAATTCCTATGGTGGATTTTCCATAAATTTTGATGCCCTTGTTGTCACATCAAGAGGGAACCCTAGAAGTTAATCCTTCACCTTGGGGATTCTTTGAAGGCAAAATTTTTAGTACTCGGTGAAGTAAATCATACATTGCCTTTTCTCTTACCTACCTTGACCTTGGATGCACATATATCTTGTGTTAAGTCTCAACCCTAGGTCTTGTGTAGTTTATTTTCAAAGAGTTTTTTCGTGGAAAATCTTACTAGCTTCTCCCAAAGCTTGCACCTTGGTTGAATCTTTCCATTGAAAGAGCTGCCTTTTTCTCACTTCAAACCTATCAAAGAAACAATATCACAAGTGGGTGTTATTGGGACTCCTCTCATCGGTGAAAAGCCGACAAGGGTAGGGGGCTTAGGTTGTGGTGACAGTGGGCCTCTGTTCCAAGTGTTGTTGTGCCCTCTAGCCTTTTCTTGTGGCCTACTAGTTTGTGCAACAACATGGGGAAAACTAGTTCTACAGATGAATATTTTATTTATTCTTCAGCAAAATTCTGTGTGAATTTTACAATTGTTTGCCTTAAATTAACAAACCTTTGGAAAATTATTTCTATCACTTCTACAAGTCGATTTGGCTTCCTGGAGACAACTTATCTCCTCTGATCTAGTTCGACCTCCCTTTGGCTCACTAAAGCAAACCACATGTGCCGCCTTGGCAAACTCGCATGGGCTGAAAAATCAACTCGACCTCCTCGTATTCGACTTCCACTGGTAAACTCGGCTTCTTCTGTGCAAATTGTTCACTTCAACAAATTTCTCTTTGCTCTGGCAACTCAGCCTCTCTGGAGCAACTCACACCACTGGGAAACTCAAACTCCTCTGCAGATAAAATCAATCTCCCTCTAACCCTGAGAAACTGGAAATCGCCATGAAAGATTTTCTCTAATTCTTCTATCTTCAGTGACTGTTGAACTCAATTTGCTGGTGCTCTCACGCTATCATTGTGCCTTGCTATCACTGCAAATATGTCTCTCTAATCTGTTTGAATGATTTCCAATGGTCCCATTGATTTCCTCTTATAATCCCTCGTTGAGAAATCAACGACCATGATCTAATCCCAATCGATGGCTAAGATCATCTTGACCCTATCAAATGACTTTTTTAGAAGTCACTGGAGGAAAATCGATTTACCTCAATTAACCTTGATTAATTAAGCCGTTTCCCCTAGATTAGACTTCGAAAAATTAATAGAGTGGCTAATTAATTCTAATTAAGGTAATTTTCCATAGAAAATTTCTGGGTATTGTCGAAAATCAAACCATTGTGTTCCTTAGCCTCATAGACACCATCTGAGAGTAGAGCAACTATCTGAGCTACATAAACTAACACTAGCAGCACTTCAACTACAACAACTTTGATTTCATATTTGAAGCTTCTTGGAGTTTGTGTACCTTGTGTTAGTGTTCGACATCCTAGTGTTCGTAAGGATAACCTGCATTCACAGGTACTGTGAGTAGAAGTTGCTCATGGAAAGAAGATGACCAAGTGGATAACATAATTAAAAAAATGATTTGTTTCCCCTTTTTCATTTCGTAACTTGTCACAGATTACTACTTTTGGGTTGGCACTACATGGGAAATCCCAATTTTGGTTGCATGGTCCCACTTCCTGATACCACTTACATCACTCTCGTTCCCCTCATTTTAGCGTCATTCATCTATTTTCCCATCCGGGTCCACATGTCCACTGGGTCCACATAGGGTTAGCCTCCCACTTCCCTTATTCACACCTTGGGTCCGGCCTGAAACGATGCCTCAGAGGTTGATGCAGCTAAAAGGAAAATAAAAGGCGTAATTTGGCCACTCTCAACAGGGAATGTACCACAAAATGCAAAAGATGGTCGAGACATACAAATTTAGCGCGTGGAAAAAAGTTAAACATGAGCTCTACCCCTTATCCATGGCCATCACCCTGGTTCCTATGGGCCCTAGATGAGCCCCCTCTATCATTAAGGAACCCATGATTGTCCCAACCCCTGGTGGGCGATGAACTGCCCCACCTTAAGGGGGTATCAACTACTATATATTACACATCATGCTCTCATCCCCTAGAGCCTCGAGCAGTTATGAAGAAAATTCAATAAAAGACAAAAGGCATATGAAGAAGGGTGGAAAAACAAAGGCCGTGGTAACTCATGTGCCATGATTTGCTCCCTCGTACACTCTCATACCCAGGTGTGGGCTTCCCTTATTTTTGCTACCCATGAACCTTGACATGCTGTCTGGATGATTCCCTTAATCCCCACTCCATTCCATTATTATATCATTTGCTGCCTACCACTTAAAAGATGTACCATGGATATGTCACCCCCTTTAGATGTTGAAACCGCTTAATAAGGTCCTTGGTTAACCCCCTATTGAGCTTGGAGACACTTGTATATGCCAAAACCCATTATGGAAGGGAATGCCACCATGAAGTGCCCAATTGATCCCATGACTTGTAAGTTTTATTACTTGAGTATTCTAATGACTTGTATTGGAGGGTGAGGGGATGCGTTGGATCTTATGCAGGATTGCAGGTGGGTCTTCATTTTGGGCTTGGTCTCCCTATATGGGGTCCTAGTGCTCCAGAGGACCACATTGGCACTTGTAGGGTGAGTGTTGAGAGCCATGGGCCTCCACCATAGCAGATATTACTTCATGGATCCCCAACACCGATCATTGATTGCTCATGTTCCACCTTTTTGGACGAGGATGATGCACTTGGTCCACCATGCCCAACCGACTCCACGCTTGCACCATACACTTGGCAGATGTTCCAAGGTCTAGAGGATGTCTCCTGCTGCAGAGGGAGGGCTTACATCACCATCCTAGCCCTTATAGATAGTACCAAACATTTTCGATCCACTTGGAGATCCATGAGGATGTCCTTGTGCCCTGACACTCACTTGGGAGCACCACAAGTTATTACTTAGAAAACAACGGGCCAACCCCTTGTCCACTATGTTTGGAGCCCATTTCTACATCATGGCACCCCTTGGACTTCATTAGGCCTCTCAAAGGCCCAACGACTCACTTTATTGATCAGTCGACCCTCTTGAGAGGCTTATTCTTGTATTATTGAGCTATTTGGTGGACTTGTCACCAAAAGTATTGTTATTATGCACATTATTTTATTTTAGGGGCTCAATTAGGCCAATCTAGCTATATCGAATTCATTAGAGAGTGTATAAATAGAAGTGAGATGATTCATTTTCATCATCATCACTTGGATTGGGTTATTCTCTTGTGAGATTTTCACTATACCTTTTGGAGAACGAGTTTGGATCATATGAATGAATTTTGATGTTTGGTTACCTCTCCTTGTTTTGGAGCTTCTCTATTGGCATATATTGATGATTAGATATACTCTTTAATACATGTAAGTGCTCTTTTAATGATGTTCTTGTTATTTACTTTGTCACATGCATATTGCTGGGATTTTTGCTATACTGGTTGAAATTCACTGTTTTTTCTTATGCGAAATTGTGATTTTTTATAGTGATGCATCATGTCATGGGCCATGTATGATTGAATGAATGTTCCTAGAGATGATTTGGGTCAAATACATCTTGATAAGTCATCAAATATTGCAAGTTGAAGTATAAAGATCTTGAAGTAGTTGTTCTCATGCCCTAATGCCATGTGAAGTTGTTTTAAGGGCTTCCTTGATTGAGTGAATCCATTCCAAATATTAAAATTCTCCTTGACTCCATCTCTCCCAAAGCATAAGTCACTAATCCTCCATTGGTGATCATTTTCAATGCTTATTCTTTTCACCTCCCTCTTTTTCTAGGCATAGCCTACATAGGTCACCTAGCACATCCATTATCTCACAATCTAGCCATCCAGACACTTCGATTTTTGGTCCACCATTGTGCTGAGATTTGCTCTAGTGGCCATCCAAATTTGAATCAAATCCAATAGTGGGCTGTCGAGATATAGCAAGCCCTAGCTCAAGGACCATTTTTTACCCTAGGTCTCCCTTGGCTAGTGACCTCATTTGGATCATTGCATTCTATTCCAAGAATATTTGCCCATTGATCCTCTTCTCTTCCACAATAAGGTCATGTCAAGCCCCTCCTTGAGTGACCAATTTCACACGACCTAATTTTGGGTCCACTTAGTCCTGTGTGGTCACACAACTTTATAACTTCAATTCCGCAAAGATCACATAAAGACCAAGTCTCCATAAGGATTTCTAGGCTTAGAGAACATCTCTTCAAGATACATTCCCAAATCCTAGCCTCCAGAGTCCTTTTAGCCCTTCCTAGAGAGCCTACCACCTTGCTTCCCAAGCAAGAAAGCCATACAATTGAGTCTCTCTTGTGATTAGGCCTTGGGAATCATCTTTCATCCTTCCATTGATATATTCATCATCATGATTCCTCATATACCGGGTCTCCTCCCATCGGTGAAAGCCCGTAAAGAGAAGGGAGCCTTAGTCGAGGTGAGAATGGGCTATCGCTCTATCGTTTCCCTCGACCTAGTAGTTGCTCTATAGGCTCCCCCCCAGGTCCCTTGCCAGTTTGAGTGGTAACATGACACAAAACATATTTTGTAAACATTATGAATGTTGTAAAACTTTGATCATGATGGCCTGTTGCATTTCACAAATTCATGATCTACTTCCTATTATCTAGTTCAGAACTTTTAAGTGCTAGATGGTTGATGTAACGTGTTGTTTGTGTAATGTCCTCTTCTAATTAAATTGCCCAAGGGAGGACGAAGTAGCCTATCTAACCCCATTGGCTATAGTCATTTGTAAAGGGGGAGACCCATTATTTTATGTTATTGCGGTAATATTAGATAATTTGGGGTAAATGGATGAAAACTTGTAATAGAAGTCAAATTTGGGGCAAATGGAGGGAAATCTGTGAATCACTCAAATTTAAATTAGGAGGGAAAAACCCCAAAGGATATCTATAAAAAGGAGGGAGGAGATTCATTTTGATCATCATGGATTGTGGTTTTTTCTGATTTGTGAGCTGAGGCTCTTGAGGGTTTTAACACCCCCTTTTTCCACCCTAGCCAATCCAGCCTCCTCTTTATTCTGTTAGCATAATTTATGAGGCATAATCTGTGGCAAGCAAGGGTTTCAGTGACTAGAGCTTTGGCAACGAGGTTTTCTAAGGCATTGTTTGTGTAGCAAATTATCACCTAGCCGTTATCTGAGGCAATGGCTCATCTCAAGTGCTTATCTGTGGCAACACAGGGATTTTTGAGGATCAATTTTGGACAACGGATCATCCTTAGAAGACCCCTTCGTGACAATGAGGGTTTTTGAGGCTCAACTATGGCTGCGGATTTGTTATAGGGCACTGTTTGTAACAGTAGACCATCTTCTGAGGCCTTGTTTGGACAACTAATCCCTTCTGAGGTTTGGACAGTTAATTCTGTGATAGCGTAGGCCTGTTCATGGCCTAATTCTGTGGCAATGTGGTTTTATGGCACTAAATGGGCAATGAAGGACTATTCCAGGTTAGCAGAGGTCTGTTGCAAGGCATTTTGTGATAGCGAGGGCTAGAAAACCTTCTGTTTTTGGTAGCAAGGATTTGAGTAAACACCATTGTGGCTGTAGATTACCCTTGCAGTATCATTTATGGCAACAGATAATCCTCAAAATCACATTTGAGATAGAAAAACCCTTTTGAGGTGTCAATTGGACAACGAATAATTTTTGAGGTAACAATTCATTGGCAACAGGGGTTCAAAGGCTACTTCTTTAACAATGAGGCCTTTTGAGGCTAGAATTGAGGTAGAGAAAGGGTTTCTGAGGCTTAGTCTTTGGTAGCGAGGCTTCCTGAGGTAGAATCTGAGGCAATGAGGGGTTACTGAGACATTTTTGTGACAAACATTAACCTTGAGGAATTTCTAGGGCAGTAAATTAACTCTGAGACTCTAACTGAGGCAGTGGCCTATCTGGAGGGTGTTATTCGTGACAGTGCATCACTTCCAAGGCTTGGTCTATGGTTGTAGGGTATTTTTGAAGCTTTGTTGTGGCAGTTAGTAATATTTGAGGCATTTCTTAGACTTGGTCTGTGGAAATAGAGGTCAAGACACTGGTAGCAGCATTAAATAGAGGCAACAAGGAACAAAAAGGAATCAACGGAGTGGGACTAAAGCAACAAGACCAAATCCAAGGCAACTAAGTGATCCAGGGGTGCCAAGACCATAGCTGGCTGTAAGGTCAGATCAATAGTGTAGGGATAGTAGGCACTGCTAATACAATTAGCGCTAGATTGTGAAATTAAAACTACAGTGTGTTTTGGATGGATCATGGACTTGTAATATATTGTTGAATTGGTTTATTTGTATGAGTTGTTGGTGGAACCAAATACTTGCCTTACACTGTTTGTGCATTCAATATTATCTCTGTTTGCAAAAATTGAAGTAACACTGTGATACTTGTTAGAATACAAATTTTGTCACGTGCTCTTTTCAACTCCAAGGGTCATTTTCCCCTAAAGGACATTACAGTGGTATCAAATTTGTGCATCCTGCTAACCTGTGAGCATATGAACTCTGGATGCTTTTGGAAGATAGGGAAAACATTACAGTTAGGTAGAAGAGGGGTACCCACAACTCAGTCCTGACTGACAGAGAAGAGTAGCCACTAAAAATTAACCCTTTTGGTACCTTGGAGGAGCTAGAAAGGGGGTAGCAACAACTAAGCCAAGGGAAGCAACAAATGCTCAGTTGTTGGCACAAGGGTAGCAACAGATGGCCCAAGTGCAATAGCAATTGGTTCAATTTTTTTGCCCAGGTTATGGCAAATCTAAACAATGCATGTAATAGTGTTGCTAGTGGATCTAATGGAGGTAACAAAAGTTTTGCAGAGGTGAGAAACAACCATAATCTTGGCTCCTTTAACATCTTCGCATAAGCTAATGCAGGGGCATCTAGTAGAAGGAACCCTAGGCCTCTACTACCCCAGTTTCTAGATGGTCAAAGGGAAACAACCCAAGGAACTACAAAAACAATGGAGATTTTACAGAATATTTCCATGAGTATGCATCACTAGGAGAACATGTTCGAGCAACCATGACCTTTAATGAGTTTAGTAGCATTAAGTACATAAATAGGCCTAGGGGCACACAAATGAACCATGATCTACTGTGAAAGGTTGGGAAACTATCCATTCCCTCTTTTGTTGGGTCATCCAAGTGCTTGGAAAGGGCTTGTGTACAAAAGTCAAGTACGTACTGCCAACTTAATCGAATGTTGGAAGCAAAGGCTATCAAATTTGCCACCCTGAAGTTGGAAGGAGAAGCACATGAATGGTGGTACCACGGGTTGATCACCCTGGGACATTCCAACATCACCACTTACAAGGACATCACACAAAGATGGATATGCCGGTTTGACAGGAAGTATCTAGAGATACACTTTAGGGAGCTAGCACAACTCAAGCAGATTGGCACACCAAATGCCTATATTGATGAATTTCAGCGAGTGGCTGTTACAGTGACAAATATATCTGAACAAAGGCTGATCATGCTCTTCATAGAGGGTCTAGTCGAGCCACTACATGGGTGGGTCAAGGCCTTCAAGCCCACTACCTTACAAGATACCATCACCAAGACATGAGATATGGGAGATGTAGTACCTAAAGCTAAAATTCCATCCAAACCATTCATCCCTCAGAAGAACAAAGATAGAAGCCCTTTCAGAGAGAGTGGATTGAGAAGGATAGGTTGGATGATGAGACCTAGAGCGAACTGAGAAGGAAGAAACTCTGCTTCACTCTTAAGGAACCATGGGAACCAAGTCATAGATGCTTGGGCAAGGGGGAGGTCCACTATATTGAAGTAGTGCCAGACAACGATGATGAAGAAGATACAACACCAACACCAAGCAATGAGCCTTGTAGTTCTGAAGAAGAGCAGTTCCTCGAGGAGGCTAAAGGAGATGAGAGACCCCATACAAGAATCAAGGGTGGTACTATCGCCACTTTGTCTGGAGTCCCTAGATATTACACCTTCAGAATTAAGGAGGTCATACAGGGGCAACAATTCACAACTTTGGTCAATGGCAGAGCAACTCACAATTTCGTCGATACAACTTTGGTAGCCAAGATAAGTATTCCCACAAAAGAGTTTGAGGGTTTTATCATTGTGGTGGCTGATGGGTACAACATGTCATGCACACAAAAGATTCCACAAATGAGCGTGACACTAGGTAACTACACAATCACCGATTATTTTGACATAGTAGATCTTGCAGATACCAATGTTGTGTTGAGGGTACAATGGTTGTACTCATTAGGAAAATTCTCAATGAACTACTAGGTGTTGGAGATGGAATTCAAGGCCTCGAATGGTAGCAAGGTAGTGTTGAGAGGTATGTCCAATGGAGGTCCTCAAACTATATCAGCTAAGAAAATGGAGGCTATATACAAGCATGGAGATGAGCATAATGTTTGGTTACGCGTCAGAAGTCATCAGATAACAACCAACAATATATGGCGCCTCCTAGTAGAATATTCCAAGAATAAGTTTGCTTGCAAGTTAATGGATAGTCTCATCCAGGACGATAGGTACAAAGTAGAAGATGAGGTCATTGTCTATAAAGACATGTTATATTTGGTCCCTGAATCTACACTCAGAGAGGAGATCTTGAAGGCCACACATGACACCCCAGTAGTTAGACACCAAGAGTTCTTCAAAACGTACAAGCAGATTGGAGAAATGTTTTCTTGGAAAGGCCTAAAGAATATGTGTTGAAACACGTAAGGGAGCGCATGACTTGTTAGTAGAACAAGCCTAAGCATACTCATCTTGCAGGAGTGCTACAAATCTTGCCAATTCTAGAGCAGCAGTGGGAGAGCGTATCAATGAACTTCATCACAAGTCTACCCCATGCACAAGGCAATGATTGCATCTACGTGATAGTTGATAGATTGACCAAGATCACACATCTCTTTGCGATCTTAGTAGATTATAAGGCAACACAAGTCACATAATTGTTCTTTATGGATGTGTTTAGACTTCATGGGCTGCCTAAAAATAGAGTTAATGATCCCGGTGGCAGGTTTATCAATGCATGTTGGCAAGAGTAGGTCTGGCATGAGCTATACTGGTTAGTGCATGATGAAGATGATCAACCTTCAAGTGCTACACCTTTTACAACATGTTGAGATACTAAGAAACATCATTCAATTGTAACAAGAAAAGGTGTTATTGTAATAAGTCAATCAAGGGCCAAGTCATCCCATGGTTCTTGAGATTTAGATACTAGACGTCCAAAGGAAGCAAAGAATACTGGTATTCATAGAGGGAAAGCTATTGCAAAGTGCGTAAGCGAATATTAACCACGTGGGAATACTTCCAAGAGATGTAAAGCTGTAAAAATGAAATCTGGACTAGAAACTCGCAAGACTAAATCTGTCAAGGTGATGAATTGCGATATATGCTACATCAAATTTGGTTTTTTCTGCGAATGCTCTTGTATTTCCCATGGGAAGGCTGCTGATCAGAGTGTGGCAAATAACTATTCTATCAGATGTGAGGGAAAGTTGAATGATCAATTTGTTTGTGGGCATGTTGATCACCTAGAGTGTGCTCTAACTGGTCATATGGTAGGCATGGAGCAAAGCACGGGCTTAGATCTGGAATATTATTGTAGGCACTGTGATAAAAGGACAAAGTTGTTGATGCTTGTTTCCAACATACTTCAGGCATCTGAATCTCTGAAAGTACGGGTTGATGTTGAGAAGAATTTGTGTCTTACTTTACGTATAATGCATAGGGTACAAGGCAGATTGTGGGGAAACTAAGGAAATAAACTGCAAAATTTGGACAAATGCTAAGTATTACAAATGAGTTTGGTCACACTCAAAAGGATATGCTCAGAGATTTCTTTGAAGTAGTGTTGGAAGAAGGAGAACAATTCTTGTAGCACCCAAATTTGCAATTGCTTGAGGACAAGCAATGTCAGGAAGGGGGTATTGTAATGTACTCTTCTAATTAAATTTCCCAAGGGAAGATGAAGTAGGCTATTTAACCTTGTAGTCTATAGTTATTTGTAAAGGGGGGAATCCATTATTTGATGTTATTGGGGTAACATTAGATAATTTGGGGCAAATGGAGGAATACGTGTAATAGAAGTCAAATTTGGGGCAAATGGAGGGAAACTTGTGAGCCATTCAAAATTTACATTAGGAGGGAAAATCCCCAAAGGAAATCTATAAAAAGGAGGGAAGAGATTCATGTTGATCATCATGGATTGTGGTTCTTTCTGATTTGTGAGCTGAGGCTCTTAAGGGTTTTAAGGCCCCTTTTTTCTGGTTCGTTTCAGTGGTGGAAGATTCCACCCTAGCCAATCCACCTTCATCTTTATTTTGTTAGCATAATTTATGAGGCATAATCTGTGGCAAGCAAGGGTTTCAGTATAAGTTGACTATTTATTAATAAATTTTGAAATTGGTACATATTTCTATAGAGATCTTACAAACAAGGGGTTCGGTTACTATTTGTCAGTTTGATCATGGAGTCACCTTTAAAATTGTTGATTTGCAAATAAAAATAGTTCAGATTTTGTGGTACTTATTTTATGAGATGGCCTTATAACCTTTTCCCCAAGGAAAAATCGTAACTTTCATTATATAAAAGATTGAAAATTACATGCTGTAAATGCTTCAAAGGAGCATATCTCAAAGCTGGTGGCCATACCAGACCACATACTGTAAAGTGTCCCCATAATATAGCAAGAAAATACTGTAAACAATTCCAAAAACACAAAATATATACAATTCTAGGTCTTTCTAGATTTTCAGCAGAAAACAAAAAAGTTGATATATGAGTTGTGATGTATCATGTGGATGCTGCTTCCTGTGTCTGATGATCAATGTAAGGGTGGTGGAAGAACTGATAGAACTCCTAACCAATATGTTCTTGAATCATCCAAGTACCAAGATGTTGCTGGACTGCTTCTTTGGATAGATTATCGGAAATCTGGTTTCTTTCCCTGTAAATATGATGACAGATCACATAGTGAAATTGTGATTTTAATAATAATACTTCATCCAACAAATTCCTGTGTGTGTGCACGTGACAATTTGACTGAAGATTGAACCAGTTTATGACAATTTTAGAATCACCAAAAATTTGTAGTTGTCGACATCCTTTCTCAAGGGAAAATAGGAGCAGAAGTCTAGGGCTGTTAAGTTCCGCATAATTGTTTGTGCCTCTCCCTAGACCCATTTTTATTTTGTAATAATGATCCTCTTTTAAAAACAGAACTGCGCCTCCTCCACATCTTTCTTGCTGAGATGATCCATCAAAATAAGCCTAAGGAATGGACTTATTGATAACTTATGCTCTTATGATTCTAGACCTCTGTATCTGCTCATCTTTCAGAATCATGTTGTAAACTGCCACCGATTGAGTACAGATAGTCATCCAGGGTCTATCTATATCTTGATTTTTTTTTTGGTTCAAATTTCCCAGCAAACCAGAAGGGGAGGATTTCGGAGTTTGATAGGGTGAGCTTGATTCCACCATATGTCCCATGCCTCCTCCATAGTTTCTTCTTGAGATGGCCTTATAAATTATGGATTAGAAATGTCATTAATATATATTTTGTGAACAAATTTTACTATATTTAGAGTTTTTTTGTATTTTCCAAGTCTTGAATCAAGTTTTGTTGAGCAACCAACTCTTGCCAAGTCCCAAGCCAACAAAGTCTTTTGCAGAGTCAAGTTTGTTAACTTTGCTTCTAAGATAGAGGACAAAAAGACTTGAGAAGAAAAAGGGAAGAAGAAGAAAGCAATTTTTTTTTTTACGAATGCCATACTGAAGAGGGACTTGCATTGTGGTCATTGCAATAAGAGTGGTCATGACAAAGATTGTTGGACATTACACCCTTGCGTTTATTCCAAGAGCGAAGCTGGTAAAAGGTTCTTGAAGGTTCATTCCAAGAAGGTTGAAGGTAGAACATCAACCATTGATGACAAATTTTCATTGATGGCTTAGTGTAACTAAAACGAACAAAGTTCGTATGTCATGTTAAATAGTCCAAGAGACTTGTAATATAAAGATCTCCATTGAAAATAAGAATATATATTACAAAGGATGAATAAAATGATGATACAATGAGAGCGAGGGGCCTACTTATATATTAGGCAGGTGCCTCTTCATGGAGAGTCATGTCCCATTAGACATGCCTCTTCAACCTAATTACTAATTAACTAATCATTATTGCAATTATCCTTATTACTTATATTTATATTATTTATATATATTTTATTCGTAACAATGCCTTCCTCCTCAAAAAAGCTTTGTCCCCAAAGCTTGTTGATGCAAAACGCTTGATCTCTTTTTCGGTTTCGAATGCCTTCTCGTCTTGGCACTATCATCTTTGTTGATATGATCTTCTAAGTGACAAACAAAATTGTCACACTGAGAAGGGATCAAACCATCCTAGATTAATCTTTTGTGGAATATTTTGATCACTGGAATTTCGTAACAAATTGTCATCATAAGACTGGATTAAGGTTACTTCAATATTCTTCGGAACATCTGCTTGTTGTTTCTTTCTGAAAGGTACATATACGTAGCTTGATTGAGTTGTCTACTCTTGTGATTCGGATGTCGATATGGAACTTTTTTGGTTTGACTTTCCCTTATTGGGTGTGTGGTAATTTTTTTATTTTCTTTTGGTGAGGATGTTGTTGAGCTGGTCACAGAACATTCACTTGGGATATTTATTGTCTGAACTGCAATCTCTACGTTTGTATTTCCTTCAACTTGCTTATCTTCTTCTTGAGTTGTGACATTGATCGAATCGGTATCTGTTACCCTCTTCCACTTGGACTTCTACATTCGATGCTTCCTTCTCGATAAATTGTTGCACCTTATTTTCCAATGACTTCTTGTCCTTCTTAAGCTTCTTAATTTGTGTCAATAATTTTTCACTATGGTCTTTAAGCCGAGAAACTTCTTCATTTTTGGCAGTAGTGATCTTGTCGACTTCGCTTTGCATATCTTGCAGAGCTTTTTTACCTTCTTGAAAAATTATTTTTGAAATATCTTATATGTCTTCTGGTGTTACTGAATTTGGCTTTAATGTAACATCTTGGAGTGTTATTTTCTTCTTACTGAATTTGGCTTTAATGTAACATCTTGGAGTGTTATTTTCTTCTTCTTGTAGGAAAATGTTAAAAACTTTTTTTTTGTATTTAGAATAAAGGACCCTAGAGTTTCCATCCAGGGTGAGCCCAAAACAATGTCACTATTGTAAAAAAATAAGGTTTTCATAGTGAATTGCGAGGTAAAATTATAATCCCCAATACTTAGTTGTTTGTTGCTTGTGTCAACAAACATTGTTTTGATTATATTTTATTCAGGAATTACTAGTTGGTTAGCACATTTAGTACTAACATAATTACTATCTTCAGTGGTACTAATAGAGATTATAATATCTCTTCCCGCTGATCCTTTGATTTTAAATAGTGCACTAACACTTTTACTAAAAATTTTAGGAAATCTTTCATTATTGTTGGTTTCCATTTTTTTATTTTTTTCTTGTTTTTGTTTATTTAAAATGACCCTTTTTTTATAACTTCTATAGTTCTTTTTTTTTTTTTAATCTCCAGCCTTGCTCTTTCCCTTAAATACCTGTATCTATTTCCTCATAATATAAACCCCTTTTTTTGTTCTTATAATCTTGTATTGTTTTTTTTTTTTGTTTTTGTTTTGTTCTGAGATGATAGGGTGATCCCCTTCAAAATGATAGATTTTATAAAGTTTATAAATATAACTTTGTTTATAAAGTTTATATATATAAAGTTATAGTTATCTAAGAAATTATCTTGATTGGTCGTGACTCTTGGGAGGTGGCAACAACGAATGGATATGACTGATACAGAGAAGAGAACATGGACGCATAAATGCTTATGGTTAGTGCAGATTACTGGGACTACGACTATGGTAAATGGTTTGACTCTACGGATGGATGGCGGCTAGCAGTGGAAGTGTCTTACAATGGTCGAGATTCTGTTTGCGGAAAACGGTTTGAGCGGCAGAAATTAGCCGCAATGGGTCTGTGTGAGGGTGTCAATTATACTGATCGGGAGTTAGAGCCGGCAACAGAGAGGATGGTGGCGATGTCGATTGTGACGAAGAGCTTCGAAGGAGGCCACAACGACTTGTCGGATTGCTGTTGCAATTTAGCCGACAACAGTGCCTATTCACGCAGAGGCGACAAGAGAATTGCAGCAACAATGGACAATCAGGAGCTGTGAATGCAACGTTGGATGATCTTTACTGATGGCAAGTGGATTATGCCAGCTGTGTGGTGTCAAGTTTTAGTAGAAGCGTGCCACAGAAAACTTGACGATGACTCGTGAAATATGTTGGTGGTCGTGCCTCTAGCAAGGCAACAGAAGGGCGTCTGTGGATGGGCTGCTACAGTTGGTGGCTCATAGAGGCAACGCTAGCGATGTGAGCGACTACAATTTGTGTGTGATGGTCTTCTGAGTATGTGTGGCTTGTCCGCTGTGGCAATCTTCTGAGAATGGCGATTGACGGCCGCAAGTTTTTGTTTATCATTTTTTGTTTTTTTTTTCAATATTAATTTTATTGTTTTCCTTTTTAATTCTTTTTATTTAATAATCTCCTTTTTTATATATAAATTTTTGTTTTTTTTTGTTTGTTTTAGGTAATTTTTTTTAATCTATCTATATGGCTAAGAGCCTGATGGTGAGATGGAGAAACTCCAAATTGTAGTGAAACACTTGAACCACAACAAAAATAAAGTTGAGGAAGGGTCGATGGCCAAGGGCTTGGATCGAAGAGCGCGTCTCTCAGGGGATCGAACTGCTATGATACCAAATTGGAACAAACAAACTTCATACCTCACGTTAAATACTCCGGAAACTTGGAATATAAAGATCTCCATTGAAAATAAAAATATATATTACAAAGGATGAATAAGATGATGATACAATGAGAGCGAGGGGCTTGCTTATATATTAAGCAGGTGCCTCTTCATGGAGAGTCATGTCCCATTAGACATGCCTCTTCAGCCTAATTACTACAAGTAATGAGGATAATTGTAATAATCCTCATTACTTATATAAATATAAGTAATGAGGATTTAACAAATTATCCTCATTACTTATATTTATATTATTTATATATATTTTATTCATAACAGTTGAAACTATACTCTCCATCAAAGAGAAACAATTATTTTTCTATGGCTGAGTAGAGACTTTTGTGTGCAATGAGGGAGAAGTTGTTCCATGTTAAGATGCAAAAAGACAATGGTGACACTTTTTTTTGATTATGATTGTCAAAAGTAATGTGATTTTTGGTCCTTGGTGCGTTAGCAATTGTGAGAAATTTGTAATTCTTGTTTGTAATATTCCTAGAGGAATTTTACAATGATAGACAAAACAAACATAGCAAAAACACACACACAAATTTCACACCACATTAAACTCCTAGAAAATGGCATAACCTACGCTGAGCTGAGCCATTTTATTAATATAAATGCTGGGTACAAGCTAAGATCGGAATGCATGCACCTGGGCTTGCCCAAGGCAAGCTAGCAATGCCCAGGTGATGAAATCAACTGCTCGGACACAAGTGTAGCTGTCCCCAACAAAGCTCTATGCTGCCCCTTTGAAAACTGCACTGTTGGCTACAAACAATAGCTGCTAGGACCTACTCCAGTGCTCAAATTTTTTTGGGAAATTAACCCCAACCTCTCCTCCCATAACCCACAAAAACCCCAAAGGGTTTGGCTAAATGTTGACCCTAGAATTTTAGCTCAATTTTCCTTAGCTCCTCTAGTTGTTAGGTATTTCGACCCACTTGTAACTGACA
This sequence comes from Pinus taeda, assembly GCA_000404065.3. Taxonomy (NCBI): domain Eukaryota; kingdom Viridiplantae; phylum Streptophyta; class Pinopsida; order Pinales; family Pinaceae; genus Pinus; species Pinus taeda. The sequence continues at coordinate 178,919 of APFE030588843.1, forward strand.
CTGCTGAAGGCCCTCAAAATGGCTGAGATATTCAACAATTTTCCTCTCGGAACTCCTCCAAAAAGCTCAGCCCCAAATTCCTCTTCCTCCTTGTGTCCCATGTGTGGCACGAAATAGAATTGCGCAGGCCCTACCCAGTGTCTACTGAACCCACTCCATGAACACGCTGCAAGGCTCCCGGATCGATTTGAAGATGATGGATACTCCCTCCTAGGGCTAGCAATCGAGGTCCTCCGAAGGAAGGGTGAGATTCTCGCCTGAAAATCTCTTGTACTCAACAACACATGCAGACTTGGCTTCCAGCTCAAGTGTGCTAGTCAAAGTGAATGCTCAAATGATTAAAGATGCCCAAAATTGAGTGCCTCCTATTTTGTCATTGTGCCCCCAATTTGCCCATGTGGGGCCCACCCATTGATTTCCTCCATCTTTTCCCTCCAATGGTGCGTATTCCCAAGAGGGGTGCGTATTCCCCTCCTTGGTGTGCCCCCCACCAACCACCAACCATTAGATTTTCCCTTCTTTCCTATGTTGGGCCCTTGCCTTAGCTCCAAAAATGTCAAGTGGGTCCCATAACCCACTTTTCCTAAGTTAGAGTCCAAATATGACAAAATTGGCAAAACATGGATATTTCCCCTTAGCAATATTGCTAAGTGGGAATATCACAATCCTGCCTGCCAAAACGTTGTTTGTCCTCAAGCAACTACAAGGATGGATGCTGGAGTATTTGCTCTCCCTCCCAAGTGGCATCCTCATCAAGCAGATTCCTCCATTTGATAAAAAACTCCCGGGTGACCATGTTCCGCAAATGCCTCTCACTGGTTTCCAAAATGGCCTCAGGCTCCAAAACTAGATGACCCTCATCATCCACGGGCGGTAACTCTGTAGTTGTTATCATCTACTGCCCCAACGCCTTTTTCAGGTAAGACACATGGAAAATATTGTGAATTCGGATCCCTGGGGGTAGCTCCAGCTCATATGCTACCTCCCCAACCCTCTTGGTGACCCTGTATGGCCCATAAAAGCGGGGCTTGAGCTTCTTGACCCCCTTCTGCTGGAGCGTGGACTGTTTGTACAACTAAAGTCTTAGGAAAACCAGATCCACAACCTCAAATTGCCTCTCTACTCGACCCTTGTCAGCATAAAGCTTTTGTTATTTCTGCATAGTTTGTAGGTTGTCCTTGAGAGCCCGTAGGATATCTTGGCTCTCATGAATCCAATCCTTGGCCCTGGGGGCCTTGCTGTCTCCAAACACATCAACGAAAGTCAATGTGTCATAACCTAAGTTGCACGAAACGGGGAAACGGGTACGAGTTTCCGAAACGGGAAGCGATACGAAACGCGACCTCCCCAAATTTTGGAAACGGGGAAACGCGAATATATATATATATATGTGTGTGTGTGTGTGCAATCATAAAGCATAAATGATACATTATAATTTATTACACTTAAACATTAAGATTTAATTTACATCACATTTACTCATGAATGATCACATAATGAAAATAAAAATATTTGAATATCCAAAAGCAACCTTTATTATATATCCAAATCTCAAAATCAGCGTTTATTTATATTAATATATGAAGCTACAAGTACAATAAAGACTATAAGGCTGCAAGAGAGAGATCCAAATCAGGATTTTCTGCATCCACATCCCATTCTTTAGAAAGACCACTGTTGTATTGGGAGTCTCCTCCTACATAGTCGAATGACCTTAGTGCTCTTGATTAAATACACTTTTCATACCCTAGTACCCTACATGATCTTGATTATTGGGAGTTTCCCCTGCATAGAGGGCTTGGTTCTCTTGATTAAATACAAGTTCCATACCCTAGTACATGATAAAATCCAATGGAAACATTGCAATCCCGCCAATCCTGAAAAACAAATAAGTCTGCTGGATTTTGAATGAGATCTAAAATTCTACTTTCTCCATATGAAATCCAATGAGGGTCAAACCACTCTCAAACATCCCGAGTCATTTCATGGTAATGTTAAAAATTTAAGTAAAAGGATGAAAATGAAAAATAAAAGAAAATATCACTTTTACTTTAAGAATTTAACATTACCATGAACTGCATATCAACGCTAGGGCAAAAATTCACTTTTATAACTTTAGACACGCATCTAGAAGCAACAAGAAGTCACTAACATACGCTAAAAGTAAATTGAAAAACAAATTAAAAAAAAAAATTTTTAAAAACCAAAGTTAATGACGAAACGTGGGTCGTACGGCCCGAAACGCGTTTCCGGCCGTACTGGCCACGTTTCCGTTTCGGGAAATGTGGCAGTACGGCCGGAAACGCGTTTCACGACCGTACCAAACACGTTTCCGCGTTTCGTACCCGTTTCCGTATGGAAACGGACCTCTATGCCACGTTTCTTGCAACATAGACTGAAGGTTAATCTTGGCAAAAGACAGCTGACTCCTGAGGTTACTTCAAGTTCATAGAAACCATCCTGAGTTCCAGGAGGACCTTTAATTGGTTCTTCAACGGTTGTTGTAGCCAAGTAATGTGCAGTTTCATCCTTGGGTGTGAGTGGATGCCTTGTTTCATTAGTTATGGACACTGTTGTTCTTCTCAAGGCAATGGCTAGTAATGACAAGTAGTAAGACTGTAAGCCTCTGTATCTGAGATGTAATGTATTTGAAATTAAAAATAGCCAGCTACAGCCTGAACAATAGGTTGGCACACTATTAAGTCAGAGATGATCAAGTGTGTCACAAGCTAGTTGCTATCTATCACTAAATATTGGTTCCCTGTTTTCCCCATTCTTGAGTAGGGACCTGAAAACTTTTCCCTAAGAGGTTGATGCAGCAAAAAGAAATAAAAGAGTATGATCCACGATGAAAAAATGCAAAAGATTGGCCAGAATATAATAAAGTGCATGGACAAAAGCCTAGCCTGAACACTAACCCCTTCATTAGCCCTCACCCAATTCCTAGGTAACGAATGAGAAATCAAAAAGGAAAGGAAATAAGAATATCCCAACCCCGATAAACAATAAACCAAATCATCTTTAAGAGGTCAATGATGCATAAATGAAAGCTCGTAAGCCAAGTTATTCAAGAAAAAAAAATCAATCAAGAAAAAGTTTCACAAGAAGGGTGGTAAAAATAGGTCGAGGAAAAGGCTAACTCACATCCAGATTGCTCCCCCTTTAGATTATAATGCTCAAGGATGATAGAATTTCATGGCCAGTACATAGACTGTGGCATCCTCCATGAAGTAAACCCCTACCATATCATTAACCACTTGAACCTAATGATTGATGGGTTGGCTTAGGAATTGCTCCTCACATAGAGTTGGAAGCACCTAACACGGCCTTTTTATAACCCCTCATATCGAAGAATGGTAACTTATCTGCAAATCATCAACTAGGAAAACATTTGAAGATGATGCTTGTGTGAAGTACTTTTGTGCCTTTTGCATTAGATATGGCCCACTATGATACTCTTATGGCTATTTTATCTATGATAATGATCTCACTTGATTTTGAGGGTATGTTTCAGATGCTTACAACTAGATACAGCTGACGTCCCTTGAGGTATTGTATGATAGTTCTCCATCATTTTAAAAAGGATGTCCAGCCCCATTTTATGACCATTTTGGGAACCAAAGCTAGGGCATTCACAACCTTTTGAGGAGCATTAACCTTGGGATGCATCTTGTTGAAAAATGTAACTAGGTTTGGCCTTCATAATTATCTTTGTACTTGTATCATTATGTATTTCATAAAAAAAACAAAAAGAAGAAAAAGAAAAAATTATTATTAATATTTTCTAGTCAAAGCATGATCTTCATGCTTCTAGGGTTTATTGATGTCAAAAGAAAATTCGTCATGTCTATTTGTAAAAGAAAGGGAAATTTTATTTTGAGTCAAAAAGAGTCATTTTGTCCCCATAAGACCCAATTGGGGCTGCCTGGATAAGTTGGCCCAGAAAGGGACCTATTCAACCTCTTGGATGGAATATATAGAGAGAAGTTCGACCTCATTGTAACACCAATTCACTCATCATGTACATCGATATTTGGGCTAAGACAAGAAGGAAAAGCCAACGAAGTCAAAAGAAAGAGGAGGACAAAGGAGAGAGAAGATGAAGAATTTTCTGCCCTAGTTCTGCAAATTTTTATGAGGTATTGCAGGCCCGAAATTTTAGGTGCCAAGATTTCAAGAACTGAAAAAGCAAGAGCCAAAATTTCAAGAGATGACCAGATTTCAAATGTTTGACCAGCATTCACTTTGTTGACTTTGAGTTGATGAACAAGAATTGAAGAAGGGTTGACTTGCGTCTGTGTGGTAGTCTTTGTCTTGGCCTTGGGTCTTGGATATCTCACCTTAATCGGATTCTATAAGAAGATAATTTTCTTGGGTTTTGCCCTATGTTGCAAGAAACGCCAAAAATGGTGGCATACCAGTACCAGGGATGGCCCGAAATGCTGAAACGGGGTAGAAACGCCACCGATCATACTGTATATTGTTTCACGATTTCGAAACGTCGTGTGGTACGGCCGGCGGCATTTCGGCCGCTACAGGCCGAGTTTCGAGGGCCAAAAGGCAAAAATTATTTTTTTGGCCTTTTTAAACTAGCTCAAGCAATGGAAAAAGGGCGTGGACCCCATCTAACACCCAAACACACTAATAAAACAATTTTTATGTGGTTGTTAGCTAAATTTAAAAAGAAAAAATTACAAATGGAATATTCTAGAAAATGAAAAGAATATAATTCTCTAGAAACCCTATAAGCCTCTTCTTTTCTTTAAAAAATCACTTCATTCACTCATTTCTCACACATTGTTTTGCAAGAAGAGCTTCCTATAGCAGCAGCAAGGAGTTTATTTGTGTTTTGGAGAGTGGGCAGCAAAAGGAAGGGTGTGGGCAGCAAGAGGAAGAGCATGGGCAACAGCGAGTTGGGTGAGTCTTTCATTTCCTAATTTTGCAACATTCATGGCTTCTCAAAGTTGTGTTTCAAGTGCCCCTAAATTGGGTGAGTTTTTCATTTTTTATTATTGTAATTTTGCAGCATTCATGGCTTCTCAAAGTTGTGTTTCAAGTGCCCCTAAATCCACTCAAGCAACCAAGCAACAAGAATATTATCCTTTATGGAAGTATGTTACCAAAGTGAAGCAGATGAGTTCCAGTGGTACATGGGAATGGAAGTGCAATTTATGCAAAAATGAAAAGACCTTCAAAGGCTCTTACACAAGAGTGAAGGCTCATATTTTGCATGAAGAGATAAGGGGTAGTGTTGTGTGTGCACATACCAAAAATGTAGAAGTGAGGACTAAATTCAAGAAAGAGAACGATGATGCTCAAAGGTTGAAGAATCAAAGAAGCAAAATCGGCACGAGCACTACCAATCCTCGTTGAGCCAAGGATTGTTTAGGAAGCAAGAAAGAGGAGGGCACTAGAAGTAGAAGCAGAATTATCAAAGCCATCAACTCCAATTCAAGACAGCAAATTGTTGAAAATGCTTGATAGTCAAGCGAGAGAAGAAGCTGACTCAAGAGTGGCAAGGGCCATATTTGCTTGTGGCATCCCCTTTAATGTGGTTTGATCCCCATATTGGTAGGATTTGGTGAGAGCGATTAACAAAGATCCTTAAGGTTAAGGGCCCAAACCGTGAAAAAGTCATAACAGTTTTGCTGAAGAAAAAGAGGCAACTTCTTGATGATGTTTTGGAACCAATTCGTAACTCATGGGGTAGTACAGGGCTTTCCATTATCTCGGATGGTTGGACCGATACAAGATGTAGGCCTTTGATTAATGTCATTGCATCATCACCAAATGGAGCCATGTTCATCAAAGCAAAAGATTGTTCGGTGAGATAAAGGATAGTAAGTTCATTGCTGATATTTTAAATTCTGCTATTGAACAAGTAGGGCCAGAACATGTGGTGCAAGTTATCACAGATAATGCACCTGTTTGCAAAGTTGCAGGCTTGATTGTTGAGAGTAGATACAATCACATATTTTGAACTCCTTACATTGTCCACAATTTGAATCTGATTTTAGAAGAGATTGAGGCAAAAATGGAATGGATTAAGGAGGTCGCACGGCAGGCTAGGGAGATTATAAAATTCATCACCAACCACCACCAATCTCAAGCAATATATCGAGAATTCTCCAAATTGGAGTTGTTGAAAGTTGTTGAGACAAGGTATGTCTCAAACTTCATCATGTTGTGTCACCTTGTTGAAGTTAAAAATGCACTAATGAGTATGGTGGTGGGTCCAACTTGGGCTGAGTGGAGACAAGCAGATTCAAAGAAGGGAAGTATGGTGAGGAGAGTGTTGGTTGATGAAGATTGGTGGAGCAAGATTGATTTCCTGCTCAAGTTTACATCACCTACATTTCATATTCTCCGAGATGCAGACACAGAGAAACCTTTCCTAGGAGACGTTTATGATGATATGGATACCATGGTTGAAAAAACTATGTAAATTATTACCAGGTGGAATAGCTTCAACACACCATTGCACACTTTGGCACATGCTTTGAATCCAAAATTTTATGATGAAGAATTCGTTGTTGAAAGCAATGGGAAGAGGAAGGCTCCACATAAGGACAGGAGGTGGCCAATGGAGTGAAGAAAGCCTTTCAGAGGATGTTTCCAACTTCTTTACAAACTGATGTAAGGCAAGAATTTGCCTGTTTTGTTGCTGGATTAGAGGATTTTGCAAACATATCAGCTTCAGATGAGAGGAGGACCATGGACCCAGTTAAGTGGTGGACTTGTCATGGGGCAAGTGGTGTTCATTTGAAAAGTCTTGCCACTCGTATTCTATCACAACTGGCAAGCTCTTCATCCGCAGAACGGAATTGGAGCACCTACAGTCTCATTCATAGTGTGAAGCGCAACAAGTTGGGATTGCAGAAGGCAGAGGACCTTGTATATGTGCATTCAAACCTACGCCTTGTGTCTCGTAGGGGTGAAGAATATAAAAGTGGACCTCGTAAATATTGGGACGTGGATGCAGAATGTCCAGATTTAGAGCTCTCTCTTTCTGCCCTTGATATTTGTGCTAGTGGTGATGCAAGTGCAACTAGAAGTACTAGTAGAGTTGCCTCTTTTGTTGAACAAGCATCTTGTTCTATCTTTGTTGATGATGAGGAGGAGGTTTATTAGTAATGATATGTTAATATAGCCATGATTGTCTTTAGTTCATGTTTTATTTTAGTTTTAGCACATATAGCCTCACATATAAAGGTTGATTTTGGAGTCTTAGATGTAGAGCCTAATCTATAAAGGCTAATTTTGGATATTTGCGTCATGTAATCATCTGTTGGAGTTAATATAAATTTGGATTTTTCTCTAAAATGTCATTTATATGTCTCATTATTTCTTTTCTTGCAAAATAATGTATTATAATTTATTTAATATTGACTATTTATAATATATACATGACGTTTTGGTTGTGTTTCCATTTTTCAAGTATCGTGTTTCGGGCCATCCCCGTTTTAGAAACTTCTAGACGTTTCGACATTTTGTGCAACTTAGGTTTTCCCTCTTGTGGGATTTTTGCCCTGGCTTGGAGCCTATATCTTTATCTTCTTGTCTCTTGTGATCTTCATGTTTTTGAACTTTTAGTTATTGCTTGATCAAAGAGCAGAACATAAAACTTTAATAAAGAAGCCAACAAATTCACAAGTAATTATCAAGTAAAAGAAATCAGCCCTAATCTACAAGCTTGTTGATTTCTCAAAACATCCAGCATTGATGATGACTTTCTCCTCTCCTTCCAAACCCTGAAATGTTTTGCATTGAACCAAGACAGTGTTTAGAGAGATTATGTAGCCCAAAAACAGCAAGACACCCCCAAGTTCGCACTGTAACTTCTTGATCGATGTTGCCTTGTTGAATTGATTTGATGAGGATGATGGCTTGAAACCCCTTAGAGGGAATGGTACACTTCCATAGATGATGACATCATGCCCTAGTCTTGTGACGTCCTCCTCATGTGGCTTGGAGTGATGATGTGGGCTTGGTTGATAATGATGTGTTGATGTGGATGGTTTTTCTTGTTGACAAGAAGATGGCCTTTCCAGTACGGAGTACTCTTTGACCCATCCATGGCATTGAGGGAGATGCTCACTTTTAGAGGATGATGACATCCTTGGAAGCCTTTTCACTCACATGTGAGGTCAAAAAGAGGCTAATTCTTATGAATTATCATTGAAATAACTATCTTTTAGGTCCACTTGTGACCTACTTAACTTGTAATCACATATTTTATTATTTTCAAGGCTTTTAGCTAAGCTAAGGCTAAATCAATTTGGTTGCCCTCAAATAAGTAGAGGCAAATCACTCTAGCCTTGGATCAATGTAGCACATTCATTCATGATTTAGAGAGCATGCACCAGTAAACAATTTCACAATGCAACATTGATGTAGCAAATTGTCTTGAGGAGGATATTGTGATTGGAGGGAATTTTCTCTTGGATGATGAAGTGATTCTATGGTGTTTTGTGCAATTTTATTTTGAGTATCTTTTTCTAATTTGCAATTATTGTAGAATTAGGGTTTCATTGAAATTTTCATCTTAATGTATTGAATTTTTATGGCTCTAACATCTCTCTTTACAAAATTATCACCAAATTTCCATCAAGATACCTTAGTATAGCTTGCTTGCTCTTAAATCTCCAATGGATTGAAAGTTGCTAGAGTTTGATGAAGAAAAACCTCTTTGAAGCATTTTCTTTCTTATACCTCATTCCAATCAGTGTTCTTCCATAGACTTCACCCTTTGACTCGATTAGCCCAAGATTAAGAAAAGGAACAATTCCATTTAGTGTGTCAATGCTTTAAAATTTAAAAACCTAATTTTTTTTGTGTTTTCTAGGATAAGTTAGGGTTAGATTACGAAAAAATATGCATTTATTAGCAAAAACTACCTTGGACCTCATAGAGCTAGGGACCTCATAGAGCATGATTAAGACCATGGAGGCTAATTGCATACAACAAATGAAAATTATGGAATCGGTACGTGCTGACGAAATAAATGCCTTAAGAATTGAACAGGTCAATCTTCAAAGTAAGCTACAAATGTTGGAAAAATCACAACTCCAGCCAAGATCGAAGGATCCAGTACATGAACCTCCCATCCCGCCCAAACAGGCTTCATCTTATTATGAAGAAGTCATTGATTCCATTGAAAAATGGTTAAACGAGGATGATCCAAGCAGGAAGGAAATTGAAGGAAACCATATCGATGATTGCAACACCGATCCAACAGCTTTGACAGAACAGGGTCACAAAAATAACAAAGAGCAGGTCACAAAAATCAATGGCATTCCCAATTTTCCAGATGAACATTATCCAAATTAGATAGAAAGTTGCATGTCGATTGCGTCAACATCAACATCAACATCGCATCCTACCGAGAGCAAGCGTAAAAGGCGAAAGAGAAAAAGAAGTATGATGCATTTGATGCTCGGGCGCAGCTCAATATTCAAATAAGACAGAGTCCTAGCATTGTCAAAAATCAGCGTGGCAATTCAAGAAGCAACCCACAGACTTGTCGAAAGGTTGGCAGATGCTCAGTATGCACTACGTTGAGGGCATCTAATGCCATGGGAATCCTTTTGTATAGTATCTCTAACCCTTTTCCCTTTTACTTCATGTCATTAGATATATTATTTCATGCATTTTTATTATGTCTTTTATATTTCAATTTATTTAAATAGATATTTTGTTAATTTTAGGTATGTTATATGCTAGAGCAATTTATTTCAATTTTCACAGTTAGCTCAAATATCTTTTCCAAATTAGCAATCACATCAGCATTAAAGTAAACTGTAGATAGAACATAAACATAAATTGCAAAAGACAAGCCAAGACAAGAGGACACAAGATGTGGCGCTAGCCAAGGACAAACCCCAATGTGGGGAAACCCTTCATCAATTCTTCTTATATGTTCTTCAATAGTTCGGCAGAGAGAGAGAGAGTATGTTTACAACAGAAGTCAACACTTTGACTTATCTAGATAAGAGCATAGACCATCTCTAAGAAGATAATACATGAGATCAGTTGAAGATATGTTGCTTCAACTAATTCTCCAAGGTGACTCCTTCACCTATCATTGTGCTGCATTTCATCATCATGCTACACCTCACTGCGTTGCACCCATCATCATTATGCTATATCTCATCACGCTTCATTAATCATGACTGTACCCATCACTGTACTGCATTATGTGCCATTGCTGCACCATGTTGCCATACTGACCTATGTGTTGGTTGCACCTTGCTTGCTTGTTGTCCCTTGCTTGCTTGTTGTCCTTAGCATGCTTGTTGTTGCATGCTAACTGTTCCTTGCATGCTAGCTGTAACATTGCATGCTTGGTTTATTCGCTGCTAAGTACCATTCAACTGTCCCAATGTTAGTTAGTTGTCCCTTGCATGCTGCTCTCCTTTAGAAATAGATGCTCTGGCTGTTTTGACAGTTCGTGGCAGTTTCGGTTGTTCCCAGCAGTTTCGGCAGTTCCCGACAATTCTGGCAATTCCGACAATTCCCGGCAGTTCTGCCAGTTCCAGTTGTTCCCGATAATTCTAGCTTCTGCCCTCTGCGTCAGCTTTCCTAGCAATTCCTAGCGATTCCAGCTTCTGTGCTCTGCGTCAGCTTTCCCAGTTGTTCCAGCTTTTGCCCTCTGCGTCAGCTTTCCTGGCAGTTCTGGCTTTTGCCCTCTGCGTCAACTTTCCCGAATGTTCCGGCAGTTCCGGCTTCTGCCCTCTGGATTAGGGTAGCATTATCCCTGAGGATCTCTCCTCCTACTAAAACCCAAAAACAAGTAGAGAGGAAGAGATCCCAAGTGTGTTGAAATGACTTGAAGGCCACCTCTATTTATCCTAAAACGTTGAGCACAAGTGGGATTTATTTGGTTGTTGGCCAACCTTGATGAATTGTCCCATAACACAAATAAATTCATATTTCCATGAATACTTATCGGAATCGGATGATCTTTAAATCAATCCTACACCTCTCAATGAGAGGGACCCAAGAAAAATATCAGCCTCCATTAATAAGATGACCCACATGGAGTTTGGCCCTAGTTGCCAATTTTAACATATTTCCTACTCCAGCAATATTTTCTATATATGCATGATGATTTCGATGTTGAATGGATATCTATTTGATGGACTTTTGTTTTCTTTGATGCAAGATTCTAGGGTTCTCACGTTACTTCATGGAAGCAACGTGTCCCCATATGGAGTCAGATGTTGCACTCAAATTGTCAAAGTTTCAAGGAAGCGGAAGTGCCAACTTTTCCAACAAGGATCGGTTCACATATCAGCAGTCCATGTGTCATTGTCATCCCATTATGCAAGTTATATATTGTAAATGATCTTAGTAAAACCTTGCACTATGTAACAACCTAGGTAAGCCTATAATTTGATGACAAATTCCATCCTAGAAGTTTTTTTAACCTCACTGACTACCTGTATTTTTTTACACAGCTAATCAAAAGAAGTTTTACCCTCCAGCTTAAACCCCCAAAGATAGGGTGGAATTTATTGTCGGATTATTAAGTGAGTCATAGTGTTTTAGTCAAGTCTGATGTAAAAGTGGTTTGGGAATAATTTAAACTAATTGGCTAAATTATTTTATTACAAATCACTTTGTTTACTAGATCATATTGATTCGCAAATAGGTTATGTATCTTGAGGCTCTAAGACGAATGTGTATTCCCTCTATGAGTTTTGTAAATGAAAAATCATATGTATTAGAAGGTTGGAAAATAATTAATTACCTCATGTGTAAAATGATTAAATTTTCTAGCAAAATAAAATTAAATCCTAAGCTAGAAAATTAATTAATTAGAGTCAAAATTAAATTGTCTAGGAAAATAAATCCTCCAAATGGAAAATTTTGTGGGTCTTAAAAGAATCAATTTTTAAATGTCCTCCAACAAGGGAATATTGAATTTTTCAAGAAAATTTGGACCCTTGGACTTTGGTAGTTAAGCCAAAGTCAAATTTTTTAGGAAATTAATTATACATAATTAATTTTGAGCTAATTAAAATGGAATTAAATGATAAATTCGAAAATTCCTCAAAAATAAGAAATCAAGGGCCAAAATTAAAAGATCTTGAAGTATTTATCAATGGTCAAGATTATTTTGACAAGGATCAAAGAAACTAACCGTTATTTTTCCATTTGGAGGATTTATCTATAAATTAGAGAGTCATTTGAGTCTCCAGTCATCTTGATCTCTGGCTAGAATTGCTGCTGAAGCATTTTGCAAACTCTTGTCCCATTGGGAACTATTTTTTCTACTATAATAAAAGACTTTGGAGTGCAACTCGAGGTGTTCTTGTCATTGATCTGTGGTATGTATTGAATGCGGGCTTCCTATGTGGTGTTTTATATTGTTATTTTGAGATATTACATAGTGTGTACAGGTACTCAATCCTTCATCTCCAAGTTCACAAACAGTGGGCAAGGGTTACTTTGCTTGAATCTCTAGCATTTATATGGTGGATTGAATCTTCGCTTGTGCTATAGTGAGCATCAAATTTTTCAGAAGCGTTTTAGCCATTATTTCAAGGGAAAAAAAAATATCATAAATTCTCAAAATCTATTTTTAAAACCCATGTATATTTTTTAAATTAAATTGTAAATTATTTTTCTAACTTGGGTTGAGATTTTTAGATTCATTTTGTATATATTTGGGGTTTGGGCATTGTAAATTTTATTTTTGCAAGTTAGATCAAGGAGTCAAGTGGAAGAAGAGCTAGATCTAGGCCCTTGAGGGTAAAATTTAATCTCTTGGAATTTTTTGCAGGATTTTCACGGAAGAATTTTCAGAAAATCAAAGCACTAAAGCATAAAAAAACTTGGAGCAAGGGTTTCAAGTTTTTTAGGGCTTCTAGACCTAGTTTTGCCTTCTTAGGCCTCAATGTTAACCTTTTTGCCCTATGCGTCTTAGTTTTTAGCCTTCCTAAGGCTAGCCTCGACCCCTTAGGGTTGCGTCTTCCCTTCCTTGCCTTAGCTGCAAGCCTAAAAGGCCTTGCGGCCTCCTCTTTGACCCTCTTAGGCCTGCTGCATGCCTTCGCTTCTTCTTGTCTCCCTCAGCCTACCTCCTCGGCCCTCCTTCCTTTCTTTCCCTAAGCAACAGCCCTCTAAGGGCTTGCAGCCTCTCCTTTGTGGCCTTTAGGCCCTAGGCCATTGGCCTTAGGCCTTGCCATTAGCACCTCAACCCTCTCTTTCCCAAACACTGGCCTCATTAGGCCCAACTTTGGCCCTTTGAGCCCACATTCTTCATCCTTGTACCCCGATCTATTGTCCTAGCCCATTTATCCCTGCAAACTTGCTTCCCTTAACCTTGTTCTCCAATCCTTGACCTCTTTTGCCATGAAATTGACCAAAAACACTAAACTAAAATTTTAAAGCTAAATACTTGGCAGTTTTGTAGGATTAAGGCCTCAAAATTCTTATTTTTCAAGAAGCAAAATGATCCCAAAGTTTCATAGATTTTCAACATTGGGACCTTCAAGGCCTTGGGCCTACAGTTTGACCTCTAAACCTTTGTTTTCTGCAGTTTTATTTCAGCAAAGCAAATTACTTCTAATTAGGCCCTATAATCACAAACTAAATGGTCAAAGTCATTTAAAATTGCAAAACCTTCATTTTCAAAAATTTTGGCCTCTTGGGTGTTTGAGTTTTGGCCTATATCTAACATTTAAGCTTGGTGGATTTTTCTACATAACTGAAATTTTCTGCAGTTCTGAAATTTCAAAATCAAATACTTAATAAGGGCTAAAAACTGAAATTTTCAATTTCTGGAAAAAATTTCTATTTTTAGCTTGATTAGTTTGTTGATTTGTGTTTAACTCACTGTTGTAATAAACATATCAGTTATGAAAATTGTTGAGTCAAACTCTCTAAAAGCCCTAAAATTGAAATTTTCAAGTTCTAATGCATTTTTCTAATTTTGGAAATATTGGGCATCTATTTTTCGCAGTTTTATCTTGCTGATCTGTCTTTATTTACTGTTGCAAATCAAGAAATCAGATCTGAAATTTTACTGAATACATCATCTTAAAGTGATCTAAACAAGTTGAATTACATTTGTTGGTCATCAAAATTTCAGTGATTTATGTTTTGGGCAAGTTTCATCATTTGAAGTGGTTTATGCATTGTTGTTACAACATTGATAAGATCTGATTTTTCTGAAGTAACACTGTTGTTATAAACTGTCACAAATTTGTGACTAGCATCTTGACTGACTATTTTTAGCATTTGGCATCTTGGGTTACTTGGTATCTTGTGGAATATTGTTGAAATTTTACACTTGTATCTCTAAACATTTTATCTTGTCTAAGATTGAGATTCATTATTGTTAAGTACTTTAAAAAAAAAATTGATTAATTACTTAAACAACTTAAAAAAATCTTAACTAAAGATAAATCTCACTCATAATCTCTTGCATAAGCATACTAAATCTAGATTTGAATTAATAATTTACCTCCTAGCATAAGCTAGGTTGATAGACATAGGACAATCCTTCTTATCTAGCTTGAGGGGCCTCAACAACTCTTCGGTGGATAACACGGTGACCTTGCAATCGTTAGAGCCAGTGTCTCTGTAGTGCTGGTGGCATCGAGTGATAGAAGCCTAACAGAAGATATCGTTAATCAGGCCCTAGCATGCTTCCTGTTAACCTCCTTCCCACAACCTACCTTGGAGCCCAACTTCAAAATAGTTAAAGGAAGGTTACACTTAGACTAGGCATTTAACTAAAATTACCAAGATCACTATATATCACATAGGTCCTAGGATTTGCATATCACATAGGTTACTCAATCATTCAAGCAGCGGGTGTCCATCCAATCATTTGGTTTCAAGTCACAAGAAACAAGAATTTGTGACTCCATTAAAGCACTGGTCTCATAATAGAAAATCTAATTTAATCAATAATCTTGCTTAATTTCAACCAAATGGCTAGGCCACTCATCCGTGTCTCCCAAGTAAGTTGATTCTCAACTTGTTTTCCTTCACTTCATTCCATAGGGACTACCCCCCATAGCCTGTTGTTGGGAGACAACTAGAACGGAGTGGGTGGGGATCAGAGTGACAACCCTCGTCCTGAGTGTTGTTGCGGGGCCTATACTATTGTCCCGCTGGGAACTATTTTTTCAATCATAATAAAGACTTTGGGGTGCAATTCAAGGTGTTCGTGTTTATTGATTTGTGGCATGCGCTGACTACGAGCATCTCTATGTTGTGTTGAATATCGATAAACAAACAAACAAACAAAAAAAAATCATTAGATGGAGATAGAACCATACTGTTGATAGTTTTGGGCTAATCTTAGCTGTTTGTATCCCCATGTGATCTAACAAATTATTTTGAGATAAATTCATAGTGCTTGTAGGTACTTCAGTCCTTAGCCTCCAAGTTCACAAACTTGGGCAAGAACCAATGTTGCTTGGATTCCAAATATTTATATCGTGGATTAAATGTTCGCTAAAGCTATAGTATACATTGGGGTTTCTAAAGTATTTTTAGTCATTCTTCAAAGAAAAAAACTCCATAAAAATATTTTTCTCAAAATTTTAAAATTTTTTAAAACCCTTGTATATTTGAAGATCTTACTAATAATTTTGTAAAACTAACTTGTAAATTATTTTTTCTAACTTGGGTTTTGGGGGATTTTAGTATTTTTGTATATATTTGGGGTTTTGGGGTTTTGGGGTTTTGAATTTTTGTACAGTATTTGGGGTTTCTATTCTAAATTTGTTTAAGGATTGAAGAAGAAATTGACATTGGAGACCTCAGAAACCCTAGACGTCTAGGGTTTTCAGACTATTTTTGCAGGTTGTTTATTTTCAAATCGTGGAAAAAACCCATTTTTTGAAGGCCCTAGCCCTTACCCCACTTAAAAGACTAGTGTTTGGGATCTATTTTGCAAGCATTAAAAAGGCCATAAGCCCTACAAGGGCTAGATTTCATTGTAAACAAAGGTTTGTTCAAAGGATTGGCATTTTATCTCTAACAATTTGTTTTGCAGCAATTTTGGCTCAAATCTTGTGTTTTCAGCTGCCAAGTACATTAGAGAAATTTGACAAATTTGGGCAACTAATCATCAAGGCCTTGGGCCCAAGGTTTGACCTCTAAACCCTATTTTTATCTCTGATTTATTACATCAGTCAAATCAATAACAATTAAGCCATAAAATCACATGCTACATAGACAAAATTGTTTAAAATTGTAAAATCTTCATTTTCATAAATTTTGGCCACTTGGGCATCCCAGATCTACCCTAGATCTAACTTTTATGCTTGCTGGAATTTACTGCATAACTGATGTTTTTCATATCTGAAATTCCTGAAGCATATACATAATAAGGGTATATAACTTGAAATTTTCAGTTTCCAATTATTTTTTCTATTTCTAGGCAATTTTGGCAATTGATTGTAACTGCATTAGCTTGCTGATCTTTTAATTATTCATTGTTATAGTAAATAGATCAAATCTGAAATTTTCTAAATCACACTCTCTAAAAACCCTAAAAATTGATTTTTTTCAAGTTTGGTGAATTTTTCTATTTTTTGGTATATTGGACATTGTCTCTGACATCTCTAGCTTGCTGATCTGTGGGTCAATTCACTGTTGTAATAACTTATTATAGGTCTGAAATATTACTGAATACATCTTCATAAAGTAAGTTAGACAAATAAATTTACTTTTGTTGGTCATTGAAAAGTTTTGTACTTCATATGTTGGGCAAATTTTATAATTTAGAGTGATTTTTCTACTGCTATCATAACATTAATAAGCGCTGAAATTTTCTGAAGTACTACTACTGATTTCACTGTTGAGATCTAACACTTGTGTGGTTTACTCTAAGTTTGTAAAATTTTTGGAATTTGACACCTAAAGCATTCCTATATTTTAAGCTCTAAATCTAATCTTGTGATAATTGGAATCTAATTCACATTTTTGTCTTTGGTAATCACTATAAATCTTGGCATCTAGGTTTTCATTTGGCTATCTTGAATGGTGATTAATTTATATTGAAGTGGTATTGAACATTGTTGAAAATTTGGCATTTTACATCTTGTGAGAATTTGTTGAAGTTTTGCACTTGTGTCTCTAAAGAAATTTATCTTGTTCAAGATTGTCATCTCATCATTGTTAAGTACTCTCGCTATAAGCTAATTCACACTAAGTACTTAAGTAACATAAACAATCTTAATTCAAGATAATCTCACTCATAATCTCTTACATAAGCATCCTAGATCTAGCTTGTATTAAAACTTACCTCCTAGCATAAGCTAGGTTGATAGAAATCTAGGGCAACCCTTCTCACCTAGTTTGAGCGGCTTGGCAACTCTTCAATGATTAACACGGTGACTTTGCAGTCATCAGAGCCACAGTCTCTGCAGCACCAGAGGCATCGGGTAATAGGAGCACAACAGAAGATATCGTTAATCAGGCCCTAGCTTGCTTCCTATTGGCCTCCTTCCCACAACCTACCTTGGAACTGTCGATTTTTGTAGCTTGAGAGGTACTCCAAGCCTTGAGGATGGAGGGTTTGGAGGAAGTAGCTCCATAAATGGCCTTGTGGGCTTGAAACCCAAGCTTGGGGTTTTGGCCCCATCGATGTTAGGGACAAAACTATGGAGAGATTTCGACATGTGACGGATGAGGATGATAGTACTCATCAAGACGAATCTAGCGCATTGAAAATCATCCGATTCTGAGTGGTGGTTGAAGAGAAATGAATTTTTGAAGCTAAGATGGGTAAATTTGTCTAGTTGGGCAAGTCGGCTTGGGGTTAAAGTAGTGCCCAAAGACAAATTCGTTGGAGCCACTTGATGCCTATAAATATAGGTCAAGTGTGAGGCATTTAGACACATCCAAGAAGCATCTTTCATAGTCTACACATTAAGAAACGCAACGCGAGTGTAGGAAAGCAAATGCAAGTGCGGGAATGGAATGCATGAGTGCAAGAACGCGAGTGCAGGAACGGAATGTATGAGTGCAAAAACGCGAGTCCAAGAACACTAGTGCAGGCAACACGAGTGAGGGTTGAGCATGTAATAGACTCCACCAAGGTGACGTAGAATTTGAGCAGGGCTAGGTAGGTATTGTGTTGATGTGTTAAGGTTGAATTGATGCTAGTGGATGGTGTCCTAAGAGAGGACAGTTTGGAAGTTTGTTAGCAGCCAAGAGGAAGGATTTCCTAGGTGGTTGGATGCCCTAACCAACAGCAGATGCTACAGCAAGGGTTGGCCACTCATGGTCTGTTGGAGAGCAGCGTGAGAGCGGCCAAGTGTGGACAGTGGATTCGACATTTATGGTTTGTTGGAGGACAGCATGATAGTTGCTAGAGTGGTAGTCGTTGAGCTCAAAGGTCTAACCATCCAAGAGCAGTTTTGAGCAGCCCTAGACTTGCGTGTAGATAAGGACATCTATAGCAGAAGATGGGCAATCCTCCTAGCCCATGTTCATTGTGGGAGATGGAAATCTTGCAGTGATAGGTGGCAGCCCTTCATACACTATTTTAGTCTTCATTGGAGCAGCACAGGAAGACTATAGTGGGTTGAAGTCCCTAAGTAGCTGAGAAGCAGCAATGGGTAGTTGAGAGTTGTTCACAAGTGGAGTTGTGAACAACTCGACAAGAGTCTCGATGTGTTGTGCCCTTGATGGACTAAGGCACAACTAGTGAGCAGATTGGATAGCCGAGGTTCAGTGGTCAGATGGACTTGGATCGTTGATAGAGGCAGTCTGCAAATCAGGAGACGAAGGATTGGGCAGGGACAAGGTACAACCAAGAGGAGCTGAGAGAGTCGACTACATCAACCAGATATTCAAAGTATCTTGTTGAGGGTAGTTGGTTGTCGATGGACTAACACCAAGCCCCAATTTTGTATTTTGTACTAATGGATGTATGAGGGCCATTATCCCTGATACAGGAGCCCTCGACTGTTGTATTATATGATGATTAATATAACAAAGTTGAGTTGAAAATTGTAAAATGTTGTTTATATTTTGTGCACTAGTAGATTTACTGTTGTTTGTATTCCGCTATGCAAAGTAGTATCATTGTGATTCTTGGTTTGGTAGCGTCAGAGATTCTAAGATTCTATCCTAGACCCAAGATCATGGAAAAACAACATGAGCCTAGCTTCAATTTAGTTAAGGGAAGGCCATACTTAGATTAGGCCTATAATTAAAATAAACCAAGATCACTACATCTCACATAGATCCTAGGACTTGCACATCATATAGGATAGTTCATCATTCAAGCAGCAGGTGTCCATCCAGTCACTTGGTTTCAAATTACCATATGCAAGAATTGTGACTCCATTAAGGCACTGGTCTCATACATAAAATCTAATCTAAACATTAATCTTGCTAAATTTAACCAAGCAACCAGGCCACTCATCTGTGTCTCCCAAACAAGTTGGTTTCCAACTTGTTTTCCTTCACCTCATTCCATCGGGACTACCCCCCATAGCCTGTTGTTGGGAGATAGCTAGAATGGAGTGGGCAGGGATCAGAGTGACACCCCCCGCCCAATGTGGTTGTCGCAATGCCTGTACAATCTGAGGAAGAACTAGATCTAAGCCCTTGAGGGTAAGATTTAGTGTCTTGGAATTTTTCGCAGGGTTTCCACAGAAGAATTTTCAGAAAATCAAAGAGTTAAAGCATAAAAAAAATTGGAGCAAGGGTTTCAAGATTTTTTAGGCTTCTAGTCGTGGTTTTGTCATCCTAGACCTCAGCATTAGCCTTTCTGCCCTCTGTGTCTTAGATATAACCTTCCTAGGGCTAGTCGTGACCCCTTAGGGTTGTGGCTTCCCTTCCTTGCCTCAGCCGTAGGCCTAAAAGGCCTTGTGGCCTCCTCTTTGGCCCTCCCTTCCCTTCCACCTCCTCTCTCCCTCGGCCCTCCTTCCTCTCTTTCCCTAAGCCACAGGCCTCTAAGGGCTTGCAGCCTCTGCTTTGTGGCCTTTAGGCCATAGGCCTTAGGGCTTGCCATTAGCCCCTCAACTCTCTCTTTCCCAAATGTTGGCCTCATTAGGCCCAACTTTGGCCCTTTGAGGGCATATTCTTCATCCTTGTGCCTCGATCTATCGTCCTATCCCATTTATCCCTGCAAACTTGCTTCCCTTAGCCTTGTTCTCAAATCCTTGGCCTCTTTGACCCCGAAATTGACCTAAAACCCTGAACTGAAATTTTAAAGCTAAATACTTGGCAGTTTTGAAGTATTAAGGTCTCAAAATACTTATTTTTCAAGCGGCAAAGTGATCCCAAAGTTTCATCGATTTTCAATGGTGGGGTCTTTAAGGCCTTGGGCCTAGGGTTTGACTTCTAAACCCTTGTTTTTTGCAGTTTTATTTCAGCAAGCAAATTACTTCTAATTAGGCCCTAAAATCACAAACTAAATGGTCAAAGTCATTTAAAATTGCAAAATCTTCATTTTCAAAAAATTTTGGCCTCTTGGGTGTTTGAGTTTTGGCCCTAGATCTAACATTTAAGCTTGCTGGATTTTTCTGCATAGCTGAAATTTTCTGCAGTTATGAAATTTCTAAATCAAATAGTAAATACTTAACAAGGGCTAAAAATTGTAATAAACATATCAGTGCTGAAAATTGTTGATTCAAACTCTCTAAAAGCCCTAAAATTGAAATTTTCAAGTTCTAGTACATTTTTCTAATTTTGGAAATATTGAGCATCTATTTTAAGTAGTTTTATCTTTGCTGATCTGTGTTTCTTTACTGCTACAAATCAAGAAATCAGATCTGAAATTTTACTGAATACATTATCTTATAGCGATATAAACAAGTTGAATTACTTTTGTTGGTCATCAAAATTTCAGTGTTTTGTGTTGGACAAGTTTCATCATTTGAAATGGTTTATGCACTGTTGTTACAACATTGATAAGATCTGATTTTTCTGCAGTAATATTGCTGGTATAAACTGTCATAAATTTGTGATCAACATCTTGATTGACTATTTTTAGCATTTGGCATCTTGGGTTACTTAGTATCTTGTGGAATATTGTTGAAATTTACACTTGTATCTCTAAGCATTTTATCTTGTGTAAGATTGCAATTCATTATTGTTAAGTTACAAGTACTCTTAAAAATATTCTAATTAAGTACTTAAACAACTTAAGAAAATCTTAACTCAAGATAATTCTCACTCATAATCTCTTGCATAAGCATACTACATCTAGATTTGCATTAATAATTTACCTCCTAGGATAACCTAGGTTGATAGAGACATAGGACAAAGGGCCTCGACAACTCTTCGGTGGTTAATACGGTGCCCTTGCAATCGTCAGAGCCACAGTTTTTGTAGTGCCTGAGGCATCGGGTGATAGAAGCTTAATAGAAGGTATCGTTAAGCAGGCCCCAGTCTCCTTCCTGTTAGCCTCCTTCCCACAACCTACCTTGGAGCCCAGCTTCAAAATAGTTAAAGGAAGGTTACACTTAAACTAGGCATTTAAGTAAAATTTACCAAGATCACTGCATATCACATAGGTCCTAGGATTTGCATATCATATAGATTACTCAATCATTCAAGTACCAGGTGTCCATCTGGTCATTTGGTTCCAATTCATAAGAAGCAAGAATTTGTGACTCCATTAAGGCACTGGTCTCATAATAAAAAAATAATAATTTAATCAATAATCTTGCCTAATTTCATCCAAGTGGCTAGCCCACTCACTCATGTCTCCCAAGTAGGTTGATTCTCAACTTGCTTTCCTTCACTTCATTCCATAGGGACTACCACCCATAGCCTGTTGTTGGGAGACAACTAGAACGGAGCAGGCGGGGATCAGAGTGACAGCCCCCGTCTTGAGCGTTGTCACCATGCCTGTACAATCTAGGTAACAACACATCCAAGAAGAGACTCTCGATGAATCTAAAGCCAGGAACAAGGGAGATGGAGAGGAGAACCTAGCCCTGGTTAGTGTGGCCAAGAAGGTCAAAGGAAAGGGTTCCAAAGGTAACAGTGGGAGGTCAATATCTCAGCCAAGGAAGAAGAAGGACTTGAGTAAGCTCAAGTGCTTCTTTTGACACAAGAGTGGACACTATGCATCACAATGTTCGAAGAAGTAGGAGAAAGGGAAGTCGCAGCAAATAGCAACATCAACAAAGGTTCAACTTGATTAGTTTGCAACGAAGTTTGAGGACTTCTCATTTGCCTCTTTGTCTATCTACTAACATCATGACAAGGAGTTCTTGGTACTTGGATAGTTGTGCATCATGTCATATGAAAGAGGCACAAGAATTATTTAGTAGTTTGATGAAGAGTGATTTAGATTTATCTGTAGAGCTTAGAAATGACGTCATTTATGCAAGGAAGGGGGTTGGAACCATTAAGTTCCAACTAGAGTCAGGAAGGACATTGGAAGCCAAGGATGTGCTATTTGGACTAGGGCTAAAGAAAAACTTGCTCTCAATCTGAATGATCGAGGATAGAAGATATGAGGTTATGTTCAAGGATGGGCAAGTGCTCATTCATCCAGAGGAGTCAAACCCAAACACAATAGTGGCCATTGTGGTTAGAGAGAGAAACTTAAATGGGTTGACAGAAAAACATGTTCTAGCCTTAGTACGTAACAATGACATCTTGTGTGAGCTAGGGCACATGAGGTTGGGACACCTACACTACAGGGCCTCCCTGATTCTGAGGGAGATTGTCACTAGTCTCCCAGAGTTCGGCATTAAGCAACAACGCATATGCAAAGGGTGTGCACTTGGAAAGAATGACAAAGACTACCTTTCTGAGCAACAAGAATAGGTGATCTTGGATCTCGTTTATTCAAATGTATGTGAGACAATGCCAATGACATGAGTACAGGGAGCACAATATCATGTCATATTCATTGATGATTGTTCTATGAAAACCCAAATCTTCTTCATGAAGACCAAGGAAGAGGTCTTCAGTCAATTCTGGGAGTTCAAGACTAAGGTGGAGAACAAGACATGCAACAAGATCCAGGTCTTGAGGTCAAATAATGGGGGAGAGTACACTTACAACGACTTCAAGGATTTATTTAAGTAGGCAGGCATCAAGAGGGAGATGACAGTCCCGTACAACCCTCAACAAAATGGGGTCACTAAGAGAAAGAATCAGCCCATCATCAGTTGTGTCAAGGCTATGCTACAAGAACAAGAGTTGCCTATGTTTCTTTGGGATGAGGCATGTAACATTGCAATTTATGTGTAGAAAAGGAGCCCTTAGAGGTTATAGGGGGGCAAGGCACCTGAGGATGCATTCACAGGGTTGAAGCTAGAGATAAGGCACCTGCACATCTTTGGTTGTTCAGTTTACATCCATGTTCCTACAAAGAAGATTACAAAGTTGGAGACCTCAGGACAAAAGGGGATATTTGCTATGAACAACAAGACCTCAAAGCCTTACAAGACCTTCACACCAACACAGAGGAAGACAATTGTGAGCAAGGATATTAGGTTCAAGGAGAATTTGGCATACAAGAAGTCTCATGATTTTCCACCAATAGTGACAGAGGACAAGGGGCAAGAGACTCCACAAGTAAAGCAGCATGCAAAGGCATCCAATTTAGGAGTTAACGTTCATGTGGAGAGGAGTCAATCGCACCTTCCCGTTCTATCAAGAGACCCGAGTGGTTTGAGCATACATTGAGCAATGAGGAATTCTCAAGAACATGTGGAGGCTCCTAGGAGCACATCAAGGGAGAACAGACCCTCAAAGAAGTTTCTGAACCACATGGCACCAACAAGCAGAGTCCTTGAAGAGGCAATAGATCACAAGGCTTGGAGGAAAGCCATGGTGAAGGATGATGTGTGGGACATTGTGCCAAGACTAGAGGGACAACCAATTCTAGGTGACTCTTCAAAAAGTACCTCTCACTAAGAGGGAGTGTTGATGTTCGTAGCTCAAGCAAGTGCTTCCGCACAAGCCTAAGTGTCTAGGCATGCAGAAGAAGTTGCCTAATACATCCTTGACCTTAGCAATTGCATTAGTGATCAAAGTAATTTCTTTTTATAAGATAAAGGGAGCTAATCTATTGAAATGCAAAGGTTATTTGCATTAGTGAATTAGATGAATATCAACATCGTTCTCAAGTGATGCTAAGATCTAATCTCAATTGTTAATCACTTTGGAGATTAGGGTGTGGATTTAGTCAACTCAAGCTTATAAAACAAAGGCCATGCTATAAGGGAGAAGACACATCTGGTGAGCAAAAGACAATTGACAGAACAATATCTCAATGATTGAGTGGAGAAAGACTTCCATTCAAGTGTGAGAGATCCAGATCAGCCAAGCAGATCGAAGGACAAATCTAGGGTTTGATTAGCTAAATCAAATCCACGTTCTTATTATATGTATTTTCCTTGATGGGCCATAATCCTAGGAAAGGAGCCCTTGTAAGTTATGAAGTTATTTGAATGAAGAATTGATTTGAAGGGGAAAAAAAGTGTACATTTGATTGTGAGATTGGTATTTAATTTGCTTCCACTGATTATAATTGTTAAAATTCTAGCCATGTTTTTTATTCAATATATCTTATCTATTGGAAAGTAATTAACCAATTGTTAGGGTTAGGAAATTAATAGGTACATAGGGGTCTTCGCTCTCATAGCATCATGGTGTTACGATGGACAGACTCCCTCCATTCAAATACTCCCCAAGTGCATTCAACCATCTCTTACCAACAAGACGAGATAAATATAATCATCCATGAGAATATCTATAAGCAATTTGCACAAGTCACCTAGATCAACCCTCGAGATGGGTTATGTTTGAAGTTGGCCTTCTATGCTAAGCACTTCATGGTCATGACCAATGGACTCATTCTTTGATCCCATTACACACTTCACCATTGGATGCACGCTCATTAAATCCCATAAGGCCAGTTCATAGTTGGCCCTCATAGATTTCCAATTGTGATTGGCAATCAGATTAATCATTCTACAATATCTACCAATTGTGCCATATCTTAGAGATTAAGACTAAGAAGCATTTAATCTTCTATTTCCCAATTTACTACAAGATCTAAGGATGGTTCCACTACCTTTTCAAAGATCTACATATGCTTAGCAACTTCTATAGGTGCCCCAACTAGAGGTGTTCAGCTTTATACATGCAAGAGACCCTCCATCTCTAAACTTCTATCCTCCGGCCACACATTTACATCCTATAGCAACTCCCACTCAACAAATCACTTATTTTTTATGGCGCTTCCGACTAGGGGTAGCAAGCAGCAAATGGATAGAGTTGATACCAAATCAATGAGGAGATGGGGCACTATTTCTACCTGCTTGAGACTTAGTAGCACCGCCAAACCAAACAGCATATTAGTAGACAAACTAGTCGCTAAATAAGATCTTCCAGAGCACAAAACACGATCCTCCTTCCAAACAATGACACGACACTCACTACAGCTCCTCTTCCAACCCTTCTTCAAAACAGATATCCATTTGAGTTTTCTTTATTCGGCTTCAAATGCTAGGAGAAATAGTTTTAATGGACCAAAGTAGTCTCATACCATTGAAGCCATATATTTGAGACACACTTACTTTGTACATCTCTCTCCTAGACCACCTCTGCCTTTTTGAAGTTCACTCTCTACGTTTTAGATTTGGGATTTTACTTCTGACCTCTTGCTTTTTCATAGGAGCCACTTTAACACCCTTGCTTTTCATGGACATCATTGTACCTAATAGTCTCATTGACCAACTTTAGTGGTCATTTGTTGAACATTAATACATTTATCTTGTCTTATCTAATCCTAAGTATTTGCCCAAAAAAGGGGGCCTTGACCATTTACTGTTCAGAAATTCGATTTAAATAAAATCAACCTGCTGCAAAATTCAAAAGGAACACTAGAAATCAAGGGTAAAAAAAAGTCACAAGGCAATGACAACTCGAAAGAGAGCCACCAATGGTTATTTAACTATTGAATTGAAGTGCAATTATCTGCTTCCATTTTCATGATGTCGACTCAAAGCTCATAACACATTTCAGTCAAAAATCATAACACATTATCGAGGAAGAACAATTTCACCAACCCTAATCATTGCGCAATACGCCATCCTTGTTGTAAGTCTTTCCCATTAAAATAAATCATGACTATTAGAAAGATATGCGGCATATTAAAGAAAGATTAAGTCAACCAGTTGACGATATTAATAAGCCATCAAACTAAGCCATTAGGATATGATATCAAGGTTGAGAGACAAAACAGTAAACACTCATTATAGACCTTGTCACGAGAACAAGGAACATCAGGTGCATTTTCAATGGTTATAGGTTCCTGCACCTTGAATTTATAGACAATGTTGCAAACATCAGCATTGGAATCAAATTGGCAAGGGTCCGAAAAACCAAAATATCGTAAAATATCAGGAAAATTTTAATAAAAATCGGCAAACATCAGCAAAATTAAGATGCCACCAAAACAGTAAACACTGATTATAGACCTATCACAAGAACAAGGAACATCAGGTGCATTTTCAATGGTTACAGCTTCCTGCACCTTGAATTTATAGACAATGTTGCAAACATCGGCAAAATATCGTAAAAAACGGAAAAATATCGATAAACATCGGCAAAATTAAGATGCCACCAAAATATCAAAAAACATCGGCTAGACCAAATGATTTTGGGATTTTATCGTGATAAAATCAAGATGTTTGCAACACTGATAGTCATTATGCCACATAGGTTGTGTTGTGGTTAAAGTTAGATAATAGTTGTAAATGGTGTTGTGACGAAATTCATTCAACCAATCAGGGATACAAGCCACAATTTTGCAACTAAGTTGCATGAAACGGGGAAACGGGTACGAATTTCCGAAACGAGCATGGGTACGAAACGTGACTTCCCCAAATTTTGGAAACGGGGAAACGCAATATATATATATATATATATATATTTGGACATTTAAGAAATATGTGCAATCATAAAGCATATATGATACATTCTAATTTATTACATTATGATTAAATTGTCAATTGCCAATGCATAAACTATAAGTCTCTAAATTTACATCACATTTACTCATGAATGATCACATAATAAAAATAGCAATATCCAAAATCAGCCACGAGAAATTTCTAATTTCTTGTCTCGTGCTTGATTGGGAGTCTCCTCCTACATAGTTGAATGACCTTAGTGCTCTTGATTAAATACAAGTTCCATACCCTAGTACCCTACGTGCTCTTGATTATTGGGAGTCTCCCTTGCATAGAAGGCTTGGTTCTCTTGATTAAATACAAATTCCATACCCTAGTACATGACAAAATCCAATGGAAAAATTGCAATCCCCCTAATCCTGAAATCCTGAAAAACATGTAAGTCTGCTGGATTTTGAGTGAGATCTAAAATTCTACTTTCTCCATATGAAATCCAATGAGGGCAAAACCACTCTCAAACATCCCGAGTCATTTCATGGTAATGTTAAAAATTTCAGTAAAAAGATGAAAATGAAAAATAAAAGAGAATGTCACTTTTACTTTAAGAATTTAACATTACCATGAACTGCATATCAACACTAGGGCCATAGGCTTGAACATTAGGCTGCCCCACTCAAAATTTATAACTTGAGAGGCATCTAGAAGATATTTTAGTCACCCAATAAAAATTGGAAGTGAAAAAATAAAAAATAAAAACAAGAAAAAGTCAAGTTAGAAGAGGAAACTCCATTGTACGGCCTGGAAACGCGTTTCTAGCCATGCTGGCCACGTTTCCTCCTCGAGAAACGGGCCAGTACGGCTGAAAACAAGTTTCCTCGTTTTCGTTTCGTTTCCGGCCGGAAAAGGACCCTTCTCCAACGTTTCCTGCAACTTAGTTCTGTAACAACTAGCCACAATTAAATATCTACTTCTTGTCATTACCATCATCATAAGTATCTAGGATGCATGGGAGTTGACCTCTTTATTAATCAAAACCTATAGTCAAAGTTTTCGATCCAAGTATTAAAACAAAAGGATAAATTAAAAGGGGCTAAGAAAAATATAATATAAAATCAGGGTGTTATTTAATTCACGAGAAGAAAAAGGGATTAATTAATTATAGTATTTTTGCAAAAAATTGACCCAACGTTAATGCAATAAGGATAACAGCATTAAAATATTGTGTTCCAAGTTCATATTGATTATAAATGTAACCCCCTTTATATATTAAGCTTAATATCATTAAGCCTAGAAACAAGGAAATTAAATAAATAAACGCATATAACAATAAAATATTGGTACATTTCAAATAAAGTGTCGAGTCTTAAGTGTTTAGGCATATCAATAAAGTCGTTAAAGTGTGTCAGTTTCATGGACTCTTAGTTTTGTGTACCCACTAATTATCAAAGAAGTGAGCAGCAAACAATGAATTCCATATATAAGTGAGAATTGGGATTACATGTCCTAGCAAAATGGGGTTCAAGTATACGAAGTTTTTAAAAAAAATGTGATCATTTTTGTCCAATGTGTAGTATATCATTTATTATGAAAGAGTATCAAGGTAATCCACAAACACAAATAAAAACCTTAGAGGATGGATTAGCAAAACATCAACAAAAAATAAAATATTAGAGGACAAACTAGTTAAACAAGGAGAAAAATATAACAATCTCGAAAATATAATTGGAGATGAATTATTAGAAAAAGATGAAAAATTTTCTCACCTAAAAGATAAGTCAAAAAATATTTGGACAAATCAAGAACTCAAAGAATATGAAGCAATGCAATCAAAAATTAGCACAACAGAATCAAGATCTTGAGATGAAATTATCAGAAAAAGATGAAGAAAGTTTTTGCACAAGGAATCTCAATCAAAGGTTGCTTGAACAAATTAAAGGGTTCAAAAAGATAAGCCAATGAAAAATGAAGAATTTGCGTGCTTAAGGATCAGGATCAAATCTTACACAAATTAAAAAACTAAAGAATGATAAGAAACTGGTACATAACAAGTTAGAACAACTTACCAAGAAAGAAGTATTGATTAATAAAGAAACATTGTCCGAACCTATGTAACTAGAGAAGTCTTTGGGTGTAAAATTTCAAATTGTGGAAAAGGGAACCAATACAAATCCAATCAACTTCACAGCTCAAGAAAATACAAACCCAGTTGAAGTAAGGATATATTTAGATGTTGAAGTACAAATAATGGAAAATCCAAGTGTACTTACTAATAGAAATTTCGTGATCAAAAAAGGACTCGGGTATATGAAGAAGACATAATACCAAAAGTTAATCAAAAAAACACAAAAAGTGTTAGAAGAAAAGATCAAGTTACAAAGCAACCTAATCAACATCTTAATCACAAAAGTCAATACCTTAACCAATCAATGTATCAACGTCACTCTAATCAAAATGAATTGGCCTATATTCCAAAGAATACTGATATATGTACAGTTGAATCTCATAATAAAAGTTCATCTCGGGAATCCTATAAGCACAATGTTACACAAAAAACCAAATTAGGGCAGTAAGACCACCTTACAATTCGATAATTCTGCTCAATTCTTAGAAGATCATTTCGTCTCACATCCTCAACCATCACCAACTCAAGAATGAAGAACCATGGGAAAGCAGTTCTAGTCAAAAGAAAGGCATACCTATTCTATGCTTTCATGATAAAGCATTTCTAAAAGGGAAGGAATTGTAATAAACACAAATAAATAACAACAAGAAGACCAATAATAATAAACAAGTAAATGAAGTTATACCTCCCAAAGTTACTTGGGAGCGGGAGCAAAAGCAAGGAGCAGAAGCGGGAGCAACATTTTCAAAAACTCCCAGTTCAAAAGCGAATCGAGAGCGAATTTTTATACAATATATATTTTTATATATTTTGATGCATATATGTCAACAAAAGCATGTAGAATGATTAATAAGATATAAAAAGCATAAAAACATAGATTGAACCATATATCATCAACCATCTAGAAGTTATAATCTTCATCAACCATGTCCACAAGTTAGTGACATACAACATATCGAGTCTCATGATTCATCAATCTTAAAGTTTCAAGCTTTCAAAATTCAATACATAACATTTATCATCATTGATCACCAAAATTAGATAAAAATTCTATCATGAAATGCAATGTTATAAAATGAAATGAAATGAAACAACTTTCAACTTTCACGAAGTTTCATATTCATAATTCATTACCAATGAGTTATAATTGCCAAATTCAAACTTCAAACTTAAATTGCCATAGTTTACAAAAAATATCATAATAAATATGAAAGAGTCAACAGTTATAAAAACTACTAAAAACTAGAAAAGACAAGTAAATCTATTATGTATTGCTAATTCTTGGGCCTCTTGCTGCCACGAAAAATGTCTAATTTCTGAGTCTTGTTGGAAAATAAGGATCTTTGTCATTAATATCAACCCTCTAAGCATTAATATCCTGAGGTATCTTTGCCATTACCTCTGGATCTATATAGGGATCTTTGTCATTAATATCGCCGTCTAAGCATTAACATAAGATAAAAAACCATAACATGTACATTTTTAGTAGGGTCATGATAGAGGAGTTAGACAACCAATGTCACTAACATCAAGGTACATAGAGGGATTGATGCTCTTGATTAAATACGAGTTTCATATCCTAGTACATGACAAAATCCAATGGAAATATTGCAATCCCCCCAATCCTGAAAAACTAACAAGTCTGTTGGATTTTGATTGAGATATAAAAATCTACTTTCTCCATATGAAATTGAATGAGGTCGGAACCACTCTCAAACATCCCAAGTCATTTCAGAGTAATGTTAAAAAATTTTAGGTCAAAGGGTCTCATCCTTTTACTTTAAGAATTTAACATTACCATGAATCGCATATCAATTTTAGGGCCATAAGCTTGATCATTACGCTGCCCCACTCAAAAATTATTGTTTTTTTGCAAAAAAAATTGCGTTTGGAATGTTTTTGCAACAACAACAAAAAAATTGCAAAAAAGACTACAGAGTGAAAAAAAAATAGCGAGCGAGCTCCAGAAATTCGCTCCCTGTGGAAGCACGTTCCGGGAGCGGGTTCGAGGGGGGGGGAGCAGGTCCCCCACAACCCTAATACATCTTAACTAAGAACATTACCTAATAAAAAGACATCACCTATGAACCTCGGAATCCATCAATGTGGACATATATTGTCACATAGGACATTGTATAACATATCAATCATTCATATCTTACTCTCTATTTTACATATAGTTGTCCTTTATGGATTTCTATCTATTGTCGTCATGTTGGATTTTTTTTCAATAAATGAACTTTGTCCATTACAAGTAACATTCTTCGTTACTCAAAAACCCACAAATACTGCAGAGGACATAAAAGGCCAAATTATCACGTCAATTGCTATACATATTAGACACTAATGTGTGTGTATGTAGACACATACGCATGTATCATGATCAGCAAATAAATTTAAACAAATACAGAAATGATGCAGTTTTTCCCTAACAAGTGCAGATATAAGAGTAGAATTTCCGGAACATTGGGTAAAAGACAAATGTTCCAAACTTCCAATTAGCTTGGGAACAACCCAAGACGAAAAAACTAGAAACAAAACCCTCTCGGCTTTGTACCTTTTAACAAAGCTAAAGGTGATGCTTATTTAATATTGATTCTAGTGTTGTCTTAACATTGAAAAATACAGAGAGGACAAGGGGAGAAGCCAGCAACAGAATTAAAATACATATGCAATATACATTAGTTCTCACTTCTACCAAGGTAGATTAGTTCAAGCAGCAAGAAAGCATGTCTTACGTGTATAACATATCCACATGCTTCCCTTGGGTTTCAGGTCCAGGAGAAAAAGCAGCTGCCAATGCTGCAGAGCGCTCTTGTGGATCTTCCAGTGATAGAAGATGTTTGATTATTCGGACTTCTTTTGGGACAAGTCGCTGAAGATTCTCTCTTGCAACCATATATAAGTGGTACATGATATCTTTTGCCTGCAAAAGCAAGATTATGAAACAGAAAATTTTAAACTGTCACATTTGATTGAAGCTCTTAGCAGTAAATAATCTATTACAAGCTTCAAAATTTCAATGCATAAAAAATGATCGCCCACTAGTTGATTGGATTTGATAAACACATCATAGAAAGCAAGAATATTAATATCCACAAGTGACAAAGGTAATCACTAGGAATGAGAAGCAGTTGAAACTTGAAAGCTTGACATGTAATAAGTGTTTTGATTCAAAAGAAGCACCAATCCTCCATATAACTAAATAATAATTAGTTCCTGGAACTTAAGATGCTAATAAATGGAGCTAATGGAAAAACAAACCTAATCAAAGAAAACAAGATTGTTAAGGAAATTAGAGGCAGTGTCCAGAGCAAATGCAATCGTTCAAAATAATAATACTCCAGACAAGAATTGGTCAGTTGCCTTTAATATATTGTTTAAGAAGAGTTTCAAATGGCCTAGGAAAAAGCACTCATAAACACTAATACGCCTTTAAGTTGGTTGAAGGTAACTGAAAACAAGCAACACTCCCTCACTCACTTGTAAACTCTGTTTGATCAATGGCAATGTATTTCCATAAGTTTGGACAAATTTCTATCTATTGACACAGCAAATTTTATGTAATTTAATAATGACTAGAGCAATGATCCATGAAATTCAAACAAGCTGAGACTTACATGTCAAACAAATATCTATATGATCACAAACCTGTTATATGCAATGGTTATATAGCACAAACCAGTTACTACTATTATTTTGTTGTCATTATTTTTTGGTATAGTGGAGTTTATTTAATAAGTGACTCGTATGCCCAAAGAAACTACACCAAAAATATGCAACAGCAAAGGTGGGGCCTCCAGCTTCAAAAACAGGGTCCAAGATTTAAAGTTAACTTCACAGAGTTTGAAAGAGCACTTGCCCAAAAGACAAAATTATAATGCAAAAATAGATCAAGTCATCACCTTTGTGAAACCAAAAAAGGAAACTCGCAGAATAACAGAAAGAAACCACATGCCATAATGTCGTGTGGAAAGAAGAAAGAGAGTTAAGTTAATAGAAAGATGTTCTCATATGGCTATAAACAATATACACACATATTACAACTTCAACAAGATAGTAAAGGAAAAGCTCAGACACAAAAAAAAAACACATCCGTGTGCTCCAAAAAGTCCAAAGGCCCAGACATATTAATGATTGGTCAGATATAATATGTCAATACACGAAGACAGAGGTCTGTAATCATCAAAAGTAAAATTAGAATGCAACGAAATGGAGATGACCTTTAAGGCTATATTGTATGATTGCAGCTACAATCTTCATTATCTTCAACTCTGGAAACTAAAACACAAGACACTAATTCACTTGGTGGAGGTAGAGTCCGGAAGAAAATGGTGAGGTTCAAAAAAAGAATTCATGAACAGGACAGACTTACAACATATCAGAACAGCACCACATTAAACAATAATCACGTAACACTAATGCAAAGAGAATATGATGTGGTGAACCAACAGTAAAAATGGCAAAAAAGTTACTGCTTCTGAGGATAGAATCCTCAAACTGGAACCCTTTCTTCATGGATTGCAACTATATGTATAATTTTTTAAATGATGGGCAGATGCAAATTGTTGTTGACACTTTTAGAATAGCTTAAACTGCTCCAATCTTTGACAGGCAAATGCATGTCAACACTGGATGTTGTAGACACCCACCTACTGGCTACAGTAGTTTTGTCATTGAGATTCCAGGTAAAACTAATGTCGCTCTCAGATGGGCCATGCTCCAGTGTATAGGTCATATACAATTTCCCAAGAAATCACAAACTGAAAATATTTTATAGAAATCCCAGCAGCAGCACAAGGCTCGAGCTTTGGAAAGATTTATCTTTAAAAAAGTTTCATCTGATGTTAGGTCTCATATATTCAAAATCCGAGGCAGTCAGAGTTTATTTCTAAAGATAACTCTATAAAATACGGTTGAAACCTGAACCAGAGGCTCCTACAACATTCTGTTTTATTTAAATTTGCAACACTTGTAAACCGAATCTGATACAACATTGTTGGTGGGAGATCCAAGATGCAACATTGTTGGTGGGATATGATGCAGGTAACATTGGTGTGGAAGGTGGAATCCACAGTGGAGATAGTCGAGATAAAAGTGAGTGCATTGGAAAAATAATGGAATAGGAAGAGGTTATGAACTGCAGTGGGCATGTAGGAGAAGGGATGGGGGCTGATCAAATGGTCCACAATGCAGAAGGAAAAGAGAGCATGTCACAGTTATGATAATCGTCATGTTAATGATAAGCCTCACTGGTTTGAGCACAAATGCAAGAGTTACCAGAAGTCTTCATATGTCAACATGTCAATGTTGAAATGTCTCTCAAATTCCCAAAACAAGATGATGTAACATGAGGAGGTACCCATCAAACTAGCAATGACATCCCACAATTCTAATAAGGTTTAGGTGATCCATGTGTATGGTGTAGCACGGCACGAAGACCAGCTAACTATAGGTGGGTTCCACCAAGCTATAGTACCTCTAAGTCTTCCACAATAACAAGCATATTCCAAAAATTCCTGTAGCAAAAAAATCAGTGACCAAAATGTTACGACAAGCAAATGCTACCTGTTACCCACCCAAGTGTGTAACACCTAGGAGAAAATCCCCCCCCCCCCCAATTGTTTCAGCTTTCCAGCGAGTAGCCCTATGATGATTCACAGATAGCTAGCCACAAATGCCTCCCATCCATGCTCCGATCAGTGCTTTATTCCATCTAGCCTACTTATCCGATGAAGACGGATGAACCATATTTATAATCAAGTGCTTTCGTTTAATGTTTAAGGTCATTCTAGTATGGATCACAGGTTGAATTGCATGATTGATGCTTTTGGTTGTATCCTTGATCCATGCTTCACCTTGGTAATTATCACTTTCCTCTAGTGCAATGTGACCCACTTTGAAGCTTTTCTTTCCTCTCGAGGAGGGGAACAAATAGCAGGCTCTGATTGATGTTGTGTTTCCATGATAACCCATGCTTAACATTTTCGATTTCTCCCTTATCCTATCTTCAGGTTGATTGTTATTTGTCACCAGTGTTGGTTCCATGTTTTCCTCATTCTTGAGTAAGGGCCCGAAAATTTTGTTGGATGAAAGTTATCATTGATGTCAAAGGGTGAATGGGTCATTGTTGAGTAACGTTGTCATTGATGTTAAAGCCCTAATCTTAGGGATGATGCCCTAGCATTGGGATGTACAAAGCATGTGATAATAATTCAAGAAGCCCAAAAAAGCAAAAGGGTTTAAGCCCTCAAATGCAAAACTGACAGTCAAAAGAAAATGAAGGAAAAAGGGGTTAAAGCCAAAGAAAATTCAAAGAAGAACTATATCATCACGTAGTTGTTAGTTTTTATAGCATCGGATGTGTTCTAGCCACGAAATTTGGTGGAGAGGCTAGAATACATGAGATCTCCAATACCCAAAAATCGTTTCTGAAAATTCCGCCTAGAAATGACTTAATTAGATTATTAGCCAGTTTTTAATTAAGTCAAGGCGTGAATCATCTAGAAACTCACATGGATCGACCCAAAGATGATCCTAGCCATTGATTATGTTTTAATCTTTGTCGATGGTGCTACAACAAAGGATTATAAAAGGAGGTCGACATGGTGATTGAGAAGACATTTGAGCAGTTCAATTTCATGAGCAGATCGATTTCCTGAATAGTAGCAGTCAGTTGTCACAGAGAGAGCTAGTGAGATCAAAGCAGTGAGAGAGGGGTAGAGACAGTGAAGCTGGAGGAAGGCTTCCAAATTCGGTGAGTGCATTTGCAAAGAGGCAAGAGAGCCACAGAGAGGCTGACGTTGGGGCAGCACAGTAGGCTCTAGAGGCAAAGTTGATTTGTTGGGAGATTGACGTTTTCAGTTCCAAAGGCCGGGAAGGAGTCCTAGAGTGCCAAAGAAGTGTCTTTCTGGTCAACAGAACAACTTCGTCAAAGTCCAGTTCGAGGCTAGACGTCCAGCCAGCTACGCAACGCAGCGCAAAACCTCAAAGGGCCGAAATTTTGAAGGCAAGTTGTGTCGGGAGCTTGTGGGGTGTGGAAAACTCCTCTTTACATTTTTGCCAATATTTCTCTGTAGGATTGCCAGTTTCGGCATCCAATTGTACTCTGATTATTTCACTGCTGCATAATAATAAAACCCTCAGTTGTTGCACCAATTTCCCAAGTTGGGTTTTTCCGGGTACATTTGTCCAAAAATAATTGTGTTATTTTTGTGTGTGTGCTAGCATTTCTTCTAGTGTTTATTCTTCTGCAGTTTTATTTGTGTAGGTTGCAGTGTGATTTATTCAATATTTGCCATAGCAAACGGCAAATAAATTGTTAAATTAAATTAACAATTAGGAGAATAATTTCCAGTTGTTGCAATAGGATTCCAGTTTTAGGAATTTTCACGTGGTATCAGAGTGCAGTTGACCAGCCGAAGAGATCAGAGGCAAAGAGAGAAGGAATTTCGATGTTCAGTGTGAGCAGCAAATCAAAATTCCCAAGGGCAGTGTGGTCACTTTGCCAAGAGGCCAAGTTACTTGAGATACAATTTTTTTCAGTGAGGAATAGAAAAATTCGATCTCTCCAGATCAAGTGATTCCAGAGGCAGAGGAAGCAGCTCAGCAATTTCGTGGAACAGATCTCTAGTTGGACGCAATGGTTTTTGCAACAATTTACTAGAGCAAAGCCAGCGTCGGGTGGAACGAAGAAGAGCACACACAGAGGAAAGATTTTCCTCAAGGAACTTCTAGTCTCAAGAAGTTCGATTTTTCCTTGCAGATCAGCGGTCATTGTGACCAGATCTTCTCACTCTAGAAGGGAATGCGAATAGCAGAGGAGCAACTAAACAGAAGAAAAGAGGAGGTTTTCGACATTCGCTGAGATGGCCACTACTGGGCTTTGTGATCAAGACAGGTTGGATGGGGCTTCCAACTATGTAATCTGGAAGGCAAGGATGTCCTTCCTTCTAGATGAATATGGCCTGAAGACCTATATTGATGCAGTGCTAGCAGTTCCCATGGATGCAAATCAACTGAAAGAGTACAGAAAGGAGATGGCACAGATGAAGAGGTTGATCCAAGACAGAGTCAAGGATCATATTGTTTCACATATAGCAAGCAAAGGAACAGCGAAAGAGATGTGGGAGACCCTCTTTACGCAATATCAAGGTACTTTGGAGCAGCGGATGATGTACTTAAAGGAGAAGTCGAGATGCATCAGGATGTAGAAAGGGGAAGGCATAGACCCCTTCCTCACCAGGATTCAGGAGATGCAAGACCAGTTGTCAACTGTTGGGGCAGCGCCTCAACCCATGGAGCTAGTGCGATTGGCACGTAACAGTGTCTCAGAGGAGTGGCAGGTATTCATCAAAAGTATCTTTGTCAGAGACACCTTGCCAAGGTGGGATAGGATGTGGGCCGATTTGCAGCAGGAGGAGTTGAGACGAGCTCTATTAAAGAGTTTTATCAGTGGCAGCAGCAACGTATTGAAGCAGGTGAAGGAGGAAGAGAATGTGGCCCTCCCACCTAAGGGTCCCAGTCAAGGACAGGGGGAGCAGAGGAAGAACAAGAAGAAGGACATGTCGAAGGTCAAGTGCTTCGGATGTGGTGAGCTTAGTCACTATAGTACCCAGTGTCCTCTCAGGAAGAAGGACAAGGAGAAGAAACAGGACTAGCAGGCAGATTTAGCAAAGATCAATAGGCTTTCCTCCAGGTTGGAGGAAGACTTTGCCATGTTTGTTGGCATACCTCCAAGAGCGAGGTGGGGTGACTTGGTGTGGTAGCCCCAGAGCCCTACAGATGGACAGGATCGTTGACGAGTCTGCCTCATGGATCAATACCTTGTTGATTTGGGGTAGTATCAAATGTGCTCTAGCCTTGAAAATTGGTGGAGAGACTAAAGCACATGAGATCTCCAAGACCTAGAAATGGTTTGGGCAGAATCTAACCAGTTTGGGAGATATTAAAATAATTAAGATTTTTAATAGAGTCCCTAAGTCTAAACTTAGGGAAAATAAAATATTAATGTGAATTAATATAAAACTGAGTTAGAATGGTTCAAAAGTCATGGATCAAGCTAGATCTAATCTTAGCCGTTGATTAGGGACTTAATCTCGATTGTTGAATTGTCAATGAGAAAAGTATAAGAGGAGGCTTGAGGGTCACTTAGAGAATACATTGAGTTGATCAAAAATTCGATTTTCTGGGGCAAGGCTTGCTGAGGAAATCGAAGTAGTGATCAGAGTTGCAGCTGAGGGGCAGTGAATACAGTAGAAGAGAGGCAGAGATAGTACCGGGAGCATCAGTGCAGAAGCCGGGAGAGGGTTGACACAAAGCCAGCTAGAGGCCACGCAGAGGCAGCCAGGAGCTGCAGAGCTTGAGGAGGACCAGCATGGGAGACGCAGAGACTCCAGAGGCTGACGCAAAGCCCCGAGAGGCTGACGCTAGGCCAAATAGGTTGATGCTGGGCCAAAGAGGCTGACACAGACCTTAGAGGCTAACGCTGGGAGATTTCATGGGGCAGATTGGCGTTGATATCTGTCTTCGATTGAGAGGTACTACTACCGAGAGCATTCTCTGTTGGGTGTGCCATTTCTGGCACCCGGATTGTATTCTAAAACTGCTTACTAATAAAACCCTCTGATAGTTGCACCAGTTTTCCCGCATTGGATTTTTCCGGGGACATTAGTCCAAAAATAACTGTCACTTGTGTTCTTGCTTCTTTCAGTTGATGATCTGTATGTGTTGTATTTATTTTCAATATTTACATGGTAAATAACTTGTTAAGTAAATGAACAAGTACGCAGAAATAAATCAGATAGTACAGGAAGAATTTCTGACGGGTTAAACTTAGAAATTCCAACATGGTATCAGAGCGTGGTTGCAGATCACAGGATAACTAAGGGCATCAGCCGAGCAGAGCAAGCAGCAACAGAAACAGTTGTCCCCGAGTGACAGACGATGTTCCTAGCGGAAAACAGCAAGAAAGGGGTGACGCAGTGCCTGCGTCATCAGTTCAAGCCAAGAGGAGGATCAGCGCAGTGGTAGAAAGGAGTAGACCTGACCTACGCAGTGCCTAGTCATCTTTCTCAGTCAGGAAGGATTGACGCCCATGGCCAGGAGGTGCGGATTTTGGTGGTGCCGAGATTGTGTAGAACCTAGAGGCTCTAACCTTTAGTTTGCTAGGGCATAGGAGGCTGTGGGTAAGTTGCGGAATGAAGCTGGTGGGGTACTGTGGTCAGAACAATACCTAACAGGGAAAGAACAAGGAGAGAGTTGCTGTCGAGGATTTCTAGCCAAGAAATCCGGATAAGTGTTGCAGCTGCACTAACGATCGGAGTGGAGGCGTCTCAACATTCGCAGAGGGGTTTCCAGGAGGGAAATCGAGGCTCAAACGGAGTCACACCGAGAACTTCCA
The DNA here is from genome assembly GCA_000404065.3 of Pinus taeda. Classification (NCBI taxonomy): domain Eukaryota; kingdom Viridiplantae; phylum Streptophyta; class Pinopsida; order Pinales; family Pinaceae; genus Pinus; species Pinus taeda. The sequence continues at coordinate 218,310 of APFE030588843.1, forward strand.
GGAGGGAAGTAGAGAGACTCGGAAGAGACGAAAGAGAAGCAGCGAAATGGCAGTGAATGGGGTAAGAGATCAGGACAGACTAGACGGAGCCTCAAACGTCGTAGTCTGGAAAGCCAAGATCTTGTTCTTTCTAGACATGAAACGTCTCAAGAACTTCGCCTTGAAAACGATAATGATCCCAGTTGACCCGGCTGAGAACGAAAAGTATGAGGAGGTAATGGCAAGGGCCAAAAGCATCATCCTTGACGAGGTCAAGGACCATGTAGTACTACATATTGCCGAAAAGGACATGGCAAATGCGATGTGGGAGGCCCTGACGAAATTGTATCAGCATACTTTTGTGCAGAGGAAGATGCTACTAAAAATTCAGTTGTGGCCATACCAGATGCAGAAGGGAGAACATATAGACACCTTCCTCGATCAATTGAAGGGGATCTGGGATCAGCTGACTTCCATAGGAGCCACGCCAGATGAGGAGATGTTGGTGAGGACCGCATTGAACGCAGTCTCAGAGGATTGAGAGGTATTTGTCCAGAGCATACTGAGCAAGTCGACCCTTCCAAATTGGGAGGAACTGTGGGCGGCTCTTCGTCAAGAAGAGATCAGAAAGCTAACCAAGGTGAGAAGCAACAACAAGGGGGTCAGAATCAAGGAGGAAGAGGAGGATGCTACCTTAGCATCTGACGGAAAGCGGGAGAAATGGAAGAAGAAGCACCTCTCCAAGGTCAAATGCTTCCACTATGGGGAACTAGGTCACTATGCGAGCCAGTGTCCGAGGAAGAAGAACAAGGGAGAGGCTTCTGAGAACAAGGTTGCGCCAACAAGGGCGGAGAAAGAAATGGAGACAAATGATGACTATGCCACGAGTGCTCATGCGCCACTTGAGAGGAAGTGGGGTGACATCGAGCTGTAGTCAAACGGACTACAGGTGATGCAGGGGAGGATCCTCAAGGTACCCAACCTCTTGGATTATACCTTGCTACGGAAGCCCCGAAGAGAGTAGCAAGACTGGCAGATGTCGGTAGAGGAGGATGCGAATGGAGCAGCAGAGGGAGCTACAATGCAGGAGTCCCAGGACAGTGTGAGGCAGCAGTGCGAGATGCACAGAGTTGTTGCAGCAACGCAGAGGTCAGAGAGGGAGCACTTATCAGTGACAGAGGGAGCTTCAGCATCGGGAGTGTTTCTAGCGTGACGAAGATATCAAAGTTGGGAGATCAGTTAGTTACTTCTCAGTAATTGAGTTGCAGTGCAGCAGTTAGCAGTGGCAGTGCTATGAGCAGCATGATGCAGCATGATGAGAGGGGATGCAATGCAGATGTAGCAGTGGCAATGGCAGGACCATGAGCAGCAGCACGAATGTAGAAGGAGTTGTCGTACGGATGCAGCAGTGGCAGGGCCATGGCTAGCAGTACATGATGCAACAGTGCAGAGGATGTTGGGTAGCAGGCCTAGCATCAGCACAGGGACCGATGCCATATGATCAAGGTGATACTCAGTGAGGAGTATTACTAGAGCACAGTCCTCGCTAAGAGGGAGTGTTGATTTGGGGTAGCATCGGATGTGCTCTAGCCTTGAAAATTG
>APFE030588843.1:224758-252058 GCA_000404065.3 Pinus taeda
AAGCTAAAGGAAATCTTTGGAGCATTGTAGCAGGTAGCAGCCTGCGTACTAGTAAATGGATCGGCTAGTACAAGAGCAAAGGGGGTTGTAGCTCCCGTACTGGTATAAGACTACACCAGTACAAATATTGTAAAAGGATTTTTCTTATTAAGAAGAAGATTGAGATGACTTGCAGCAGGTGGTTTTCTCCCGCATTGGGTTTCCACCTTATATCATGGTGTTCATGTGTGTGCCTTATGTGTGATGATCTATTCTATGTTACTGCATCTGTTAACTGATAATATGGTTGATAATGTTCTAATGCACTCATTGAAGATCAATTAACTTAATCATAAGAAGTTGTGGAAGTAGCATATATGAATCAGAGTTTGGAAATGAGAAAGTTTTATTAATGTGATAATACTGATTCACCCCCCCCTCTCAGTATTATTTCCAACAATCTTTTCGGCATCAAGCTTGTAGAAGTTTGGAGCATATCTTGAAGTTATTCTTGTAGAATGTTGCAGTAGATCTTGAAGTTATTCTTGTATAAGTTTGGAGCAGATCTTGAAGTCATTCTTGTAGAAGTTTGTACTCTAGAGCAGACCTTGATGTCATCCGTGTAGAAGTCTTGAACCACATCTGAGTTACCTTTTGAGGTAGATCAACAACCTTTTCTGAAGCATAGTTTCTAAGGGAGATCTGAGCTACTAAAAGCATAATCCGAGATTTATTCTAAGGCATATATAAAGCAGTTGATTGAGGGCATGAATTAGAAAATATTTTGTTGCATTGGAGGTCAAAGTTACAGTGACATACTTATTGAAGCAGATCTAAAGTTGAATATGTATAGGCAGAGATAGCAGTGATAGTATATTATTGTATTTGGGTCACTATCCCTAGTACGGGAGCCCAAGTTTTTTTTCTTTTATTGTTGAGGGTAGCAAGGTGGTGTTAGGGAAGGAAGTTGTAGGTTCCTTGAGGAGGTTCTTGCCTCCTTCTAGTGGGAGCTAGTAAGTATGGGGTTGTATCCCTTCCAGTCGTAGGTGGTAAACCTAAAGATGTAGCTTCCCTCAAATAAAAATAAATTGTTTATATATACAGATATTATGTTCCTTTGATGTGATGTTATTAGTTAATGTTCTTGATACTATATTGTAAGAAAAAGTGAAATATTGATTCACACCCCAACCCTCTCAGTGTTTCCAACAAAATTTACCCTAAGAGATTGATGCAGTAGAAAGAAAAGAAAATGCATGTGCCGTAAGTGTTAAAATGTAAACAATTGGCAAGGATAAATGAAAAGTGTATGGACAAAAGCATACCCTCAACTTTACCCTCCTCATTAGCCCTCACCTAGTTCCTACCTAATACGTGAGCTATCTTAATAAAATAAACTTTGATTATCCCAAACCTAATGAACAATGAAACGTTTCATTTTTAAGAGGTCAATGATGAATCAAATAAAGCTTGTAACCCACGTTGAAGATGCAAAGGAAAATGAAAATCAATAAAAAAAATAGGGCAAAAGAGGGGTAGTAAAAATAGTCATGTCCCATGATTGCTCCCTATTCACATCATAACGCACAAGGATGATGGAATTTCATAATTGGTACAAATACTATGGCATCCTCCATGAAGTGAGCCCCTACCATGTCATTGACCAATTGTACCTACTAATTGATGGGTCAGTTTAGGAATCTTTCATCCCTCTAGTGTTGGAAGCACCTAATAGGGCTTTGTGATAACCCTGCCATATCTAATCACGGTAACAAGTTTACAAATCATAAGCTAGAAATACATTTGAAGATAATGCTTGTCTGAAGTACTTTGATGTCTTTCACATTAAATATAGTCCACTTTAATACCTTTATGTTTGTTACACCAATGATATTGGTCTCACTTGATTCCACGAGTATGTTTTAGATGCCTACTCCTAGGTACACTTGCCACCCCTTAAGGGTCTACATGATGCTTCTCCAGCACTTCAGAGAGGATGTCCAACTCCATTTGATCACTGATCTAACCACCAAAGCCAGGACATCGACCACTTTTTAAAGAGCGATAACTTTGGTATGCATCCTACACAGTTAAATACACTCTTCTCTTCCTATGGGACATGAAACATTGTTCATCTGAGATAGGGCATTGCGTAGAAAGTTGATGTACCCCAGAGACGACAGGACCCCCCCCCCAGGCTAGCATTGCACCTTCTTGATGGACATTGCCCTATTCTTGGGATGTTTTGATGATGATGATGATGATGACTTGAGACCCCCCTAGAGAAGATGATATGCTTCTCTAGAAGATGATGTCTTGCCCTAGCTTCACGACGTCCACTTCATGTCGCTTGGATTAATGGTGTGGTCTTTGTTTGATGATGACGTCTTGTTGAGAAGAAGTTTGCTTGATGATGGCTCACCTTCGATGAAGAGATGTGGCTTTTGAGTGAGGAGCACTTTATTGAGTCATCCATGGTATATTTTGATGAGAGATGCATATTTTGGAGGACGATGACACCTTTGTAGGCATTTTTGCTCACATGTGTGGGTTAAAAGAGGCTAGGTTTATGTTTTATCATTGAGATAGTTATCTTTGAGTTCGGTTTGTGACCTACTTAACTTATAATCACATTTTATTATTTTTAGGGTATTTTAGTCATTTTTAAGGCTAAGACTTAGTTTCCCACATATAAGTAGAGGGCACCAATCTAGCCTTCGATGACTGTCACACACACTCATGAGAGTATGTGCTAGCTGTCTATTTTCTCTTGGTTGCTATGGAGTATTAAAAGAGCAAATTGTCTTGGGGAGGTGTAGTAGCGGCTACAACCACCCTCCAAAATTTTGGCCTGCACCTAATTTCGGAGCCTCCCTTGGGAGTTTCACTTGATGACTGTGCACCCTCAGGTTCACTCCGCGAGCCCGTGGGAGTCTTTGCATCCGCCTTGCTTGTTCATTCCACCCAAGTTTTTGCATGTTGATGTCTAAGTCATGCTTGCGACCATGTTTTGGTTATGCTCAAGGTCTTCGCTTCGTGTGTACTTGTTGTGTTTGCTATGAAAGCATCTGTCACACTCATACACGGAGTCACATTCATTACCACACAAGCATCGTCACGGTCGATCAACGATCAATCACGAGTGTCGCGCTTGCCACTTGCACCATTGGTCAGTGATGTTGAACATGTGTATGGATGTTTTGAGTCATTTCATCGTCGAGTCATATGAGTGTGTGTTTGCATGATCACCTATGCATCTTTCGATCATTCACACACTTAGTCATTTTGTTGAAGTTATGACAACCGAACTCCCCTCTGACAGCCGGACCATCACCCCGACATCAACTCGATCGACTGTCACCCAGAACAGCGCAGAAGCACCAAGCAAGTCTTTCCAAGTTGCGATGATCGCAAGCAATCCAATCAGCTTTCATGCTGACCACCTGGACAGTCGAACTCGACAGCCACCCCGGGACTGACTCCCCTCAAAAATTGCGCAGAGGCTACTGACCTTGCCCACTCTCCTGACTGAGGAAAGTACGCAGACAGGCTAGACAAACACCAAGTGCCCATCCCTATCTCTCTCAGAAAATTGCGCAATTTTCCCAGTCAGTCCTCCCGACAATCGACCGGTTGCTCATCCAAGAAATTGCACAGTTTTCATGAGCAGGCCTTCTACTGGACAACAGTCCGCTCAACTCAGAAACTGCTTAGATATGATCAACAGGCCAGCCTGTCAACCTCAGTGCAGTTTTCCTCATCAGCAACTCCTAGCAGCAGACTGCTAGTTCCCTCCAAGAATTGTGCAGTTTCTGTTGCTAAGCTCCCAACGGCTGACTGCCTGTTCCCCTTGGGAATTGCGCAGTTTCTGCTGCCATTGACCCAGCAGCCAACTGTCAAGCTCTTGGCCACTTCCTCCCAAAAACTGCGCAATTCCTGCCTGTTGATCCTCCTTGCAGCCCGGCCTGTTCCTCGGGAAAATTATGCAAATTTTCCCTTCCAGCCCCTGTTGCCCGCTCGTTCCAGAAACTGCACAGGTTCTGCCTACCTTGCCTTCCTACAGCCCGGACTGTCCCTCCCAAAATTTGCGCAATTTTGCCTTCCAGTGGAGTCGGACCTCGCGAACAGTCACTGTCAACTTGGATTGCCCATCTTCATTACTCAATGACTCTTATGCAATTTTCATCAGCAGTGCTCGGAGCCATCATCCCGCTGCGCAACCTTGTTGCCTCTCTCGGTCACTTGCATCTAAAACGATCATGTGTCATGGTAGACTAGGAGGCTTTTGGATTTGATGTCGACTCGTCATGAGTGACTGCAAGCCCAGGTACACTAACAAACATGGCGCGACAATGAAAGGGATGAACGAAGGGAGCACATGCAGAAGGATAGGTTCACCAACAGACGAACGAACGATGCATGTAAAGAGATGTGCTCACAAACAGATAATCATACAAAGATGTGTTCGCGGACAGACGGACGAGCAAACATGCGAGATGTGTTCACGGACGGACGAACGGATGAACATGCACCTTTTGCGAACAGAGAAGCCTGTCAAGCCTTCCAGCATGCAAGCAAAGAATAATGTGCCAAAGCATCATCGAGCAAACCAAAGACCATCGAAGACTCCGCACACTTTGCCATGCGGAGGTGAAGCTATGCTACACCATGAAGACATCCATCACCTAGCAGCACTGTAGCTCAACATGCACTCCAGCAACACCACGAATGTACCAGCGCTGTTATGTCGAGTTATGTCATGAGTCATGTTGCCCACATCTCTACTATGGGCTATGTTGTCAATCAATGTAATGTAACGTGGAAGTCCAAGAGACCCACTTGTTGTACAAAGATTCATGCAAAGTTGAAAAGTCATGGAAGTCAAATAGTCATGAGGGTAGTCGAACAGCGACAAGGGTCAGTTTCACCCTTGGCTATAAATACCCCCCTCATTTGTACATGAGAGGACTTTTCACCCCAGCTCCTCCCACATAGCCAAGAGAGTTTGTAATCTTTTCTTTAAGGAGTAAGTAGTGGCTCCAACGCCCCGCTCATGAGGTTAGTGATGTATGGTGTAACGATGTGTCTTGGAACTTTCGCTTAATTCAGAAGCCTGCTAACAGGCCAGCGCGTTTTCACACATGTATTGTAACTGTTGTAAGACTAATCTTGAACACTTTTAATGCATGTTGCTTTAACCTGTGTTGAACACTTGAACTATTTCACTTGTTGTAATACATAATCTGTTAATGGAAATGTGTTGTATATGTTGTTAACATTGTCTTGTGACTTGTCCATGGTGGCTATCTCCCCAAACATCAGACAAACCTTTCACATATAGCTTGTTGTAACAACCGTTGCACTTGTTCGGACTCATCCGTTGCGTGTTGTACGTGTTATCTTACCTTGTGTGTTGTGACTATCGCATCCGTGTGGACTGCTCCTCCGGACGCTGTGCACGTCCTGTTGTGTTGTGTGTTCCTAGCCAAGTTGGGATGAGTTATCTTACCTTGTGTGTTGTGACTGTCGCATCCGTGTGGACTGCTCCTCCGGAAGCTATGCACGTCCTATTGTGTTGTGTGTTCCTAGCCAAGTTGGGACTTCATCCCAACCAACTTGGGACTCACTCTCACCCTCTCCCCTTACAGTGAAAGAACCGTTGACACAAGTACACTAGCATTCACCAGGCACGCAAACCTCACTTCTCAAAGGCAAAGCAAACCACTCTCTTCTGCTGACAAGCAAGAGTTGAAGCAAATCCTTAAGACAATGGCAACCGAGCCATCATACCAGATGGGACTCCCACACCAAACAATGTGAGGTCTAGTTCGGACTTCATACCAGGGTGATCCCCTGAATGTTGGCGGGTCCAACGTCGTCAACATTTATGGCGCTAGAAGGAGGGCAACCAATTGTATATGGCTAAACATCCCCTCACACTCATTCATCAACCATCTGGTCAAGGCAGTAACTCGCACTCCCTCTCACGTACACGCAACTCTGCAGTTGGTTACTCCTCACCTCCCAGGATTGAACACAAGATTTTGTATCATCAACTTCGCTATGTCCGTCCCATCACTTGTGAGTTCGCGAAAGCAATCGGACTAATCCCAAGCATATATTATCTTCCATACGCATCAAGGAAGCCAAAAGCCACTCCTACAGGAGTTGTTGTATCATCAGTGGAAGAAGCAGTCCTTGCCACACTTGAAGGTCTGGCAGAAGCTATTGAAGATGGAGAGGAGCCTCCGGTCTTCCGGCAAAGCGAACAAGACACTCTTGTGATCTTAGGATCGAACTCTGGTATAGGAGGCAGAGGGGAAGGCAACGGAGGAGGCGGAGGCGGAGACGAACCAACAAACTCAGAGCCGGAACCATCAGACTCTGAAAGAGAGGAAGTGGACGAAGAAGAAGAAGAGATGACTGACCCAAATCTTGAATGGATGACTCAGGGACCATTGGCTCTCCCAGTTGTTCTGCACAAGATGTCGAAGCGAGCGGAGAGAATGAACATCAAGTTCAACCCTGACAGTACGGTGAAGGCGGAAGACCACCTAGACAACTTCTACCTACAGCTGCAAACGCTTGAGGTACAGTTTGACGATGTAGCATGTAGATTGTTCCCATGTACCTTGGATAGTCACGCCGCTGCATGGTATCACAGCCTTCCACCGAACTCTATACAGAACTGGGGTGCATTCAAATGCATGTTCCTTGAGAAGTTTGTTGACGACAAAACCCCAGCCATGCTACACAGAGTTGGGAAGCCTCAAGATGGAGGGAACAGAAAAAGTAAAAGACTTCAATCAGAGGTTTACACGTATTCTGAACAAGTTTACAATGGACACTAAACCTCATGACTCCATCACTGTTGATTACTACACGTCCGCACTGCCAACTAGCATTGCGCAGTTCGTCAAGCGAGCTGCAAAACCAACACTCTTCGAAAGTTGTGAAGAGGTTATTGTTGTTGAGAAAGACCTGCACGTAATCGAAGTCATCAAGGATGACGAATCAACGAAGGACTCCAAGGATGCAAGCAGGAAGCCCCAAGCAATGGTGAGCAAGGGCAAAGACAAGGAAGCGACCGATATTGAGACCCTCACTCGCCTTGTCAAGAACTTGACCAAGGAAGTGTCTGAGCTCAAGCAACAGAAAACAGACACATTTGCAAGTAGCCATCCGCCTAGACAGAGACAGGCAAACAGCGCATCAAGCAGCAACCGATTCGCTTCAAAAAATGCGTAGAACACTGTGTTCCAACTTGAACAGTGTGCAAATCCTAAGTTTTGTTCCTTAGCAAAATAAATGAGCTAACAGATCAATTGGAGATAAGCAGAATTCTAGAGAGGCATTTGAAGAAAGAGAACAAAACGTACAAGAAAAATAATGCAAAATTTGTCAAGGAAAATGAAAAGCTAAATGAGGAAGTTGGAAAACTGAAAACAAAGAATGATCTTCTTTGCAAGCAAGGTTTCAGGTGGCTCAAAGACAAAAACTTATGTAAGAACAGGTATGAAAAACAAAAAGTCAAGGCTACAATCTACAAGGAAGAGCAGTACAAGGGAATTGATTGTCTACTACAAGCAGCACATCTGGATCAGGTACAAGGTTTACATCAGAGCTCAGAATGTCCAAGAGAAGGAAGCAAGCATGAAGACATGCTTGTACATTAGTAAGGGGGAAATGTTGGCCCTCGTTTTTTATCTAATTTTGCTTAATTAAATACACTTAATTTCCATGTTATCCATCCATTTACCATCATATACACCCCATTTTGACCAATTTATGCATATTCAAGTATACAAATTAAGTTTTGCAATGTTTAGATGTTTTTATAAAAACTAGATTTTAAGTGCATTTTTGTATAGGATCAAAAATTTTCGTAATGGCTTCATTGATGTCATACTTGCAGGACACATGGGCATGAGCTGAGCACATTTCTAGAAAGCTTGGGAACTAAGATTGAACGAATTCCTATTGGTTCGGTCAAACCAAGTTTAAATAGGCCCAGTCAAAGCTGGTCAAACAGGACCAGTCATTCAAGAAATCCATAAAAAATAGGTCAATTTTAGGATTTCATGGGATTTTCTAGATTTTTAGTGATTGGATGGATGAGCTCGACTTGGATAGATAGGATATGGATAAAATAGTTGTTAGAGACATTTTAGATCAGTTTGTTTCATATTTCTCTATTTAAGCCAAAACATTGAAGGCTTATGTACGTAGAAATTGTATAATTTCATATTGAGACTTCTAAATATTTTGAGTTAATTTGAGGAACCTGTTCCATCTTCTTTTTGTTGTTCAATGTTGTAGGATGATTGACTGAGTTTGCAGTAGCTGATAATCTCTTCAAGTGTGCAAAGCAAGGGTGGAGGGCTCCCACACCAAGCTAAGTACACTTCATGGTTAATTTAGCTTAATTTTCATAAACTAGTTTTGCTTCAGATTTGTTTATTCAATTAGATGTATGATGATTTATGTTTGTTGATGAATCTTAGTTTACTTCTAATGTGTATATGAAGGAACAAACCAGTGTTTAACTTAAACTCTCCTTCTATCTGATCAATGAATAGAAACTAAAATTCATCTTTCTTTCTTTCAAATGATTTTCTGAATTTCCAATTTCCTAACAATGACATTAATGATGAATGAATTTGTAATGAAGAACAGCAAGGACCTCCTTAGTTAAGAGCCTCTTCAATTATTCTTTTATGCATCTTAAGCTATTGTTCATTAGTGGTTTTTTATTTCTATTCATAAAGTAGTATTGTAGAAAAAGGTCAATCTGGTTCTCCTAAGTTAAGAGCCACTTCCCCTGCTTATTACGTATTGAATTAGAGATTACTTAGTTGAATTTTATATTTGTAATATGCACTTTTAATTAGTTTATAGTTGCATTTCCTTCAGTTTCCATAACTTATCTTCTAAAGATAATTATAGTTGATATCCATATATTTTGGACATGCTTCTAAGTTCTACAAACCTGGATTGATATTTAAAATACTTGTGTTAATTTACTCAATAAATTGACCCAACAGTGAGCCCATGGATTGTTGGAGTTCTCATTAACTTCCTGTTTGGCCTATGGATCATGCGTTGCACGGTGAGCTCATGTCCTAATGAAAGCCAGATGTTACCCACCAAAATGGGTAACCCTATAGGAGAAAATTATCTCCCATTCATCTACTTCTAGTCGGCCAGCCAACAGCCCTGAAAGCCACTACTAGTTTATGACACGTCATTTTATATCTCTGCCACCTAAATCAGCAATATGACTTCTCACCCATCTCTCATGAGCACATGGATGAAGGTGGGCCTCCAATCAAAAGGTATTCTATTCATTTTACAATCAGGTGCTTATGCTTGTTTGTACTTTGGCATTTGACATGGAATATGGGGTAACTGGAAGAAGGAAGAGTTTTGACCATCATTTTCTTCCCTCACCTCAAATGAGGGTTAATCTTTGACCCTAGTCCAATGGGAACTCCCCTAATGGCCCAATGGGTATAAGAGAGGCACTACTGAGGAAGCCCTAATTGAGATAGTGTAGTTCCATCTATCCCTATTCCATACTTACCACTTTCCATCATACATTAAAATCCCTATTTCCACCTCCAATCCTCGAGTTCAATTGACCATTTGTTCTTTGGGATCTGGCACACCCCCTTCCACATCCACATACCTGAGTAGGGCCTCGAAATTTGTTGTGGGAAGTTGTGCAGATAAAAGTAAAAAGAAAAAGATCATAAGATGGCTTCAAAAGAAAAACAAAGAAAAGAATATTAAAATGAAAAAAAATGGTTGAGACATACAAATTAGCACGTGAGCAAAAGCCTAGTATGAGCTCTACCTCATATGGCCATCCCCTAGTTCCTAGACACATCTTTGCCCTGTCCCATTAAAGAAAATGAATCCTTGCATGTCCCAACCATGATGAGCGATGAACTACCCCATCATTAAAGGGTAAATCAACTACTATATATCATTCAAAGTAAGCTCTAACCCTTTGAGCTAAGAGCAGAAATATAAAGAAAAATCAAACAAAAGTAAAAGGTGCACAAGAGGGGTGGAAAAACAAGAGTCAATTTTGTAACTCACATCTATACACTCGGGATGTGGAATTCCCCATTATTGTTGGTACCTTTAACCATGGCACTTAGCCATGAAGTTTTCTCCCATATGTCTCATTATTATCTTTCACCAACACCTATCAATTGAAGGCTGGATTAAGGAACTATTACTTTCCCTTAAGGGTTGAAAGCACCTGATAAGGTTGTCTATTAGCCACTCCTACCTAGGGAGGAAACATTATGGCGAATTCAATACCCCAAATTTGGAAGGCAGAATTTATTTGAAATTTTAAAATTCCGTTACTTTCAAGCTTGGTTCACTTAGATGCAAAAATGATTATTGTGCCTAATGATTTGTTGCTTTTACTAGACTCTATGATGTGATGGTTAGGTGGTTCCCCTCTATGACCTAGGAAACTTAACTTGGACCCAAGCCTTCAAAGGAGCATATTGGCACCCATAGGTGAGGCGTTGAGAGCAATGGGACTCCAAGTGGCAACAAAGCATCACATACACCATCGGGCACCTCCAACACCCAAGATATCCTGCCACTTTTCCCAACATTTGATAACTTTTGGGATGATGCTCCTAGACTGAGCATGCCTCCAAACCAGCCTTAGCACTTCAAGAGGGATTGTAGTTGATCTACGGCCCAGATAAGGATTGTCTCACCCCTTGAGACATGAGAGGTCTGGTAAGCCCTTGGAATCCCTCAAAGTTGGAGCAGAGATAGACATTTGGCCATTTGGAGACCCATGATACCACCTCTTGAGACCCAATTTGGATTTTGGGGTCCCTAGGTGGTTGGTGATAGAGACTTAAGGGCCAACGCTTAGGAGGCTTCTACATCGAGTTTGGCACCCAAGATCCTCAACGCATGCCCTAGGGAGCTCCACGCATGGATGACATCAACAAAAGATGCCCTATGATTCACACGTGTAGGGAGTTTTTTATGTTTTGCTTGAGCTACTAGGTCATCTTGTGACCTAACTTGTCATTGTAGCATTATTTTGTTGTTTTAGGGGCTATTAGGCTAGAAATAACATTTGTACTCCTCATATAAATAGAGGAGATGACAATTGTATTTCTCGTCATCACTTGGGCTAGTTAACTCGACCTTCTTAGAATTGCAGCCTCTTTTTGTTGCAGAGGAAATCGAATCTATGAATACATTTTGATATATGGAGCCAATTGTTGGTCTTTGGAGCTATTGTTTTGGATGAATGGATGGAATTGTTGGAAATTCTGAGAGGGGGGCGAATCAGTATTTCACTTCAATTAGTCAATTTTTAGTCATTATGTCATAAAATAACATAAGCATCATATCAAACTATAAATCAACAACACCATTCAACAATGCACAATATCAAAAGCATTACATAAACATGAGATTTTTAGGTGGAAACCCTTCCAAGAGAAAAAACCACCGAACGCTTCTTAATATAGGTCTTTAAAGATTTACATTAATAGGAAGCTCCAACTTCTAAGATTCTCCAGCTACAACTGGAAGGAGGCTCAAACCCCCTGTTTATTAGCTCCAGCAAAAAGGATGCTTCAAAGCCCTAGTTTACCAGCTCCAACTGGAAGGATGCTCCAATGCCCAGGTTTAACAACTCCAACTGGAACGACGCTACAATGCCCTGCATAGACTCCACCCTGCCATAGCACCACCCTGTTGCCTTCAAGTGTTCTCAAACTCCAACCTAAAGGAGACTCCAATCTCCACCTTGCACCACCTTGCCACCCTACTCAGCAAGCTGCCACTTGCCCTGAAGGCTCCAACTTTCAATTCACCACAATGGACCACGTTTCACAATTTTTAGAGTGGATCCACGTGTCTCTTCTTTGCTCAATCATAACAACATCAAAATACCTCTTTACATATCAATAGCATCAGACCAAATATAAGATTTTGCTCAACAAATCAAACCCTAGCTTTACCCAAACATCCATTGTCAAACAGTGGATTCACTTTGTCTCTATGCTTACAAACAAAACAATAATTTCATTGCAACATAATCCTCTTATGTCAGTCCTCTAGCAGCATCAGCAACTATACTTCTTTAGTAGTAATCATTATATCAACACAATCCTATAAGACAACCAAACTCATTCAATCATGGCAGCAGGCCCTGATCTCCACTTGCAAAACAACCACACCTTACTAATTTGTAGTATTGTGTTGTCATAAACAACTTATACTATCACTGCTGCCAAAATACTATTGCACTACCGTTGCCTCTGCTTCTGTCAGTCAATAACTGATCTGATCCAACTTGTCACAAGCACAAGTCCCAATACTGAATTCAATAAACAACATGGTACAAATCGTCTCTGCAACATGCACCTCTTTCTGCTGATGTAAGCTTCATACTGTTGATGTATACCTTGGATGTACAATCCCTGCTCAACAACAGAACTGCCCCTTGTGTACTGAGGATGATGAGTATATGCCTAAAGATGTATGCCACTAATTTGACTTTTAACATCCCACACAAGCTCAAACATTTCTAACAAACTCTAGCATCAGTAGCATAATTGTTAAAATTGGCAACTAGGGCCAAACTCCATGTCGGTCATCTTATTTATGACAGCTGATATTTTTCTTGGATTCCTCTCGTCGAGGGGTGTAGGATTGATCTAACGACCATCCGATTCCAACATGTATTCATGGAGATATGAACTTATTTGTATTTCTTGACAATTTGTCAAGGTCGGCCAGCAAGATAAAGTGTGTGGCACACCCCGGCCTCATTTGACCATCACTCATCTCTTCATCTTCTCTCTCCTAATCTGATTGGGCAAGCGTAGGAGCAGCTGATCTCACACGTGCTAGGAGGACAGATTTATGTTTTTACGGCTGCGTTGACCGAGGTGCAGGGCTGCTGACCGTTCATTGAGCTGCTAATTAGTGCGTTGACCAAGGTGCAGGGCTGCTGACCATTGACTGAGCTGCTAAGTAGTGCGTTGACCAGATCTGAACTGCGCATTTCTGTTTTGGGTGGTACATTACCAGCGTTGACCAAACATTGACCAGTGTTGACTGGTTAGGGCCGACCGCAGGATGTGCTGATCATTGACTGCTGTTTGACTATTGACCGAGGGCTGTTTTGAGCTGCCTATCCTTGTTGTTGAAGACCGAGTTTTTCAAGGTTAACTAGAGGTCAAATTGGAGCTGTTTGGCCAGCTTTGACTTTGCTGGTTGGTGTTGTATTGCTGCTGATATAAAATCACAGATTTGTAATATTGTACTGCCTCACTCTCTCTGCTGAATTATTGAAGAATATAGAAGAATTGATCAGAGGGTTTCCCTGCATTGGGGTTTGTCCCTAGCTAGCCGCCACATCTTGTGTTTTTGTCTTGGCTTGTCTTATGTCGATTTTATTTATGTTCTATCAACATTTTACTTATATGTTAATGTGATTGCTATACTGAGAATTGACATTGGGCTAATAAGAAGAAATTGAAGTAAATTGCTCTAAGCATAGAACATACCATTAATATTGTACTAGCAACCTATACACATTCCTCTACATGCTTTGCATCAGATCCTAAAGATGCCTCAAGGTCTACTGTCCAAATCTCGTCTCACTAGAAAGCAACTAAGCTTAAAAGTAACGTGCGGTTGCCCGAAGGTCGATATGGAGTCTGGAGTTTGGACAAAGCACGAAGTCTGGACAGAGGCTCACGCTGGCGGCTGCACGATATGGAGTCGACTGTGTAATGAACAATCGGTTGTGTAATGAACAATCGACTGTGTAATGAACAATCGGTTGTGTAATGAACAATCGACTGTGTAATGAACAACTGGTTGCACGATATGTATTATGGAATTGATTGTGTAATGAACAACCGACTGTGTAATGGACAGAGGCTCACACTGGCAGCTGCACGATATGGTATCGACATATTTGTTGTGGGCCTGAAGTTCGAAACATTTGAAATGAACAATAGGTGTTTAAAAACCTAAACCCATGAAACCCGTGCTTGCCAAGACAATTGAATCAATCTGGAAAAATCGCAGGAATTGGCGATTCACAAGTCAAACTCACGTTGACCACGAGTCAAACTCAGTAAACATGAGTTTGACTCACAGAGTCTTGACTCAGACCGTTTGGCAGGCGAGCAGAGTGCGACTCGCAGTTACTCGCGGCTGATCAGCGAGTCTTGTTTCACTGGTAATGACTATGCTTTTGACAAATGAAGCACTTGATTTTGCTCAAGTCCTTCTTCCTTGACTATGAGGTTGATTCCTCACTCTTTCCCTTTCCCTTGCTGATTTCTTTAACTCTACTCTTAATTGACCAAACAAATACAGCTAGGTTCTCATCACTATCCTCCTTGTCAATCTTCGACTCCATTCGAGTCTCCTCCTCGAAACAATCATCCCAAAGCCTCTCAAAGTAAATCATGTTTTCCTTAGAAAAAATACTTTTGAAAAATTGGTTCCCATGAAGTTGGAAGACCATTCATTGCCATGCTCTCTAGCTCTACATCTTCAACCTTTGCAAGCTAATCATGAATTTGTGTGATCTACTTAAGGTAACCAGTGACTATGTCTAATATGGTCATCTCTATGAATCTAAGATTGTTCCATGATATCATCCTCCTGTTTATGCTCCAACTCTGGAAAATACTAACTAGAGCATCAAACATCTCCTTCTCGGTAGTCTCCTCAGATACATGTGAGATCAGATGGAAATTTATGGCATCCAAGATCATCTGTTTCGCCCTCATTTCGTCTTGTTATGAGCTACCAACTGTTGTGGATCTGTAGGTGAAGTCACATCTTTGACAATATCTCAATGATAATCCACATAGGATCTCAATCAGAGTTCAAGCTCTGATACAATGTTAGAATTTCAAGTCCTAGGTAACTAATGTCCTTATGATCTCAATCAAAGAAGTAGATCATTGAATTTAATTAATGCTGAAATTAAATTTCAGACCATAATATCAATCACACATAGCTAGAAATTAAACAGTGGAAGCATAAAAACTAATTTCTCACACACAGATAAACACTACTTCAAATCCGCTTTCATTCCTTCAAAAAAACTTACAACGAAACCTCTACACACTGCCCCAAAAAACAGTGTATGGATACCAAAAATGCCCTGCACTTAGCTTGTACAGCCTACTTTAAATTCCATAAACAACAGAAAACTGTTGTATGACCTGCATGGCAGCCTGTATGGTCTATCTGTACATGTACAGACTCAAACGAACAGCTGTCTCATTATCATACTATGTGCTGCCTGAGTATGCCTCTTCTCTGGCTGTCTGCTGTCTCTCTCATGCTCAACTGCTCAAAAGTGTGTGTAAAATCCTCTACTGCGTGCTGTATTTATAGTTCTACCAGAGAATATATTTTTAAAATTACCCATAGTCTAGGTATAATTTTAGACTCAACTACTAAAAAGGATACTCACTTTTTTACTAAAGAGAATTACAAAGTAAAATTATTTTTCTCAAAAATAAAATTATCTTTCTCAAAAATAAAATTCCTTTTCAAAAATATCTTAACCTACTTCTCGCATAATAATGTCTTTGAGATGTCATTGGAATTTATATATAAGCTAACGGATAATTTTATAACAAATTACTTTTTTGCACGTCATTTTAACCAAATTTTCAGTGTTTCCATCTGAAAGCCTCTTTCATTTTATTTTTTTCACTTAGTGGTTCACGGATACCCGGGTCAGTGGGTAGCCGCTACGTCCAGGGTTGTTTAACACTGAGTGGACGTCACCCGAATGGCATCAACACCCCTCGGCCTATTTACTGACCTAACCCCAAAAGCTTTCGGGATTCGACCCTGTGACCTCCCATTGGCGAGGCACTTGATTTGACCGATTGAGCTAACTCTTGGGGCTAGAAAGCCTCTTTCATTACACACACCTTCCTTCAATATGTGAACACACTTCCTTCTTTTATTCAAACTAGATAAGTTCCTTAGAACTAATTTTAACTTGAAAGTAATGAAACACAATACCTGCATAAACTTCTAATAAACTAACTATTAGCTCTCTATTTGACATCATAGCATTTATAGTTTCATAAAGGACAACTTAAGTTCATCCCATGCAAACAAGTACAAGCTGTGACTCCATGAAGGGAAGAGAGTGGCAGTACATAAAAAATCTGCTTGATGTTTTAAAAAACCCAACAAGTCCAAGGGCAGCTTTTATTTCCCTGTGCATTCATCCAAGTAATTGTTTTTAGTTATAACTTGAGTAAATAAGTGATTTTTTGTTAGCTAGGCATATCTATAAGATAAGAATGAGAAAGCAAGAAAGAAACTTAAGATCAGAATGAGAAAGAAAGAAACTGTGTTCATGTCAACAAGTGACCAAATTTAGAACTTAGGTCATGGGACTTAAACACGCATCCAGTCTTAATAGCCAAACAGTCTGTGCTTAGGGATATCCACTCTAGGGAATGAGCAAAAATTGCAGGAATGTATGTAAAAGCAAGGATGAACCCTCAATCCCCCCACAACATGTGTCTAGACCCAACATCTGTCAGAAGGCAATCACAGCTGAGCAAATTTAACAGCCACTTGGCTAACACGCTTAGCTCATTAATTCCATGGCACGCCTGGTATAGTTGTGATATGATACTCACATTAATCCAATCTTGGGCATTGTACAACAGATCTAGCTCGACCTGTGGGAAAATTAGGACGATGAATGATGATGTACAATAGTTCCTTCCTGAGCCAGATGAGGGTCGTTTCATTGCAAGCAAGCGTCCTCTCTCTAGCACATTTTTATCTTTCAGGTCCTGTCTTGCTCATTGTTCGTTACTGAAAAAGATGATATCGGCTCTGTCATCAAAGAGTAACCATGCCTATCATGTTTATTCTCTCCTCACATTCTCTAATTGATCCACTCATAAGCATTTTAAGGCTCTCCCGGCGCTAGATTGTATGCCTTACTCTTGGATTTGCCTTCGGCCACCCTTGGACCCCTCTGCTTGCAAGATGGATAGGGACACTCAATTGGCCACTCAGCTTCACCGTCATGGTGTGGCCCTCTCAGAGTATCATTTGCTTCATCACCATTCGCAGGCACCAATAATGCAGAGTCAGGGCACCTCCAAGACTTGCCATCTCTGGCTAGCTTGTCTCTTCTTTTTGTTGCACTCGGTTCTGGAAGTTGGTATAAGCATGCAAGTTGTGACCCTCCTCAACCATCAGAGCAATTCTCAGGTGCAGCATTAGGAGGGTGGGCTCAGAATTCAAATTCCTCATGTATGCAACCTCAGGTCTTTGGCCTGCTCCAGCCTACGCTTTGTCATTTGCAGCTCAGGAATACAACAATCAACTTCTCCATGGCAAATAGCAGGTGGCTTCACGGGACTCCGTGGAAGGTGTGGATGGGAATGGATGACTTCGCTTCTAGAAAAATTCATGACTCGGAACTGGTGGCTAACAAGCAGACTGTCAAGCGTATTGCCCCGCGGATTTTTCTTTCGCGTCTGGAGGTTTAGGGCCCCGGCTCTAGGTGGCTTCACAAACTGTGGTTTGTGGCTCAAAGCAGGTCTACCGCCCATGGTTCATCGAAAATTCATGGTTCATGCTTCCCTGGTTGGTGGTGCGCAACGCCTTGTGGGATAAAGGCTTATGATTCATGGCTAAAGGATGGCTCAAGGTTCCTAGTTTGTGGCTCCTTGCAGAACAGCAGCTCTGTAGCATCCGGATGGTACCCGGTTATACTACGCCTTTTCATCCTGTTCTAGTTGGGAATGAATAGTGTCTCGCAATTTTGGCATTGTATAGGTGGCTCTATAGAATAGAGCCAAATCTTTTGTATCTTGTGGCATAGTAATAGGCATCTTAGCCACTCTTTCATTTTGTCTGAAAAACTCATCAGAAAGAACACTTGTAATCTGAAGAAACACAATCTGTGGTATTGGGTCGACTTCCCTTCAGGGCTGCCAATAACACAGTCATATTTAATGTAATGTTCCCAAGCAATAATACAAAGTCAAGCTTTAAACAAAAAAAGGATGAACCCTCAATCAGAGAGTAAAGAAAGCACCTATAAAGGAAGCCTCTTCATTACACTCATACCTACCTTCAATATGTCAACACCCTTCGATCTTTGATTCAAACCACATAAGCTCCTTAAAATCAATTCCAATTTCCAAGTATTGAATACCTGCATACCTAAGTTGCAGGAAACGTTGGAGAAGAGGAAACTCCGCCGTATGACCTGGAAACGCGTTTCCGGCCATACTGGCCTGTTTCTCGAGGAGAAACGTGGCCAGTATGGCCGGAAACACGTTTCCAGGTCATACGACGGAGTTTCCTCTTCTAAATTGACTTTTTCTTGTATTTTTTTTTCGCTTCTAATTTTTTATTGGGCGACTAAAATATCTTTTGGATGCCTCTCAAGTTATAAAAAAGAGGATTTTTTTGAGTGGGGCAACCTAATGTTCAAGCCTATGGCCCTAGTGTTGATACGCAGTTCATGGTAATGTTAAATTCTTAAATTTAACATTACCATGAAATGACTTACGATGTTTGAGAGTGGTTTCACCCTCATTGGATTTCATATGGAGAAAGTAGAATTTTAGATCTCACTCAAAATTTAGCAGACTTATCTGTTTTTCAGGATTTCAGGATTGGGGGGATTGCAATGTTTCCATTGGATTTTTTCATGTACTAGGGTATGGAACTTGTATTTAATCAAGAGAACCAAGCCCTCTATGCAGGGGAGACTCTCAATAATCAAGAGCACATAGGATACTAGGGTATGGAACTTGTATTTAATCAAGAGCACTAAGGTTGTTCGACTATGTAGGAGGAGACTCCCAATCAAGCACGAGACAAAAAATTAGAAATTTCTCGTGGCTGATTTTGGATATTGCTATTTTCATTATGTGATCATTCATGAATAAATGTAATGTAAATTTAGAGACTTATAGTTTATGCATTGACAATTTAATCATAATGTAATAAATTAGAATGTATCATATATGCTTTATGATCACACATATTTCTTAAATGTCCTAATATATATATATATATATATATATATATATATATATATATATTGCGTTTCCCCATTTCCAAAATTTGGGGGGGTCATGTTTTGTACCCGTGCCTGTTTCGGAAACTCGTACCCGTTTCCCTATTTCGTGCAACTTAGCTGCATACACTTTTGTTGACTAACTACGAGCTCTCTATTTGGCATCATAGTGGTTACAGTTTCAAAAAGGATCTCTCAAGTTCAACCCATGCAAGCAAGTAAAAGCTATGATTCCACGAAAGGCAGGGAGTGGCTGCTTGATGTTTGTAAAAAATTCCAACAAATCTTATGTCATTTATTATTTTCCATGTGCATTCATCCAAGTAATTGTGTTTAAACTTTAGTTAAGACTTAAATAAATAAGCATATTTTAGTTAGCTAGGCATATCTACAAGATGAGAATGGGAAAGATAGAAAGAAATTATATTCATGCCCACAGGTGACTAAAGTTCTGTCAATGGGACTAAGTGTTTAGTTATGATATATCCTCACAAGGGAATGACCAAACAATGCAGGATTGTATGTATATTCATGCCCACAGGTGACTAAAGTTCTGTCAATGGGACTAAGTGTTTAGTTATGATACATCCTCTCTAGGGAATGACCAAACAATGCAGAATTGTATGTAAACAGTAAACGTATGTAAAAAGAAGGATGAACCCTTAATCACACAGTAAAGAACGCCCATATAAATCAGGAAAGAGAGACATAGGCAGTTGGGTGCTCTGCAGACAAGCTTTCCAAGGTTGCCAAGCATCCAGATGGGGAGGTGGAATCAGGCAATAAGATCCTGAGAGATCGTTTCCATAAGAAACCTTTCCAGCTCGAGAATAAACCATTGTAGCTCAGTAATCGATTTATTTCAATAATGAAAGATTGTCGGTCATGAAAGTAACACAAAACCATGGCATATACAAATATCAAGTATCAAATAAAATGCATGTACATAACCAACTAGATAACTAAAACCACAAGGTAGATCATGCAAGAAATGAGACCTTTTAGAATGACAAGTACAGAACTAATTTATAACTCAACCTTGGCCACTAACAAACTAATTATGACTTATCGCAGTAGTTAACCAGCTTATTATATTTCCAATACAATTTAGGTGACAAATTACTATATAATCCAGGAGGGAAATAGCTCATGTTACTTAAGTATTAATGACCAATAATTTCTTATATAAATAGAGTTTCAAGGACTACTTCAAAATGTAACCATCAAAACATTAACAAGACTTAAAAGACCTTTCATACCTCATCCTTCATCATTGTTGAATCTTTTGCAGATGCCCATGCTTTAGTGATATACAACATTAATGTCGAATCAAGTTGATTTGCCTTTGCCAGGTTATCTATCTTTTTGCATGCGGCATCTAATGATGGTGAACTGAGTATATCATCAAACTTGCACTGTGCCAAGCTCAATGCCTCACTATCTACAGCTGCATTATCATATGCTTGCACTGCTGCCAAGCATTTAGCTGCTAACCTAGCTAGTTCTATGCAAACCAAAAACAACCAATGCTATTAGAAATTGCCAGTAGAACTACAATATTAAAAATACTTCAAAATTTCAATTTCTCATCACAATCCTCCTCAAAGCATAACTGTGCAGTATCAACAATGGACCTTAGTACACAATAAAGCCCAAGATAGCAGTGGTGATATTATGGGAAAATATGACATCCTCATCCAGAACAGAATAAGAAGTTTATAAGACTGGTCAGAATTACAGAAAACACTCCAAACTCACTCCAGAAAGTCATGCGTACCATCCCTCGACTCCAGACTGTCATAATATGTGTTGGCAACTAATTTAAGATGTTCAAAGAAGTCCCCAGTAAAATCTTTGCGGCGCCTAGCAACAATGGCATCAACCTCCAATGGATTTTCTTGAATTTCTTTTAAAAGTTCATCATGCCTCTGCATATTCTCATCAACCTGCAATCCAAACTTTCAATTTGATGAAACTAAATAACTCTAATTTTGATTAAGAAAAATATGTCATAGGAAAATGATGTGAGGGGTCACTACTGTATATTTGAGTTTGCTCATTCCCCAAACAGTCAGACTATAATTATTTATAATATGAACTTGAGTGTCTGTAACTCTTATTGTACAGACACCAAGTAAACGAGACAATAAGTGCTTGTACAAATAGTGCTATATTTCTTCCAGACAAGTACATTCTGTGTTGTTATGATACAGGCAAGCTCGTGAGTCATGACAGCGAATTGTGGAAAATAATAATATAAAGCATGTGCATACAACAAGTGTACAACCACACAGTTGAAATCTACAGATGGAAGTTACCTCCTTTAGTTTTCTACCAAGCTTGAGTAACTTCTGTTTCTTTTCAGGGTCAGTTTCTGCATCTGCCCGCACTTTACACCGTTTGAAAAAGTGAGGCCTGATTTTGCTCCATTCCTTACTGAATGCCAACAACTTCCTCCATTCACTTGTCTTCGGTTTCTCGATCATGAAAACCTCAATTAGTCTGTCACACACATTGATCATTTTATAGCCTTTCTCTAGCTCAAGATCTTCGTCCTCATCATTGCTTGATGCAACCCCTTGAGCATTTTCAGTGCCTGGAGTATTCCTGGGAGCAGATGACCTATCTCCTGAGTTGGTTATTGAAGAGGATTGGTGTGCTTCTATTGAACTACATGACCAATTCCAATGCAAATCTGTTACAATTGCAATTGAAAGTAGTTTTTATTAAAATATGAAAAAATTAAATTTCTCTAAATTTCACGGACTTTCACCAAATTGTTACTTCAAGTGAGACTATAGTTCATATAGACCACCAATATCGTTTAATAATTAAGCAATGAAAATAGATCAGAAAATAAAAGAAAAGAAGAGTTACACAAGCTACTAAAAGACAATAAAACGAAAAATATATTAGTAAGCATTCTAAAGAAAAAAATTAGTTCAATCATGGAGCAACCACATCACCACCCATTAGTTGAATAACTTGATTCCTTAAAATGCAAGAAATTACTTGAGAAAATGGCACCTTGAATAAGCCCACCTAGCAGAAAAGAAGATAAGCATAGACAAAGCAGTGAAAATTTCAAATTAAAGTATGCATTGGAGGATAAAAAGAACCATTAAAAATAAATGGGACAAACTCAATATATAGAGCATGGAAAAAGTGATTTCTTTGCTAGGTTGATGATAAAGAGTGACCCCCACAGCAAGCATATTCTACTCCATGTGTGAAACTGAAAAGGGTGAAGCTAATATAAGTACAATAAAGGTACAGGTTGTCAGAGCTAGCACCAGCATATATCCTTTTTATCACAAGATCTATCAAGCACCAAGAGGGATCAAATCCCTTAAAGTGTAGATTTCTTTGATCATCCAAGATGGATCTAGGTTAGTTGTAGTCTCAACCAAATTCTGTAGAACTCGGAACTCATAACTTATCAATATATAAATATGTAAATATACAATTTTGATTATTGTTAAGATATTTATATTTGCATTGTAACAATATTTCTATGTAAATATCATATTTATAGTATTTTTATTTATGTGTACATCTAGTATCTCTCTTTTTTCAATTTGTATCTATATTTGATTAATATATAGTATTACTATTATTATTGTTATTAGTATTATATTTTGTTTTAAGCTGACATATGATGATGTAAGCATTATCTACCTAACAACAACTCTAGCTTGTAGAAGTGACTTTGAGGGTAACAAATATTAATACATATGCAACAGCACAAATAATAATCAACCAAATGCACAACTAAAAAAATTATTAACTTGTAATTATGACATTTGAAGGAAAAAAACAATGCACCTAAGCATGAAACACTTTACAAGGATAAGGGCAAGAATATGATGCAGATTCATGTACTGAAGATAATGTACTATGTTACACTATATGGATACATGTATGGATATCGAAACAAAATCTGGTATGGATGCATGTATGGATATGGGCACAATATCTGATATCGATATGGCAAATCTTTAGAACAGCCAGGACACAATAAATATTTGAATATTACAATTAGAATGTTTGTGTGTCCAAACAGAAGCCATGAAATATAAGAAATTCGATATACCATTCATGAATTTGGAAGTAAAGCCAAAAAGGGAGTTCACAATGGAATTAGTCTTTAACACATGAGATGTAAACAATACATACAAAAAGAATGTTTTGACACTCTCCAATCTAGTGTCTCCATATCAGATTCATTACAACTTACATATCATCAAAAAAAGTATTCATCACAGTATTGAAGCTCAACATCATTAACATCCTCTAGAGGACTACGAATGTTGTACCCAGATGCAATGATATGAAGTCCAGTTGAAGAGGCTAATCTTGATGCATTGTCATCAACCCAATTTAGGTTTAGACATGTTGTTCATGACATCTCCATGTCATATACCTCTAGCTCTACACCCTGTTGGAGAATGTAACTAGCATCAATCTTCATAATGAAAGATATTTATTAATGAATTTATTTTTATTGTTTTATCAAGCATGTTCTTCATGCTTTAGAAGTCAAACAGAGTCAAAATAATATGTATTTAAGTCATGTCATTTTACATTTTGAAAAGATAAAAGATTTTTATTTTGGTCAATCAAATCAAGAGTCAAGAGGGGTCAAATCCCTTAAGGTGCAAACCTGTCATATTTTTGCATCATCAAAAATATTTGCACCTCAATGGATTTGATCCCACTCGTGACTCGATGCTTGGTAGATCCCAGGTTAAGATGACTCTACATTGATAGTAATCACAAAGAAATTAAGTACCACAAATGTTTCATGAAAGAACAAAACACATAAACATCCAACATCTTTTGTGAGAGAAAAAGTTTCTAGAAAATAAGTTGAACTTACTATCGCACCTCAGAAAGAATGGTACCAAGATATTGTTTGAAAGGCACTTGCTTGAATTAAATTTCAATGGCATAGAGATACAGTGAATTTGTGAAGCGGGTGTTCTATATATAGATATTGGCTAGGTAGGACTCAGGAGTGTTAAATGGATAGCCTACATCTAGACAGGCTTCTACCTAAGAGTCCCAATTTCCATATGGTTGCCAACAAGAATAAATAGCTAGAATTGGTAGAGAAGTTTTGTGCTCTGAACTTAAACAGGAACGCAACAAATTACATATATAACCATAATTACAGAGATGCAGCAGAAATAACACTTCATTTCATTAATATCAAATACTGAAATATGCTTACAAACAGAATGGAAATAAACTAGCTCAGGCGATGGTAGCTTATCTCTAAGAAGAGATGTGGCGGCTACATGCCTCTGAACTGTGTTACAATGAGGCTCAAGGGCCTATTTGTTATTCAACGACAAGGGAAAACCCTAAACAACCAAAACCCTAACCCTAGGAGATGGAACGCCAAGAGTTTGTGGGCCCCGTTGGGGTTAGTTAGGCAGCCAACTTCCTGGGGTCGTAGCTTGGTCATATTATCTTTCTTTGGCGCATGCGATACCTTGTTGGAAAGATCTCTCTGAGTACGACAGGAATTGTGGCAGGCCCTGTCTATGGCTATGGACCTGCTGCGGACCTCAAAAAAAGTCGTTTAGGGGGTCAAAACTGCTCTGGAAGTTCAAGACCAGAAAAACAACTAAAAATTGTTGTGTTGCATGGGTACCCGCACCCGGGGGTGGGGTTCTCGAACACGTCCCGGGTTCCGGCACCCAAGTACCAGATTCGGGTACAGGTTCTTCCCATACGAATCCAGAAGAACCGGGTTCTTCAAAAAAAAAAATGGGTTCTTTTCCTTTGTTGGGTTCTTAGGTTCTTCGGGTTCTTCGGGTTCTTGGGTTCTTCGAGTTCTTTGGGTTGGGTTCTTTGGGTTCTTCGGGTTCTTCATAAAAAAAAATTATATTAAAAATTTAATTTTCAAATAATTTTTTTTTATTGAAATTTTAAAAATAACTTATAACAAAGGTAAAAATAACACGAAGGGGATACTTGGAAAGAGATTCGTAATCTCGAAAGAACTAGGATTAAAATACAGAGAAAAGAAGCTGATCTACATTTCCTCAAGCAACGCCGTGACTCTAATCTTACCCCTACCTTTGCCTACATAAAACACAGGTTACATAACCAAAAATACCATAGAATATCTGAGCGATTCAGTAAAACCCTGATTCGCCTAGAAATTTGGAAAACCAGGGCCTCTTTAGGAAAATTATCCTCAGCCCTCAAAACCCACATTTGATTAATTAACTAATAATAATAATAAATATAAAGAATAAGAATACAAATAATAGTTAAAGGGAATTAATAATAATAATTAATAATAATAAATAATAACAAAAATAATAATAATAGAATAATAAAATTAAAATAGGAATTAAATAATAAAAATAAATAGTAAATAATAATAATAATATAGCAATAAATATCAACATATAATTAATTAATTAACAAATATTAATAAATAAATAATAATTAAAAATAAAAAATAATTAATAAGAACAAATAATAATATAAATAATAATAATAAGAATTAATAATAATAACTAGGAATAAATAATAAATAAAATAATAATAAGATAAGAATAATAAGAATAACATAAATAATAAATTAAACAATAATTAATAATTTACATATTAATAAAATAAATAATAATAATAAAATAAATAATGATATAAATAATATAAAAAGAATAAATAATATAAATAATGATGGATTAGGATTAAATAATAATATTAAATATTAAATAATTATAAATATATAATTAATAAAGATAAAGAATAGTAAGAATAATACAAATAAAATAAGTATTATAAAAAATAATAATAATAATAAGTAATATAATATAATAATGATAAAGAACCTAAATAATGATTAAATAAATAGTGATTAATATTCAAATAATACAAACAATCAAAATAATAATAAATAATAAATAATAATAATGATTAATAATAATAAATTAATAATAATATAAATAATTTAGTCAGCCATACTATCTTTACATCAAACCTTGTTCATATTTATCAAAAACCCTTTTCTTTCTTTTCTCCGTATATCAGTCCTGATGATGAGTCTGGGTCTAGACTCGAAACATTGACCAATATAAAAATGAACACTGTGGAAAATCCGAACTCCACTCAGAAAGGTAAAAAACTTTAAAAACCATAAATCTTTAAGACTTTAACTCTTTATGAACGCACACAAGCAAATATATGATACGTGATTACTGATTTCATTTAACTTTTAAGTTTTTTCCATTTGGTTGAGGCTTGAGCCGTCCCCGTTTACCATTTCTGGCGGCAGTGGGCAGCTTCAGCAGCAGTGGGCAACTTCAGCGGCAGTGGACACAGCAGCTTCAACAGCAGTGGTATTTACAAGTTTTCGTTTTCAATTTTATTATTCCATGAAAAAGTTTCACAAGACCCGCGTGTGAAAAATATAGGTGCATTATATTACACATTTGAACAGTGAACACCCACAGGGGCTCAAATACATTAAGCAGAATTGCCAGAATGAATGTCACAATTTCTTGCTATTTCGGACTGTCTGCAACATGAGCCACAACTGTCAGTCCACTTTTATACACTCAATTTGCCTCCTACAGCTGCGGCATAGTCTCTCCTCCTTGTTGTCAAACGCTGAGTTGTAGGGCTTGATTCATGCCACTGTTTACACAAAACAACTCACTGTTCACTAAGGAATAGACCTCGGCCTCCCTATGCAGACTCCTGTACCCAACTGAAGCCCTAAACAAAGATGACAATGCCACAAACTTACCTCTACTCAGCCCAAAATTGTTAAATTTTTAATTTTTTATACTATATACTATAATATGAGAAGTATATGTTTCAGTTCTTTTAACCTGAAATAGTTGCAATTAGATTAATAAAGAGCAAAAAATCTTCATCATTTTTTGCATTAATGAATGGCATTACATAAATGCATTCATACACTGAATATAGCTCTGTGCTATTCTTTACAATATAAATCGTTCAGTGAGAATGTATTTCAAATTTTCAACTCAATCATCTACACAACATTCAAGCCAGTTCATTATCTACCCTCTAACAGTGGTGTTGCTTGCCCTTGCAATGTAATTTCACCATGGATCAACAAAATCCAATTAAATGGTTCAGAATTTGTTCAGGAAAAACACTGAACAGTTCATAGTATATATATTTTAACGTTTGAAAAATTGAATCATATTTCATAT
>APFE030588843.1:267739-301302 GCA_000404065.3 Pinus taeda
GTCCCCGTCCCCGTCCCTGTCCCCGCACCCACGTTTCCTGGCAACATAGAAAAATAGTAAATGTTGCAATAAACAAGGAAACATGTGAAATTGACTGGAGGTCTAGGTGGAATAGGCCGGTGGCACCCAATATCCACCTGCATCAGTCCTCCCTTGTTAGGAAGCAATGGTCCCCATTGCGTGCAGAGCCTCCATGAGGTGAGGAATTTTTTGTTGAACCTGGTCCCTGGTGAACCACTTGCCTTGGGGAAGGAGTTGGCCTACTTCGACAACTCAATATAGCTAGATCCTCTGTTGGCGAGTGTTCTTGATCTGCGTGTCCATGATTTGATCAGTTGTGGTCTATTCCATGGAATCTAGGTTCAGCTATGTTGGTGTGAGTTGTTCTGCAATGTCGAATGTGTCCAGCAACGGTGGAAAGTATGGTCGAAGGCGGTCTACACTAAACACTGGGTGTAGACCAAGAAATGGTGGCATGTTGAGCTCGAAGGCATTGTCCCCTACAGCATTGGTGATGGTGTATGTCCCATATCGGAGCAGGTGAAGGTTGCGGTGGGGCCCAGCGAGGTGCTCCTTCTGCAAATGTAGCCAAACTATGTCGCCCACCCGGAACTTGTGCGGCACCCGATGTTGATCATGGCGCTGCTTGTACTTAGCATTGGCTTAGTCCAATATATCATGGATCTCCTGGCGGACGTGCTGAATGCACTCAATATTGAGTTGTTAACCCTGTCGACTTCAAACTGGACGTGAGCTGAATCTGCCTGAGTAGCTGCAAATTGTATGGCCAAAATGGGACATAACGGTTGAAATCCCATCCCTACCTGAAAAGGGTTATGGCCCATCGAGCTATGAAGAGCTCTGTTGTAGTTGTGTTGGACATAGGGGAGGCTTTCATCCCATGTGTGTGGATGCTTTGAATTGTACATGCATAGAATGTGTACGATCATCCTATTGACGACCTCTGTTTGGCCATTAGTTTGGGGGTGGAAAGTCGTGGAGTTAGTAAGTTTGGTATCCAACATCTCCCAGAGACTTGACCAAAATGCACTTAGGAATCTACTCTCTCGATCTGAGACAATGAACTGTGGGATCCCAAAGTGCACCCACACTCACTCAAAGAAGAGCTTAACAGAGGCCTTTGTTATGATACTCTTCTTGCAGGCCGCCATAATGGCCATCTTAGAGAATTTGTCGACGACCACGAAAACATAGTTGTTGACATGCTTAGTAGAAGGAAAGCCCGACATGTAATCCATGGAGATGGATTCCCAAGGTCGACTAGGAGTAGGTAGAGGAGTATATAGGCCTTGCTTCTTGATGGTTGGTTTGACAATGGCGCGGGCAATGCAGGATCTAATGTACTTCCCAACATCCTGACGACGGTTCAACCAATAAAAATACTTCTGCAGTACTGCCACTACTTTCTCTACTCTGAAATGTCTAGCGACATGACCGTAGTGCGCCTCCCAAATCATCTTGGCAAGCTTGCTTGAAGGAACACAGATGTGTCCCAGGTGGCATAAGAGTGCATCATGGAGGTGAAAATTTGGAACTTGCTTACCTTCCAGGAGTGTCTGGTATGTGCTGCCGAATTTTAGATTGCTCTTTTAAAGATGCAGCCACCTCGAAGTCTCGTGCCCACAAGATTAGAGCATAGTGATCAGCGCCATGACTGGTGGTCGGCTGAGGTAGTTTGCAAAATTATTGGTGTTGCCCTTCTTGAACTTAATGTTCAAATGGAATTGTTGCGGTATGTGGACCATTTCTAATGGCGATCGTTCTGCAACTTCCCTTGTGTCTGTATGAACTATAGGGGTCGATGGTCTGTGTGGATGACTGCTTCCTTCCCCATAATGTAATGCTTCCATTGACGGCAAGCCTGCACAATGGAATACATTTCTTTGTCATAGGTGGGATACTTTCAGACTATGTCTGAAAGTGTCTCACTATGGTAAGCCTCTCACTATGGTAAGCCACTAGATGCCACTGCTGAGTAAGAACTGCACTAATAGCATAGTCGAAGGCATCTGTCTCAATCTCAAATGGTTATTGCAGGACTGGTAATGTGAGCACTGGTGCAGAGTAGAGGCGATGCTTCAACTCGGAAAACGCCTTTTGTTGGGTTTCAGACCAAAAGAAGTTGGCTTTCGCTCTGCCCCTAGTGACTTGACTTAAAGGCCAACTGATATGAGAGAACCCCAACACGAACCTACGTAGAAATTGGCAAGACCCAGAAAGTTGCGGAGCTCTGTTAGAGTGGTTGGGGCTGGCCAATCCCGAATGACTTGTATCTTGGCTGGGTCCACATGCACACCCTGCTCATCAATGATGTACCCCATATATTGAACCTGGGTCATGCCAAAAGTGCATTTCTCCAGATTGGCGCACAGCTCATGTTGTCGCAGGGTTTGGAGGGCCTGTCGAATATGGTGGAGGTGTTCTTCCCAACTCTAGTTGAAGATCAAGATGTCATCTAAATACACCACCACGAATGCATTGGTGAAAGGGTCACAAGATGTCGTCCATCAATCTCATGAATGTTGTGGGGGCATTTGTCAACCCAAAAGGCATGATCAACCATTCGAAAAATCCCTCCTTGGATTTGAAGGCAATCTTCCACACATCAGAGGGTTCGATAGGCACCTGGTGATAACCGGACTTCAAGTCAATCTTGATGCAATACTTGGCCCCCTTGAGCTGGTCCAGAAGGTCATCAATCTGTGGGATTAGGTACCTATTTCGGACAGTGATCTTGTTCAGCACCCGATAGTCAATACAGAATCTCCAGCTCCCGTCCTTCTTCTGTACCAATACAATCGGTCCCCCACAAGGTGATGAGCTTGGCCTGATGTGCCCTTTCTGCAACAGCTCCTAAATCTGCCTCTTGATCTCATCATTCTCTAAAACAGAGGGTCGATAGATCAATCCATTGGGAAGTGGCGCACCCGAGGTCAGATCGATGGAGTGCTTGAGCTAAAAGTGCAGAAGTACCCCCACAGGTGAGGCGAAAATGTCCTTGTACTCCTCCACGACCGTCCATCTGTTGTTGTTGTGTGGAGGAGCCCTGTCTAGAAGCCATGGCCACAATCTTCTTCTTGCCCTGAGGGCGAATCATAAGGAAAACAAATTTCATGGTCTGTGAAATGATCCTACTGCATTGCTTTGCAGAGATCAATGAGATGGCGATAGGCAGGGCTACCTCCGATATCCTGTACAACTTATTGCCCAAAGCAATAATCACAAAGCGAGGTCTAGACTCATATACAACATGTCGTTTCCACAAGTATGGTTGTCCTAATAATACATCACAAACTTCAACAGGACCAACATCACACAGTACCTCATCCATGAAGGGCTTGATGTTGTAGGGAAGGCGACACTACTACCTGACGCAGAGATCTCGTCCTTAGTAAAGCCACCCAATTGTGTACGGCTGCAGATGTGTTGTAGTTGGTAGGCCCAGCCACTTCACGGCCTCTGCTGAAATGAGGTTCTTTTGGCTCCCGCTATCGACAATGAACTACAGCGGAGAACCCTTCACCCACATTTGTGAGTGGAAGAGGTGTTCCCCCTCCTCTGGATCTTCAGGCTATTCTTCTAGATCTTGGTGGTGGCCACAGTGGCACTTGGCTCCGTGTCAATGATCTACTTCCCTTAGTCATTCCCCTTGTCGGGTTCTAACTCAGAGTCGGAACATGCGTCTGACTCAAAAGCCTTCAGCTCGGCCACCAGTGACTGCTTGGCCCAACACTCACTTGTGTTGTGAGTGGAGCTCACACCACTTTCCCGTATCATTCTTTATCTTCGTGGTGTTGTTCTTTGCTTGCGGCTTCGGCGGGTTATCCTGGGTTGCCCCACCTTAGCTTTGTCCTTTGCTCTGCAGTTTGGGGGTGCCTTTCCCCTGCTTCGAATTCGTAGATCCAAAGTCTCGCTTCTTCTGTTTAAACTTCTGCTTAATCTTGATAGCATATCGATACGTCGTGCCGAGCGAGGAGATGTCCAGGAACTCCATCTCATCCTGGATGTACCTATGTAGACAATCGCAGTACTTGAGTATGAAATGTTGCTCAGAATACTTGATACCCAACTTCGTGCGAAGTTTATGAAAAACGTTGGTAAACTCCGGCACATCTTGGTCCCTTTGTTGTCGTAATGTGATCCACTTTATGTATTTATCCTCATAGCTCCCGACAAGGTAATACTACTCAATGATAGCGTCCCGGAACGAATTCGGTTGAAAATAATGAGGGTGTACTTTCGTCCTTCTTCTCACAGTAGGTTTCCCACAAACCCTTGACGTGGTGGCGGCTTTGAGAAATACAAAAGTAATATTTTCCCAGCTGGAAAAATCATGAACATAAAAATATCCTTCTAGCAAATTTACCCATTTATCTACGGCATCTGTATCTATCTGACCTTCAAATATGGGGATGTCAAAGTTAACTTGTACCTTAAAGGGTGTGGCACTTCCAGAGTGGCTGCTGGAAGGAGATGTGTCGCCTTTGGGTAGCCACTGAAGGATCTGGGCAAAGTTGTCCATCATCGCGTTCCTCTATCGCTCGGGAGCTTCTTTGAGCAAGATTTTGAAAGAATCTACTACCCTCTTGTCTTTCTTCTCTTTCGCCATGAAAGGCCATGGGGATTCGCGAGGCTAGTCTTGCAAAGGTTCGACCAGTTTAAGCCCTAACTCCTTATATCCCGACTTCGTTGGGGACATGCAAAGAAAAACAAAGAAAGAGTAGACCACTCTGATACCACTGATTCGAACTTAAACAAGAACGCAACAAATTACAAATATAACCATAAATACAGAGATGCAGCTGAAATAACACTTCATTTCATTAATATCGAATACTGAAATATGCTTACAAATGGAATGGAAATAAACTAGCTTGGGCGATGGTAGTGACCTTCAAATATGGGGATGTCAAAGTTAACTTGTACTTTAAAGGGTGTGGCGCTTCCAGAGTGGCTACTGGAAGGAGATGCGTCGCCTTTGGGTAGCCACTAAAGGATCTGGGCAAAGTCGTCTATCATCGCGTTCCTCTGTCGTTCGAGAGCTTCTTCGAGCAAGATTTTGGAAGGATCTCCTACCCCTCGTCTTTCTTCTCTTCCGCCATGAAAGGCCACGGGAATTTGCGAGGTTGGTCTTGCAAAGGTTTGACCAATTCAAGCCCTAACTCCTTATATCCCGACCTCGTTGGGGACATGCAAAGAAAAACAGAGAAAGAGCAGACCACTCTAATACCACTGATCCGAACTTAAACAAGAACGCAATAAATTACAAATATAACCATAAATACAGAGATGCAGCTGAAATAACACTTCATTTCATTAATATCAAATACTGAAATATGCTTACAAACGGAATGGAAATAAACTAGCTTGGGCAATGATAGCTTGTCTCTGAGAAGAGATGTGGCGGCTACATGCCCCTGAACTGTGTTACAATGAGACTCAAGGGCATATTTATTATTCAACAACAAGGGGAAACCATAAACAACCAAAACCCTAACCCTAGGAGATGGAACGCCAAGAGTTTGCGGACCCCGTTGGGTTTAGTTGGGCAGCCAACTTCCCAGGGTCGTAACTTGGTCATATTATCTTTGTTTGGCGTGTGTGATACCTTGTTCGAAAGATCTCTCCGAGTACTACAAGATTTGCGACAAGTCCCCACCTACGACTACGGGCTTTTTGCAGACCTCAAAAAGACATCATTTAGGGGATCAAAACTGCTCCAGAAGTTTAGGACCTAAAAACTGCTAAAAATAGTAAATGTTGCAATAAACAAGAAAATCGATGAAACCGACTAGAGGTCTATGTGGAATAGGCGGGTGGCCACCAATATCCCCCTGGATCATTTCTTGTATATAACCTTCTATATTTACATTAAGGTTATAGCTTACTAATGAATAAAATAAGTGTATTTGACTTCTCCCTTTTCATTTGTTCTTCATTCTCTATGTTGTAAAGCTTTTAACACTAATGAATCTTTGTAAATCATACATGGTGCAAGCAAGTGCCATGCAAGAACTTTGATCAATGAAAAAATGAATTAATATGTATAAATCCATAAAAATTTGCAACTACTCTAATGAACAATCTGAAAGCTAGTTTCTTTTCATTAGGACACAGATTTTCTCTACTTATTTCACAGCGGAATAGGAACATAATAACACAGTCACAATTTTCCTAAGGAACCCAATTGGGAAACCCTATGCTTGATTGAGAATTTTATTGATAGAAGAATGAGCAATAGATCTCTTACAAAAACTATCTTGTTCCAATGGAAACCAATTTGGTTTTCTCTGCTTGTACCAAGCTGAAACAATCCTAGCTTCCTTATTTCCTTGCGCAAATCCCAAGGAAATTCTCCTATAAATTTGCGCACAAGCCTCTCTTGGTATGTTGATCCTATCAGAAGTTCACACACAAACACAAATTTGTGTTCTTTATTGCCTTGTCTCACCAACTCATGCTCACAAGACAATGAATAACAATGTGCCTTCATCCTCCTTTTAAGCTTTTCAAATAGGCTAAATCTGGCAAGTCTTTATTTTAGGAAATTGCACTGTTGGTTGAAGAGTTAACAAAGGCTATCAAGATGTTGTAACTCGTCCTGCCTCAATTTAGAGAATTTATATTGATTTTGGATCTTTATATATATATAATATATATATATATATATATATATATTATATATATTCACCTTTCTGATATTCAAATATAGATATGTGTGTGTGTGTGTGTGTTAAAATCTATCTTAACGAGAGTAGAAATTTCTTAGGTGTCTGACTGACCCCACATATAAGTCAGGAAAATTACTACCCCAAACAACTATAAATATGTTAAAGGACTACACTTGGATAATATTTGACTTACCCTTGCTAATTGGATTGCATAAGCCCATCTAACACCACAACAATTTGTATAAATTAGATAATATTTGCTTGTAAATATGTTATGTCATATATCTTCCCTAGTTTAGAATAGCCCAAATTTACTCATGCTAGAAGATGTTGGAAAATCCATAGAGATGGCAATTAAACGATTTTCCTTATTATGACATTATCTTGTGATGTTTACGTTATTATTATTAGATCTTTCAATCAAGACTAATGCCAAACAACAAATAGAAGAGGACACAAGATGTAGGCACAATGTCAGGGCAAAACCCCACTCTTTGGGGAAAACCCAATCAAAGTTCTTCCTTCAATAGATTCAAGATGAGACAACCAAGACCCTTACAACCTAGACTCGAGATTTCCTCCATCCAACAAGTCAACCTTGTCATTCTTCAATTCAATAGCTCATGTAGAAATCAATCTTCTTCATACTTAGATCCTTGCAATGGCACTGAACTAGTATCACTGTAATAGCACCGAAACACCTGAGAACAAAGACTTCATCACTGTGATAACATCACGAAATTCACTGTAGCAGCAATATGACATCACAGAGATACATCACTGTAATCTAGAAGCTTCGAACTGTGGTAACCCTGAACTTGATGGAGCATCGAATTGTGATCCTTGTACCCTATCTGAGCCCTTTCAAATGCACCGAAACTTTTTCCTGAAATACCTTCTATGATCATCAAAAAAGATCCTCTGAAATCCGCAAGTGTCTCCGAGATTCAAGGTATAGTTTGAGACATACCCTGAGATATTCCTTAATAAACCTGGTAAGGATTCCTTGAAGTGTTAAGCAATCATCTTTTATACCTGTAGTACATACTAACAAAGCACAGCATGTGATACTAAGGACATAATTTAGTTTCTTAAGTTAGATCTTCTACACAATCATGGAGGAGGGAATCTTATGACAAGTTGTTCATTCTTTCAAACATTAGTAGGACCTTTTATTTGACATCCTGGATTACATGTAAACCCTAGAAGATAAGGATGCAAGATATCTTAGGGATTACAATCTTTATCCTAGTCTAATTATAACCAAGGATCATATGGACCATTTAAGATAATAGAAACTTAAAACCTCATAAATATACATACCTTGTGTTTACGTACCTTGATGGAAAGTGACGATACTTACTTGATTTCTTTTTCCATAGGCCAAACTTCAAATAGTCTTCAAATAAACACTTTTGCCTTAGCAAATCCTCCTTTCGATGCATTCAAATGCATGACTAGATTATTTGGTTAAGGCTTCTATAATCTTAGAGTATGTTGAATAGGCTTCTTAGACTTCGGACTTAGTCCACTGTTTCTTCAACGAGTGGAAGAATGTAATGTTTCGACCTTGCACATATCAATGACCATAGCACTGTTTTTCTGGACCTGAACTTTCTTTTATGACATGAATGTGATTAATACCAAACTTCATATTGAACTTGATACACAAATTTATTACTAAGGTTGATCTGCAACAGAGATTGCATCTAGACTGTAATAGGCACCGAAATCAAGGTAGCACCGAAACTGTGATACTGAGTCACTGTAATACATAAAAGAATTGTCTCCACTGCAACTCTCCACTGTAATACATAATAGAATTGAACCCAAACTTCAACGCAACCTTCTCTGAGATCCGAGATAGTAATCTCAATCATATCACCGAAACAACTCTCTGAAATCCTTACCCGAATCCCTGTGATTGCATCGAGAGTATATTTTGTGGCATCCGAACTTCGATTTTGGAGATAATCTGAGCTTTTGTAATTGCACCTTGTTCCTTGTCTGAACTCCTGTAGTGACCCCAAAATACATGTCTCTTCTTTTGAACTTATATCACTGAAATTGCACCGAAATGATGTCACCAAGAATTTAACATAGAGAGCTCATCGTTGTAGTTGTGTTGTGACCTTCTCCCTGTGATAGCATTGAGGCTTTCTCATAGTGGTGACATCGAACTGAAGTAGCACTCAGCTGTGGGAGCCTAATACCGAACTGTGGAAGCACAATAGCAAACTGTGGGAGCATGGGAGCATGACACCGAACTGTGGGAGCATTGCACCGAACTGTGGGAGCATTGCACCAAAATACT
Source organism: Pinus taeda (assembly GCA_000404065.3). NCBI lineage: Eukaryota > Viridiplantae > Streptophyta > Pinopsida > Pinales > Pinaceae > Pinus > Pinus taeda. Next base: position 276,746 of record APFE030588843.1, read on the forward strand.
AATACAGTCTCTTCATGAAATGCCAAGACTATGCCTTTACCAAAATGATAAGACTGTATTTTCACCGAAATACTTAGAACCCAATCTTTGGAAGGATCCGAACTGACTCACTGTGTAGGTACCGAAACTTCTTCTTTGAGAGAGCTTCAAAATTGTAAAACTGCCTTTGACCTTGACCATAGCTCTGATACCATGTTGGAAAATCCATAGAGATGGCAGTCAAACGATTTTCCTTGTTATGACATTATCTTGTGATGTTTACATTATTATTAATAGATCTTTCAATCAAGACTAATGCCAAACAACAAATAGAAGAGGACACAAGATGTAGGCACAATGCCAGGGCAAAACCCCAATCTTTGGGGAAAACCCGGTCAAAATTCTACCTTCAATAAATTCAAGATGAGACAACCAAGACCCTTACAATCTAGACTCGAGACTTCCTCCATCCATCAAGTCAACCTTGTCATTCTTCGGTTCAATAGCTCATGTAGCAGTCAATCTTCTTCATACTTAGATCCTTGCAATGGCACTGAACTAGTATCACTGTAATAGCACCGAAACACTGGAGAACAAAGACTTCATCATTGTGATAACATCATGACATTCACTGTAGTAGCAATATGACAGCACAGAGATACATCATTGCAACATAGAAGCTTCGAACTGTGGTAACCCTAAACTTGATGGAGCACCGAATTGTGATCCTTGTACCCTATCCGAGCCCTTGCAAATGCACCGAAACTTTTTCTTGAAATACCTTTTGTGATCACCAAAAAAGATCCTCTGAAATCCACAAGTGTCTCTGAGATTCACGAGTTCTTGTTCTGTGTTTTTGAGCGAAGGTCACACTCCTATATATAGTTGTTCATCCATCTTTAATGAGCAAACATGAAAGTATGAAGAGTTGTGTCACTAATTTTGAGGCGACATGCTGATGTATATTTTTGAGGCCGACTTGAAGAGGTTTCTTTTAGCAAGGAGACTTCGATGGATGGAGGAGTCTTCTCAAATTAACTTTGACAATAACCTAAAGCCTTCAATGGAGGCTTGACCTATACATTTGACCCAAGCATGAAACCCATCCTTTAACAAGTCAAATAAAATAATAATAAAATTATTTTTGCTTTTCTTTTGACAAAATATATTACATTTGACTCAAGGACAATAATGAAGACCGAACCGAGTTACATTTTCCAATAGAAGACAACAACTAAGCCTTCCATATCTGCAATAGTCAAATTGCTTCATGCACACATCCTAACTTTTAGGAATTTGCCCTAAATTTTAGGAACTCGTCCTAATTTTTAGGAATTAACTCCTAACTTATAAGAATTGGTTCCTAACTTATAGGAACTTGTGCATACTAAGAAAGAAATTGCTTCTGGTCTCTTTGACTAAGGCACAAGTCAAAGAAGGACCTTTCTCACTGCTATTTTGAACATAACATCCTCTTAAACTACTTAGCTCTAACAAACCTTCAATACATGTTAAGCAAGCTTTTGTCCAGTGATTAAAATCAAAGCATTTTCAGTGCTCAAACTCGAGTTAAAAACACCTCAAAGACACGCAATGCATTGGAACTGACAAGGCAAATGTAAGTCTTGGATTAATTTAATGGGACCCCTATTGTGGCATCTAAGTCAAATGTAAATCCCACTTCATTAACAATAGGCCATTTTCCAACCAAGAAAAAAGAAAACGCTATCAAACCTTAATTATGTAGATTTTGTCTTCTTTATTAGTTGGTTTACTATAATGTGGACATCAAGTGTCAAAGCATCTTGTTGTATACTCAATGGAGTATTTTTTCAATTGCATTGGTCACCACTTTTGTGTTCTTGAATAGGTTAGTTTTGGTTGCTTCAAATTTGTTCTCCATTCTCCTTCAACTATACAAGCACTTAACACATAAGGAGCACTTAGCTTGGGGGAAAAGCACTTAACACATAAGGAGCACTTAGCTTGGGGGAAAAGCACTTCATAGGAGAGAGTCTCAATGATGAGTGTTTTGTCTTGTAGCCTACCTTTTATCTATTCTGATTTTTGTAATTTGTACTCTAAGGAAACAGTTGTTGCATACAAATATGTAGTGTTGCATAAATATTAAAAATATGTGGAGTGGGTGAGTTGGCATTTATGGGTGCATAAAAATGGGTGAAGTAGGTGAATTGACACTTGTGGGCATGTACCTAGCTACTTTATAACATACAAAGTGCTCCACTTGTGGACCCATTCTCCATTTATGAAACTATTCTAGGGCTAGGGTTTTACCTAACTTGTAAGTCACTTCTCTTACTTTATAAATGAAAGGAGAAGCACGTTGTTTCATTAATATTAGCAAAAGATACAGGAGAAAGAAAAGAGAAAATGTAAGCTCTTGCTGTGTGATTCTTCATCTAGGTTGATGTAGCTTTTGCAGAATGAATTGAAGCTATGGTTTGCTAGTGATTAGCATGTGGTGTCCTAGCTAGGGTTTAATTTGTTTGTGTTAAACTTTGCTTGGAATAAAATAATTTGGAAGTTTGAATAGGGTTTCGGAGAAATTCGATTCAACTGAGGCGTAAAACATCTTTTGATGTATATCTGTGGCATTTTGTGAGGTGAAATTTTTCATTATAACTCAATTTCAACAATTTTGAAATTGGCATGGAAATTGGAACACACCAGACAGAGGCAGAAGCAATTGATTCAACACTCCCAGATGCTTGAACAATGGGCATCAATGATAGTTCCTAAAATACCACCCCGATGAGATGAACCAGCCTGGATGTTCATTTGTTTGTCTGCTAACTATCTTTATTGCACCTTCGTGATATCTCACAATTGTAATCTTATTTTTCCATTATGGTACCACCTAAGTGTCGTCATTTCAACCTTATTGCAGGTAACCCGTTCATATTTTCCCCCTAGATTAAGACCAACTAGTATCCTCTCTAGTCATATTGGCATATACTGTTTAAAAGACCTCAAGACTGTTTAAGTGACCTAAATATTGACAGACAGCGGAAACCTTGCACGCCACTTTTCGCCTGCTTTTAACATACCATTGGACAATTGTTGCAATTAAATACAAACCCAAGCATTTTCACAAACCCTGAAAGCCATGCCACCTCAATTCGAAATCTTGAAAAAATGCATAATTGAACCTATTATAAACAGCTGAAATCGTGTCAAGTTTACACGGCAGCGATTGTTTAGACGCGACGAAAGCGATAAAAAAATTAAAATTTCATGAAGCAGAGGGATGAAAGACAATACCATTGAAAGGCGCATGCCTCCGGGAGGTGTTTAAGCCCCGGAAAGCAGTACGGGGCCGAGTTCTCAGATCAATCAGCAACAAATTTGAACAGGTTGAGTCTAGGAATTTCTGTGGAGATGAAAAATTCGTGTGCGCAAAAGCGCCAAATGTTTGAAGATTTGACGAAGCCGAAAACACTCTCGCCATAGCTGTAACGGTGAAGTTCTTCCTAAAATCTCCTCAGTTTGATTCGATAAACCCCGAGCCACCTACCGCAGTGCATGATAAGCAAGGAGTCGCCCTCAAAAAGGAGAGGTTACAGAGTAAAGGGAAGAGATTCTCCAAGCGGTCTTGAATCTTAATTTCTAACCTGAGGATAATAAGGAGAAATGGATACACCACGTACTATTCATTCTAATTCATTCATTCTAGTGACCCTAGTTTTTTTTTCCTTTAAAACATATCTTTTGTTATTCCGTGGAATAAAAAATACAAGCAACAGGATTGACAAAATTCTCAACACTAGTGACCTAGTTTACTTGATTCATTACAGTGATTTAGTTTATATTTAGACAGCCAGAGGTAGACCATAGTAAATAGCAAAGGCTTAAATAGAAAACAATATAAAGATATAATTTCAAGTAACCATTATATTTAAACAATAATATTTAAATTATGATATTAATTTATTAATATATTAAAAACAAATATTATTATGAAATGATGTTATCTAAGTGCATTTTATTGAAAATTGAAAATTAAATTGGAATATTTGTTGTGGTAAATGGAAAAATGTTATCAAAGTTCATTTTATTGAAATTTGTTATGAATATGTTGGTATTATAATGTGTTAATTTATATATGTAGTATCTTGTGTAAGTTTATAATATTGAGTTGGATGTATACATTTATTTTTTTTTTTTGCAAATTTATCTTGTAGTATGTTTTTTTATATATTTTCTCATTAGGACTCGAAAGGCATATTTATTGCATACAAATATGTAGTGTTGCATAAATATTAAAAATATGTGCAGTGGGTCAGTTAGCACATATGGGTGTTTAAAATGGGTTTAGTAACTTGTGGGCATGTACCTACCTACTTAATACATATAGAGTGCTCTACTTGTGGACCCATTTTCCATTTGTGAACCTATTCTAAGGTTAGGGTTTTACCTAACTTTTAAGTCACTCCTCTTACTCTATAAATGGAACGAGGAGGACATCACTTCATTGATATTAAGAAAAGATAGAAGAGAGAACATAGAGAGGATGTAACCTCTTGTCGTGTTATTCTTCATTTAGGTTGATGTAGCTTTTAGAGAATGAAGTGAAGTTATGATTTGTTAATGACTAGCATGTGATGTCCTAGCTAGGGTTTGATATGTTTGTGATAAGCTTTGCTTAGAATAAAACAATTTGGAAGTTTGGATAGGGTTTCTAAAGAAATCAGGATCAGATGAGGGTTGAAACAACTTTTGAAGTATATTTATGGCATTTTGTGAGGGGAAATTTTTCTTTGACACTCAAAAATTCAACAACTTTGAAATTGGCATGAAGATTAGAACACGTCAGATAAAGGGAGAAACAATTGATTCAATGCTTTTGTATGCTTGAACAATGGGCAGCAATGATAGTTCCAAAGAATACCATCCTCGATGATGAGATAACAAAAGATAGAAGAGAAAACATAGAGAGAGTGCAACCTCTTATTGTGTTATTCTTCATCTAGGTTGACGTAGCTTTTAGAGAATGAAGTGAAGCTATGATTTGTTAATGACTACCATGTGGTTCCCTAGCTAGGGTTTGATATGTTTGTGAAAAGCTTTGCTTAAAATAAAACAATCTTGAAGTTTGGATAGGGTTTTCGAAGAAATCAAATTTAGCTGAGGGTTGAAACAACTTTTGATGTATATTTATGACATTTTGTGAGGTGAAATTTTTCATTGACGCCTAAAAATTCAACAATTTTGAAATTGGCATGAAGATTGGAACACACCAAACAGAGGGAGAAGAAATTGATTCAATGCTCTTATATGCTGAAACAATGAGCATTAATGATAGTTCCAAAAAATACCATCCCTGATGATGAGATAAACCATCCCAGATGTTCATTTGTTTGTCTACCATTTATCCTTATTACACCTTAGTGATATCTCAAGATTGTGATCTTATTTTTCTATTATGATACCACCTAAGTGTTGTTGTTTCGACCTTAATGTAGATAACATGTTCACATTTCCCCCTAGATTTAGACCCCTTGTTGTCCTCTATATTCATACTAACATATACTATAGAGACTATTCCAAAAGCCTTCAATGTTAAGAACTCTATCCAATAATGAAATTATTAAAGGCATAATAATTTCACTTAAAGAAGAAAGGAGCCTTCTATGGGTTAGGTGAAGGTGAGGTTAAGCCATGGACTATGTGCACACCTAGGTCTTCATTGCATTAAGACTAGATTGCATAAGCACTAGTTACAACACTTCTCAACCTTATCACCTAAACATGTCTATCTGTGGGGCTTGAGCATGAGTATCTACCAAGATAACTCAAGATTTTCACCAAGAGACTCCAAGAGAACATTCCAAAAGCTTGTGATGTTAAATTTGAACTCAATCAATCAATGAAACTATGGAAGGCAGAACAATTGCATGGAAAGAAGCGAGGAGCATTCTCTAGGTTGGGTGCAGGTGGGGGTGATCCATGGAATGTATGTGTACGTGTTCAGTGCATTGACTCTAGACTGCATAAATACTAGTTATGACACTTCTCAACCTCATCACATAAACATGTATACCATGGTGTTTGAACTTGAGTATCTACCTAGATAACTTAAGACTTTCCCCAAGTGACCTAATTCATATTGACATAAGTAGTGAAAACCGTGTGCACCACTTTAGGCAGATTTTAACATACTATTATAAAATTATCACAATTAAATACAAACCCAAGCATTCTTTCACAAACCCTCAAAACTAGGCCAATTCAAATCAAAATCTTGAGAAAATAAATAATTGAACCTATTTTAAGTAGTCGAAAGTGTACCAAGTTTATAGGGCATTGACTATTTGAATGCCATAAAAAAGGAAAGTAATAAGACAATTAGAATTTCAGCTAATAGTTTGATGAAAGAGAATGCCATTAAAAGGTGTAATCCTTTGCAAGGTGAGATTTATACCTTGGGAAAGAGGTTTGTGGCCAAGTTCTCAAATCAATCAATAACAAATTTGAACGGGGCGAGTCTAAAAATTTCAGTAGAGATGAAGAATTTGTGTGTGCAAAAGCATAAAGCATTTGAAGATTTGATGAAATTGAAGCCACTCTCATCGTAGTTCTATCATTGAAGTCCTTCCTAAAATCTCATAAGAATTATTAGGTAAACCCCATAAGCTATTATTTGCATTTTCTAGATTGTTAATCTGGCTTTTGGCTTTTCCCTTGTGCACTTGGGGAATTTGTGGCTTTATAATGTACAACATAGTTTTATTTTAATAAAAAAAACAAATAATGTGAATCTTGATTTCCCTGGATGGGGTGCTCAAATCAAGAGATGGTGGGGGGAAGGTTGTCGTCATCCCATTAGACCACATCCCAATGGGACATGACAGTGTGCTCCCATAATGGTTCAAGTGAAGGCATGCAAGGGGATCGAGGGAGCCATTCAAACCACCATTTTACAATCAGCACGACATATCGATTCATCCTCTAGAAATGTCGTTCAATGGATTCTCTTGTAGTTAGGGAAAATATCGCCTTCCCTAAGGATACTTTTCCACCCACCACACCTGTCACTTAGATGTGGCTCAATAAGGATACATTCAATGATTATCAAGTGGAGAAGGAATGTAACGACTCAGGACTCAAAATATTTAATTTGCATTATTACCTCAGTGGATCTCCACCCAAAAGCAAGCTACAACGCATTCACATGGGGACAAGGTTTCAACAACTCGCCCGTGGTATGAGCACTTTATTTATTCTTCTCATGTAGAATGTGAAAATGCCTCTTAGGCAATTCGATAGGCCTATATTATGGAATGTAGTCTTCTTTGGCACTTTCTTAAGGGGGTCACGATGGAAAAGAAAGCAAGTCAACAGTGTTTCCCTCGCCCCCTTGGCCACCAATCTCCTCCATTGACTTCCACAGGTCTTTCATGTGCCTTAGACGAGCTTGGGTAAAAAATTTATTGGTTAGACACATTCCTTACAAGATTTATGTGTGTGGTCAAGCATATGACTATAAACTATCCTAGAAGTAAACAATTTAGGTTCGAACCCACTCTTTCAAAGCAAATTTTTAAATTTCTCATAATTATAGGTTCGGTTTCAATGTTGGAAATAGCAACAAGAAATGCTAAAAATAGCATTGCTATAAATAGCATTTCAGGTACCCGTGTTGGACATAGCAACAAGGAATGAAAAATGGAAATGCTAAAAATAGCATTGTTAAAATAGTATTTCGGGATAGATTCCAATTTTAGTTAGTACCTGAACTAAAATTGAGAATTAAAATTTGAATTTGGTCTCAGCAGCTGTTTGAAAAATAATTAATTAATTCATCTTGAGTTAATTAGTTGGAGAAAATCAAACATGTCTATGTGAAGACATGCAACAATTATCCCTTTGATTGATGAAGTTTTCCCTTAATTAAGGAGATAAGGATGAGTTGTATTTGAGTTGTAATTAGTTAGCTCAGTAACTGAGTTAAGTCCAGTTAAATTAGTTCCAAACAGTTGGAGGAACTAATTGTGAGTTCAGTCAGTTAATGCATGCATGCATGCAACTAGTGTTCTCCAGATAACTAAATATTCTCTCATAAATAACTCATGCATGTCAATTCAGAGAAAGACCCAGTTGAGATTAAAGGAAGGGACAATGCACTATCAATTGGAGGAATTTCCTTATAAAGGAAACTCATCCACGCAGAATGAATTCACTCCTTCAAGATTGCACAGTTATTTTAGAGGTCATAGCAGTGTGTGAGGGATTATTACACACAGGTGGCAGCTTGAGGACCCAGGAGAAACTGCGCAAGGAAATAGGAGGCTTGGAGGACTAAAGGAAGGCATGTGTGTTGTCTATTTTATCTATGAGCAGCATAGGGATTGTACTAAGAGCTGGATAGCTTGTGAGCTAAAGCTTTGTGTAATCCGGACATATTTCCACTTGTATGATAATACAAAGATCAAGGTTTTTTAGCTGAGGCTTTCCCCAAAGTATTCTTTTGTGTTCATGTGTGATTGATTTCTCATTCTCAGTTATATGTGTTCTATTTGGTCTTGCTCATATTCGATTAAGCTTCCGCAAGTTTGTTGTAGAAGTAGATCTTGTATTTTGCTTTAGTATATTGCATAATTTGTTGATCTATAGTGGGAATTTCTACATTCAATTGTTATTTTATGTAAAGGTGAGGGAATCAGTTTCTTTTTCAAAAGAGAGTCTTTGCTCCATCACAAGGTTGTTAGATTATTATTTTAAGTGAAATTTTATTGGCTTCCCTAAGTGGGAAAGGCTCTCCCTTACAACCACACTTCACAAAGGCTCATCACTTTCTCAAGGATCAACCCCAAACGTGGGGGAACCCTTGTCTTCCATTGGGTGCAAATCTCATCTAGGACAGTTTGAGTTCACCACGGGGCAACATGTCATCAAGAACAATGGTGCACTCGAGCACAATTGAGAGTTAAAAGCTCTGCAACATGATTTAAAGAGATCACTCCTCGACCTTTCCAAGAGGAAATTACCCAGGTTGAACAAGAATTGGTAAACCAAAGACGTACCCTCGTGGACACTTAAGTATACCAGAAGTAGTAGACTAGGTTCCTAATGCATAACACACTCAAGGGTGTTATAATCAATAGATTTGAATTGTGGATACATATTAGCACCTCAAGCTCCTGCTTAGCAAAGCCTTGGTGGACGAAAATGAAAGCAGGGAGGACATTCTCCTATTTTTGGATCACATGTAGTGACAAATGATAGTTTCGAATCACATGTTAGGTCATATCGAGAAACACATGGGCATCCCTCTTGAGCCAAGTCGTTCCCTAGGTAGCAACAAGGAGACCATACATGTTGAAGCCACAGATTAAGATAATTCCTCTTAATTGTCTCTCAGTTTCCTATCTTTACCTTTCTATGTTTCAATTATGTAATTCTCATTTTAAAAATGGCTTAGGAGGCCCTACTTCTAGCACATGTTTTGTGGTTTTTTCAACTATGTACAAATTCTTATCTTCTACATTTTTTAAAAGGCTGAAGTTTTTTGTCTAGTTAAACCTTCCTAGTGGTCGAAAAGGTCAGGATTTGGAGACTTAGAATGAAATCCTTTGTTTTTAGCCAATGCAAATCATTTACTTCACAAAAGAAAGTAAATATGTGTGTGCGTGCACTAGTTGGTTTATGTGAGGAGAGGTTCCCCTCAGGTTTCAAGTTCCAACTTCACGAGGAGGGGTGGAAGCTAAGTGGGTATTAAAATTGTCTCACTACTAGGTAGATCTTAGCATTAAGTCATTAAAAAAGCTCACATGTCGCCCCTTAAGGCCAATTTGATTTTACATATTCTTTAATGTCATGTTGTTTTAAGTCTTATTTATAGCCTTATTTTATTATGAAGCTCATGAAATTTGTTTTTATTTTTGTAATTTTTTTTTCTTTAATCTTCTGATTTAGAGTTATTGATTTCTTTCGTATCTAATTTAATGTTCTTTATTCTCAATTTCTCTATCTCTTCAAATTTTCTTTTTAAACTTAATCGAGATGGATTTTATAATGTTGATGTTGACTATCTGCCTTTCTTTGATATTTGAAGCAGTGATGGAAAACTTCTTATTCTTTATGTTGAGTAGCTTTTGCTTGTATGTTAAGTGCATTGTATCACTAAGTATCTTTATAAGTACAATAGTAGTTACTACATATTCATAATAATCTAGTGTTGATGTAATTTGGATGATCATTCTTACAATGATACGTTGAAATTGATCATGGCATTTGCTAGTGTACCGTCCTAAAAGATAAAATGCAACCTAATGTAACATTGACAACATTTACTAGTGTAATGGTATGACATTGCAATTTGAATGATATGGCAATGTTGCATTAATTATGGATGTTAGGCACTAGATTTACAATTTTAATACTAAATTAGGAAATTACTTAGTTAACTTTAATAATTTTAAACACTCTTAATACCCAATCATAGAGTCAACTAGGCATATAAGCTAGCGTAGAAGCTTAATTAACATAATTTTTTATGTGCACAAGAGAGAACTTAAATAACAGACAGTATTGTTAGATTGTGAGTGCCTAGACAAAGTTTGAGACCATATTGTTATGAGTTGTAATCCTTATCCTCACGAGGTGTAGTTATGATCCACTAATGAGTTTTCAGTGAGATCTAGATCTAAAAGATCTAGAAGGTCAAATTGATGTATCATAAATTCATATCTTGGGATCAATACAATGTGTAAGCAACATAATATGGATCCTCCCCATGATCTGCTTAATGAACAACCCATGTATTTGTCCAACAAACTAATCTTGTGTCTCCTCAATGGATCTATGACTAATCTCATGAAATTATGCTCTCAGGTGATTGACATAATATCAAGATCTTCTTGGTAAACATTTCACTTTGGTTTTATGCTCCATTTTTGTTGGTCACTTATGAAAAAAGAAATTTTAATTTGTTGTAAGAACTTGTTTGCTCATTTTTGTTGTGGTGGAGTAGCTGTGAGCTAAGATTTCACTTTGTATATTATGGTGGTCACAAATAGTTCCAGTTTTAACATGCATCATATGTTTAATAATTGTGGTAGTTTGTACTTTTTTTTTAATGATGTGAAACTTGTTGGTAATTCTTGTCTAATCTTCTAATTCGTTGATGAGAGAAAGATTTGCAAGACATGAGGATAACTACTTATGCTCACCAAGTGAAAATTGGTTGCCCCTTACTAGTGGTCGTAGATCTACACATGCTAATACAAGTGATGTTCTAGTATTTCTCAGTTGGCTTGCCCTTATATAATAGTAGGGTAATCTTATCCCCACTCATTTTGGATTTTTTACTCGTCCCATCTAAACAAGTAAACTTCTTGTGGTCATATCCCTTGATTCTCACTGTAGTGGTCTTAATATACTCCAAGTGTAATTTATTCTAGATCAACGATGCACCATGCAATTAATTTAGTGATGGTGTAGCAATATTATGGGAAAGTTAAAGGTTTGAGATCGAGGTTCGAGATTCAACCATGTGAGAGCAGTTCCCATAAAAACACTATAGGTCCATGATCAATGTTTTGATTCATATGAGACCATCATAGGACTATCATTACTCTGAGAAACAACATTGAATCAACTATTTCTTATGTATCATGATGGCTAACACAAATAACGTCTTTTTCACCCATTGTGAAGTGTCCATCTACACATAACAGATCAATCCATTGATGATCTACCCAAAACAAATGATTCACCAAATCTCTCTCCATAGCCCCCATCTTCTTTGTTATCCTTCATCTTGGTCTTGATTTGTACATTAATGCACAAATCTATACACTCGATAGATACTTAACCAAGCGATCCACACTTTGTTTCCTTTTTCACGAAACCCGAGTGTGCTCCACAACTTGTTGAGGCTGCTTCTGAGGCTGCATGTCGAGAGGTAATTTATGCTCCCTCTCAAACACCAAATCTCTAATTTTGCCTTGCTCCTCAAGGCTTTGCATGCATGAGATAAATCTGATCTACTCATATTGTTGTTGCTACTACTCTATTGTTGCTTCCGCACTGTTGCTACAATCACTGCAATAATGAGTCAGATCTCCCCATATCCTGAAGTACTAGCTTCCATAGGGTTGCTCGCTCTAAAACTAGACTTCTTCTGAGTTTCGATCTCCCTGTGGGAAATCTCGTTGCTCCTTAATGTACCAATATCAATGATCACAACTCGTGTCACTAAACATTGGCTCGTTGATCTGCCCACTAGAAACCTTATATCTCCATTAAGAAGTCTGCACATAGGGTCTTTTGGATCTGCCCTGAACTAAAGCTCCATCAATCTGCAAGGAAGACTTTGAATTATTCTCTTCTATTGTGATTTCAACTTCGATACCATGTAGATATTTCTACAAATCTAGCTCTGATACCATGTAGATATTTCTACAAATCTAGCTCTGATACCATGTATATATTTCTACAAATCTTCCTCTGGTACCATGTAGAGATTTCTACAAATCTAGCTATGATACCATGTAGAAATTTCTATAAATCTAGCTCTGATACCATGTAGAAATTCCTTGTAGATTCAAATTGGTAATTGTAATATGCTAAAACAATAGACTTGAATCTATTCTACTCATCAACGGAAACAATAAATGATCGATGAAATCATGAAGCATAAAAGAAAAAGAGTTCAATCACACATAACGCAATGATTTTATGGGGAAAGCCACAGCTAAAAACTCTTGCTCTATGTATATTACATTAATGAGAAACTATGAGAAGATTACATTGCTTTGCTCAAGCCCGAGCAACCTCTACACTATCTCTGTCTATCTCACTACTTCCTAGGCAAGCCTTGGATTAATGCAATATGCTCTGCTTAACCTTGAACTCAACCTGAACAAGTATTTTCTATCCTCTGCCTGACTGACTGCCTTTGGCCAATAATTAACCAAATTCCTAGCCTTCCAAGCTCCTACTTCCTTACCCTCGCAAAATCCATGCACAAACTTGTCCTTCTTATTGCTTGGTCTCACCAACTCGTCCTCACCAAAATAATGATTAGACGTGTGCCTTCATTCCTCCTTTTAAAGACAATTTGAATGGTTAAAATTAGTGAGTTTTCTAATTAAGGAATGATTTATTTTAGGTCTTCTTCTGATTACATGCACCATCTATTTAATTTAGAGGATTTTACAACTGATAGTACATTGTCCCTGAACTCCAATCTCAACTGGGTCTTTCTCTGATCTGATATGCATGAGTTAATTCTGAGTGAATCTTCAGTTTACTGGTTGATCACTACAGACAACACCCCACTGTTCGACACGCAACACTCGACTATTGCAGGCAACACCCCATTACTACAGATTACACCCCACTACTGTGGGTTACACCCCACTATTGCAAGTTACACCCCACTACTATGGGTTACACCCCACTATTGCAAGTTACACCCCATATGGGTTACACCCCACTATTATGGGTTACACCCCACTACTGTGGGTTACACCCCACTATTATGGGTTACACCCCACTATTGCAAGTTACACCCCACTACTAGACCTTCCACTAATTCCTCCATCAGTTGGAACTAGTTTAACTGACTTTGACTCAGCTAGACTAAATTAAATAATTACAACTCAAAATAAACTCAAGTAGTGCTCCTAATTGTAGGAGACACTCTACATGACTCTAGTTAGACCCTAAACTTGAATTAACTAAGATAAGTAAGTCAAACTAACTTAGTTAACAATTACAAGTTGTCATGAGATGTGGAATTACAATTTAATTCAAGGATAAATTAAATTAGGATTTTTCTTGATGTTATTTTTAACATTTCTTATTGTTATTTTCAACAGTTGAATTATGTGAGTGTTATCCTGGACTGTAATGCACATTTGGTTTCTAGTGACAAATCGGTGGAAGGAAAACCATGCCTCAACTTATTGTGCCTCAGGACTAAGGACTATTAAATTCCATTGCATATTGCGCATGAGTGTGTAATTGGATGAGATTGTATTCAAATTTGTTGCAATCATTTTGTGACCATCGTGGATGAGCTTCACACCCTATATGTCCCCAAAATGTTATAGGTCGAGTTTTCTTTTTTGCAATTTGAAAACTGTTGTAGATCTTGTGGCCACAATGAGTTGTATTTGAATGGGATTGACCTGTATTTTTTTCTAATATGCATGGATAAAGCTATAGATTTATGATTCAATGACATGGAGGATATTATTTTGGAGATAATTTCCATATTTTCTTTCAGGAAAACACTGTTAATAATAAATATGTCAAGACATGTGGTAATATGATCGACCCCTAGACTTTTATTAAACTATGTGACTTTCCCTCTCTTTGGTTTGATGTTGATTAAGTCCAAACCCAATATGAGGTTGTCTATTTCTCGAAATTGATCTATGACTATACTTCCACCTTTCTTCTCCTCTGGTGTACACTAGATTAGAATTTGTTGCTATGATAGTGCTTTCTGAGCCAATTGAATCTTTCATTTCCTCAAACAGGTTTATTTCTCTTGATAATGCATAGGAGCATAACTATTGGTGGCCTTAAAATGCTTACCAGTGTAACTACATTTCACATTTGTATATATCCATTGTGTGCTTTGGAAATTTGGAATATCCAGTGTTGTGTGCTTTGGAATTGTTCAAAATATCCACTGTTGTATGCTTTGGAATTGTTCAGAAATGTTCTAATTGAAGGTTTTTCTTGTTCCATAAAGTGCAAATTCCATCCAAGGCTCCTTTAGAGCTTACTGATATTCCTTCCTCAGCTTTCCATTGTTTTCCTTTGTTATTTTTTCATTGCTTTATACCTACTTCTAGCGTTTCCTTTTGTTAGGATATTATCTCGTGGATTAGGAGAATGGTAGGGTGTTTATACTTCAGAATGTCTAGCTTGTTGCACAACAGATCCACCATCTGATATGACTCACTAGATCATAATTTGAGATCATGTTTCTTTCACCATATATTTCCTTTTTTTTCTTCTAAAGCTAGGCCATATTTCCTTCAATAAGTCTCAAGTTCCATATTCAAAGCCTTCAATTGCAACTTGATGGTGTTGTTTGAGGAGATAGGAGCTAATTCCTAAAAAATATCTTTCCAGACGAGATTTGTTAAAATCATTTGTGCACAAATCTCTAAATCCAGTCCTCCATCTTCTCATTTATGGAAGAATCTGGGAACAATGCCAAAAAATGCAAAGTTGAGGCTTCAACTTGAATTCCCCTCAGGTAAGTGGATTTCCTCCATATTATTTGCAAGCTTTGGTAATCCTTAAAGAGAAGGAATTGTTTGTATAACCATCTCACTCGAAGAAATTGCTCCAAGTGTTAAGAGCCAAAGGTATCACATATTGAATAAAACGATCATTTATCTAGTGGTGATTTTCTCCTAGATCACCTAGAAATTGAATAAGGGGGCCTAAGGATAGTTTTTATTGTGTACAATTGTGTAATATTCTACATGCACGTCACTTTATTTTATGTCTAATGAGCCAATGTAAAAATCATTTTCTACTACACGCACGTTCAGTAGTACCTGATGCCCTAAGGTGACATATATTAAGTGAGCTGGAGATAAAAGAACCAAGTACAAGCAAGTGTGAGAAAAATGGGCAAAGGAGGAAACCGTTTGCAAAATGCATCTCAAGAAATCAAAGATTTGCAAGAGTACAACCATGAATTGCAAGGTCAAATTAAAGTACTTGAGTGGAACTTACGCAATAAACAAATAATAACTTATCAAATGGCTGATACAACACACTAAGCAAATAATCTTCAAAGTGATATAGATACGAAGGATCAATTGATTGATGCACTTTAGATAAAATCAAGAAAAATCAAGATCAACTTGATGATATGTTTGATGCATAATCTATAGCAAACATAGATACAATTTGTGACACAAAAGATCTCATATAGACAATGATTGCAATTTGTGATACATATGTACTCATCCACACGGTTGATGAAAGTTGTGACACAAGTGGAGCTAGAAAATCAACACAGCATGTGATTCAAAGGACACTATCCAAATGTTTGATGCATCATGTGATACAGATTAACTAATGACAAAAGTTTATGCAACATATGATACCCAACACATAACATAGGTGATTAATGCTCTATGTGATATTGAAGACTTGATGGAATCAATGAATTAAGCACATAATAACAACAATAACAATAGAAAAAAGAAAACGCGAAGAAGAAAAATAATAATAAAATGGTCTCTCCAGGATGTTTATCTCACCCTAATAAGATATATCACTAAAAAAAAATCAACATGGCATGGGATATGACAAAGGAAACAACTTTCATATTCTAGATTACTCCAAACTAGTTCACTTTGTGAGAACAAGATTTCTTGAAGATGTCCAAATTCTTGAAAACAAATGGCATCATCGTCATAGGTTTAGTCATATGGAGAGTTACTATTTTCATTTCCATCATTTTCTTCGTTGTAGGAAGAAAAATCACTTATACGAAAAATGTTGAAAGAAGAAGTAGGTCAAAAAACAATCAATTATGAATGATAAATTCTTAGAGATGGAGTCAAGAAGTGAAGCAACTACATTGGTCATACTACCAAGACAAAATAGAGGGAAAAAAGAGAGAGAGAGTCAAAGATGGTACTCTCCACACCTTAAGGGGGAGCACAATGGTGAAAGAAATTGTCCTACACCTTTGAATGCGGGGGGAGTAAATTTATGAAGTGAAGACGATTAGTGGTCATTCAAAAACCACCACATTATTCAAAGTAGATTGGTTAGTGGTCATCAAAAAACCACCACATTATTCAAATCAAATTGATAATGTAACAACCTTGGTCAAAAATCCATGTAATAAAGTAATAAAGGCAAAATAAGACCAAGGTCATCGGACACATATTCCAAGATGAATGTTGGGAAAAACATCCTAGTGGGTTTTCATTTCGGTTATTATGGCTAAAGGCAATGGAAAAGGCTTTGAAAAGGAAAAGTGGCATTAATTGGCATTTTATTTATGGAAATAAAGGAAATTAGGAGAAAAGGAAGGTGAAAGGTCACAAGTTGCATGCGAGGAGGAAAATGAAGGAAAAAAATAGAAATTGAAGAAAATAGAGGCCTCATTAATAAGAAAGCTTATGAGGATCAGTTCACAAGCTTTTAACAGTTCTATGGTGGAGCTCTCTCTCTCTCTATTCTCTTTCACTCACACTCTTGGAAACTTAGAGTTTTCTTGGAGCACTTCGGCATTGGATCAAGAAAAGCAAAGGAAGGAAAAAGAAGGCAAAGGGAAGCAAAGATCAAGCAAGGAAGAGTATGATCAAGCAGCTACAACATGATTACTTACAAGTATCGATTTGCATGTGTGATTTCCTTGCTAGATTTGGCATGCATGGTACATGCATGTGTGTATTTGGTTCTCTTTTTTTCATTGACATGAGTTTTGCCATGTGTGACAGTGATCTTCAGCCTTGCCTTGCCATTTCCAGATAGCCATGTTGTGATGGTGGTTTCTCTTATTTGGTTGAGCTGGATTGTCAGATGGTATCGAAGCTAAGTGAGGTGGTCTATGAAAAAAAAATAAGGAGTAGGAATCCCTGGATCAAAGAAGTTGGGATTGCGGTAAACCCATATTTTGTGTACCTTGGTGGGCATATGAATCCTTGACCAGTGAGTGCCAGGATATACGGTAAATCCTAAATGTGTGTGCCCTTGATCAGACCTAGGAATCCTTGACCAATGAATGGTGAGATATACGGTGAATCCTGGAGGGTGGAGTCTTGATCGGGCCTAGGAATCCTCGACCAGTGAATGGCGGGATATAAGGTAAATCTTGGAGACTAGAGTCTCGATTAGGCATAGGAATCCTCGATTGATGAATGGTGGCATATACGGTAAATCCTAGAGACTAGGAGGCATCCATATTCCTTAGGTTGTAGGTGGAGAGTTTTGGAGGCATCCATGCGTATTTAGGGCTTAATGATCCGTTAGTGATTGCGGTAAAGCCTAGTTGTATTGATGAGGGTTCGGGCCTAGTGATCCTGTGGGGATTGCGGTAAAGCCTGAGGAAGCTATGATTGGTTTTGTTGTGAGTCCCACATTCATGCTTGGAATATGGCATGGGGGTGATTGGCTGATTTTTTTAATTGGTTCAACCCAATCTATGGACGGGTGGTATGTGAAAGTCCCAGACCTGGTTGCATTTTGCACATGTTAATAAGAGCTCCTTCTCCTTGGTATTTCATGTGTAAATGTACTAATTCATATGTTGTTCTTACGATTGTTATATCCTTATTATTTATGTTAGTTATATGTTGGTTATTAAAATGTTTTATGACAGACTTGATGTATGGCTCTCCTCATGTTTTAATTAGCAAATGAATGAGAAAAGAAGGTATGAACTAATAGATGATAATGCAACTATTGTGATAAGGCATCAATGCTTCTTTACGAATATCAAATAAGTATGAGACCCTTATGCTTAGGTCTGCTGTTATGACCTGTATATTTTTTCATGTTCATGATATGTTTGACGAAATGTATGTCATGGTTAGGCCTTGTTAGGTCAAGCTCTTGTCTAAGATTTGAATGGAAGGCTTTGTCCTTGTGTTATTCACGATTATGGAAAGTTTCATTAAGTTTTAGGCAGAGGTCTAGATCTTAGCCTGAAAAGTGGCTTAAATATTGCAGTCCCAAGCATAGAACTAGGTGAAAAAGACTGCAGCCACTCCCTTGTAGGCATCATGCATGCAACTAGAGGGTTTCAGTTGAAATCATGTAGTGTTGTGCTAGCGTCTACGAGATCAGGGCACTAAAAAAAGAGGTTTAATTCAGGGTTTGGGTATCTGGAAGGGTGGTTTAGCCCTTGGGGGTCCTATAGCACCTAATGGGGGAATCATTAAGGCTTTTGGTTTGTCGATTCCACTTCCTTAAGGTGATATAGGATGTTGAATCATATCATAGTAACTCTTCGTTATATGTTTACCCCGGGAGGCCGGTAACTTGGGTAAATGTGGGAGGAGGTTGTTACAGAGTGGTATCAAAGCATGGTTCAACACTTGGGTTGGATGGGCAGAATTTGTTTGTCATGCATGCATGAAGGATTTATATGTGCTTGTTATGTATGCACGGTGATGGTCATTGTTACAATTGTGTTATCATGTAAGAGTTGATTATGTCGTTGTTGGGATGCTTTAGTCATAAATGCATGTCAATTATATATGCATTTGTTATGCATGTCAATGTCTATATGTTGTTATGCATGCATTGTCATGGTCATGGTTATGCATGAATAGTGGGCAAGAGATGCATTGTGATGGTCAATGTTGTGGTCTTGTGTCATCATGATGTTATTGGTATGTTATGATGTTGATGTGTTGACTGAGATAGAGCAGGAGATGTAGATCACCAGAGCGAGGTTGCAGCACTAGACCTTGGGGTAAGAGCAGATCACCATACAGGTTTGTATGTTGGGTGTGCAAGTATGTTGGTTAATGATTGTTATACACATTAGGTTTATGTACATGCCTGCCATTCTATTGTTGTTATGGTTACATGTACGATAGATGTTAGTTAATCAGTGTGATTATATGCATATGCATTGGATAGTCATGAATGATAGTAACTTGTTGTTGTATGCATTGTGCTCATATGCATGATGAGTATGGTTATTGCGTTAAGTTCTTGATTTTATGTGTACCATGCTAATCTATATTGGCTTGTACAGACAGTTATGGTCACGATATTCAAGTATGAGCTGACATATTTGTGATATTATGTCATACTAATCTAGATTGATTGTGCATATGTGATTGTTATGCATGAATGACAATTGTTTATGAGCTTATGATGTGAACATGTTAGCTAGTTACTGTTATGGATATCATGACCTTATTTAAGTTTGAGTTGATATGTTGTGAAGTTATATCATGCTAATCTAGATTGATTTTGCAGAGAAGATAGCCTCCCCTGAGATACATTAAGGTGTGAGTTTGATTATGTCATCTAGTTGATTTATTTAACACAGTATGTTTGGAAGTTGTTTCAATGTTTGATTAATCGCATGATATGAGTATGTGTATGTAATATTGCACGAATAAATGGTCTTGTTTTAAGATGGTTTTACTAACGCATTATGTGCTGACACAACTGATATGTACTTGTGTGTAAGTGTGTGCTAGTTGTAGTATTATGATTTTGACTATCAGTTGATTAGGACATGGTTGGTTAGTCTTGGTAAAGGTTAATTTCAAATTAATAGATATAGTGTCTTGATCTTCAGAGCATGTGACTGACATGTGTCAACAATTTCAGGGCAACATATGTGACATTATGTGGATGTGTGCTACATTCATGAACATGTATTTGACATGTATAACATTTGGTTTCTAGTTATAGCTAGATTCATCAAGGGAATTGGAGTCCCTTGAGAGATGGCATGGATGTGTACAGTTACAAGGCAATGTGCTTGGCACAACAAGGTAAGGTAAACAGTATGTTGTTATGTTTATTTATGCACTGACAATTATGTGTTTACAACAATATGATGTTGGGAATTGCATGGCAAAAGAGACTGCTATGAAATCTTGAAGAAGGCTCAGGTTGAGCTTTCCGTTGGAGGCATTGGGAATTGTGGGGTTGAGTAACGATGTCTATTGAGAGTTTCATGCTTTCGGTCTTTTATGACTTGGTTGCGTCTTGTGCATGGCCATGCCACTTTGTTTGTGGTGTGGTATTGCTATTGGTTTTTCATGGTTTTTTTCTTATTGGCTTTCTTCTTCTTGCTTTTTATGTTTTGAGGGACTTGGGAATTGGTTTGTGAAAGAGAAAGTTAATGGAGCTCGATGTATGTATAAGGACAAAAGAAGGCAAGAGTATGACAACTAGTTGGATTGGTTGGGTCCATTGAGGTAAATGGATAGTGACAGTACATTCATGAGAAAGGTAACCGAAAAGGTAAAGTAAATGGATTTGAGGTGTTAGATACCTTGACTAAGTTGGGAACTGTTGTTCTCAATGTTGTGCATGAATAGAGGGAGCTCTCTTAACCTTGACCTTATGCTATTTGGTAATTATGTTGTGATCATGATTATGCTAATGTTTATATGTATATATGTATTTATGTATGTCATTGTTTGACATGATCATAATCGTTTTATGCTAATGTTTATATATATGTATGTATCTATGTCACTGTCTAACAAGGTTTTCAGGGATCATTCTTGTGGAGGAATGATTTCTTATGCAAGTGAACGGCATGAAAGAGGTTCCTGGTCTTATGGGGAACCAAGTGGGGGGAAGTAGCCTTGACAGATCTATGAGGTTAGTATCTTGCAGATATGGTTGATGTTATGTGTTTGTACTATGTCTATGTTTATGTTATGGACATGCTATGCTGAGGGATACATCAACAGAGTGAAAACAGTGTGACCTGCGATAGGCTAGGATAAGCATGGGAAGTGGAAACACACTAGAAGGTTGCTTGGTAGAGACAATGTGGCTTCTAGGTGTGCGGTACTACTGTTGTGTATATGTTGTACATGATGTAGCTATGGTGTTGTGTGCATGTTGCATATATAGTGTTGTGTGCATGTTGCATATATAGTGTTGTGTGCCTGTTGCATATGCAATGATGTGTACATATAGTGTTGCATGCATGTTGCATATATTGTACTATGTAAGTATAATGTTGTGTGTGTGTATGTGCCGTGCTAGGTACATATGGCGTTGTGTACATATAGTATATGTAGTGCTATGCACATATGATGCTATGTACATGTTGTATATGTAGTATTTTGTACATATGATGTTGTGTGCCTATTGTATATATGGTGCTGTGTGTATATTGCATATGCAGTGTTGGGTATAGATGGTGTTATGTACATGTTGGATATGCAGTGTTGTGTACATATCGTACAATGTGCATGTTGGATATGCAATGTTGTGTACATATGGTGTTATGTACATGTTGTATATGAAGTGCTATGTACATATGGTGTTGTTTGCATGATTGTAAATGTGTTGTTGTGTACATATTGTACATGCAGTGCTATGTGTAGGTGGTGTTGTGTACATGTTGTGCATGTGATGTTGTGTACATGTGGTGTCATGTACATGTCGTGCATGTGGTGTTGTGTACATGTGGTATTGTGTACACATTGTACAAGTGGTGTGGTGTACATGTGGCATTGTGTACACGTTGTGCAGATGGTGCCATGTACATGTGATGTTGTGTACATGTTGTGCAAGTAGTGTTGTGTACAAGTGGTATTGTGTACATGTTGTACATATGGTAGTGGTGTACATGTGGTATTGTGTGCATGTTGTACACGCTGTGTTGCGTACATGTGGTACTACGTATGTGCATTGTGTAGTTGTGGCATCGTGATATGTGTATTCATTGTGTTGTACTATGTGTATTGTGTTATTGTTAAGTTATGGTATGTTCTATGCTTATAACAGTTTACTTCTTTTTCTTATTATATTCCACAGATTACCAATCACATGTACATAAAGTAAAGTGCAGATAGAACATTAAACGATCGACAGAAAACAAGCCAAGACAAGAGACACAAGATGTGGCGGCTAGCGGGGACAAACCCCACAATGTGTGGGGAACCCTTTGTCATCTTCTTTTATCTTCAATAATTCAGCAGAGAGAAATAGTACAATAAATCTAATTCATATCAGCAGTAGCAAACCCTAGATCAACAACATCAGCATTAGCGGCTTCATTATCAAACTAGGGCAGATGATATCTTACGAACCGACCGTCGGATTGACTTCATTCCACCACCAAAAGTTGCAGCTTCCAAAGGAGATTCAGATGAACCTACAGCACAATTCAGATGAGGATATCTTCTAGGCCACGCAGGTCAATCTTTACTTTTGCAGTTGCAGCTTCAGTTTCTATTTCCGGCTTCAAACTAGGGCAGTCGATATCTTGCAAACTGTTCGTCGGATTGACTTCATTCCACCACCAAAATTTGCGACTTTCAGAGGAGGTTCAGATGAACCTACAATGCAGTTCAGATGAGGAGATCTTCTAGGTCACGCCGGTCAATCTTTACTTCTGCAGTTGCATCTTCGGTTTCTATTTCCGGCTTCAAACTAGGGCAGTCGATATCTTGCAAAACGTTCGTCGAATTGACTTCATTCCACCACCAAAAGTTGCAGCTTTCAGAGGAGGTTCAGATGAACCTACAATGCAATTCAGATGTGGAGATCTTCTAGGCCACGCAGGTCAATCTTTGGATCTGTAGTTGCAGCTTCAGGTTCAACAGCTTCCGGCTTCACATGTGTGAGAGAGAGACCCATTTCTGTGCAATAGAGAAGAGACTCGTTTTTGCGCAGTAGAGAGAGAGAGATGTGATGAGAAGAGTAAGTGAAAATGAGGAAAAGTCCTCCTATATTTATACACAACGTTGGTGTTTGAGTAGATGTGACTGTTGGGCTTCTGAGCCTACATGAGTTGTAGGTCGGCTTGATAATAATTCCATAATCAAAATAAATTCATATCTCCATGAATACTTATTGTAATCAGATGAGCTTTATATCAATCCTACACCTCTCGACGAGAGGAATCTAATAAAAATATTATCGCCATGAATAAGATGACCCACATGAAGTTTTGCCCTGGTTGCCAATTTTAACACTCCTCTCAACTAGGGAGAACTTCATTTGCAATCTGTCTATCGATCGTTACTATTCATCCATCAAATGCACTGCCCTGTATAGCCTGACCCTTGCCCTACTCTGCTCTATTCTGCCTGTTTTGCTTTGTCTTATTCTGCCCTGTATTGATCGGTATTGTTTTGCTCTGTTCTGCTTTGCTTTTGTCCGAATTATGAAGAAGAAGAAATGATCAAGGATGTATCATACTGACTCAAAGTCAATCGCAGAGTATGTACCACTGGTCCCAAACCAATCTCAACCAACTCGAAGTCAGCGTCATAGTGAGTACAACTCCACTGGTCCTAGACCAGTATCATCCTCCACTGACTCAAAGACAGTCTCAGAGTGCGTACCACTGGTCCCAGACCAGTCTCAGCCAACCCGAAGTCAGCTTCATAGTAAGTACCACTCCTACCACTGGTCCCATACTAGTATCGCAGTCTCAGAGAGTGTACCACTGGTCCCAGACTAGTCTCAACCGACCTGAAGTCAGCGTCATAGTATGTACCACTCTCACTGGTCCCAGACCAGTATTGCATTGACACGAAGTCAGTCTCGGAGTATGTACCACTGGCCCCAGACCAGTCTCAACCGACCCGAAGTCAGTGTCATAGTATGGTACAACTCCTACCACTGGTCCCAGACCAATATCACAGTCTCAGAGAGTGTACCACTGGTCCCAGACCAGTACTGCACTGACACGAAGTCAGTCTCGTAGTATGTACCACTGCTCCCAGACCAGTCTCAACTAACCCAAAGTCAGCGTCATAGTATGGTACAACTCCTACCATTGGTCCCAGACCAGTATCATTGATCCCAGATCAATGGAGGTCATCCTAGCGTAGGGAGTACAGTAGATACAACGATGCGTCCATCGGTACTACTATGGTCCCTAATTTCATTTC
>APFE030588843.1:305156-343936 GCA_000404065.3 Pinus taeda
TATGGTATGTTCTATGCTTATAATAGTTTACTTCTTTTTTCTTATTATATTCCACATATTAGCAATCACATGTACATAAAGTAAAGTGCAGATAGAACATTAAACGATCGACAGAAAACAAGCCAAGACAAGAGACACAAGATGTGGCGGCTAGCCAGAGACAAACCCCACAATGTGTGGGGAAACCCTTTGATCAAATCTTCTTTTATCTTCAATAATTCAGCAGAGAGAAATAGTACAATAAATCTGATTCATATCAGCAGTAGCAAACCCTAGATCAACAACATCAGCATTAGTGGCTTCATTATCAAACTAGGGCAGATGATATCTCACAAATCGACCGTCGGATTGACTTCATTCCACCACCAAAATTTGTGACTTCCAAAGGAGGTTCAGATGAGCCTACAACGCAGTTCAGATGAGGATATCTTCTAGGCCATGCAGGTCAATCTTTACTTCTGCAGTTGCAGCTTCAGTTTCTATTTCCGGCTTCAAACTAGGGCAGTCGATATCTTGCAAACTGTTCGTCAGATTGACTTCATTCCACCACCAAAATTTGCGGCTTTCAGAGGAGGTTCAGATGAACCTACAATGCAGTTTAGATGAGGAGATCTTCTAGGCCACATAGGTCAATCTTTACTTTTGCAGTTGCAGCTTCAGTTTCTATTTCCGGCTTCAAACTAGGGCAGTCGATATCTTGCAAATCGTTCGTCGGATTGACTTCATTCCACCACCAAAAGTTGCGGCTTTTAGAGGAGGTTCAGATGAACCTACAACATAGTTCAGATGAGGAGATATTCTGGGCCATGTAGGTAAATCTTTGGATCTGTAGTTGCAGCTTTAGGTTCAACAGCTTCCGGCTTCACATGTGTGAGAGAGAGACCATTTATGCATAGTAGAGAAGAGACTCATTTCTGCGCAGTAGAGAGAGAGAGAGATGTGATGAGAAGAGTGAGTGCAAATGAGGAAAATTCCTCCTATATTTATACACAACGTTGGTGTTTGAATAGATGCGACTGTTGAGCTTCTGAGCCTACATGAGTTGTAGGTCAGCTTGATAATAATTCCATAATCAAAATAAATTCATATCTCCATGAATACTTATCAGAATTGGATGATCTTTATATCAATCCTACACCTCTCGACGAGAGGAATATAATGAAAATATTATCAACCATGAATAAGATGACCCACATGAAGTTTTGCCCTGGTTGACAATTTTAACAGTTATAGACCGGATGTAGAGTCTGTATTTTGTTGTATTGTACATCGGGTGTAGGTGTATGTGTCATTATGTATATCAGATGTAGGTGCATGTATTGTGTGGTGTTGTACACTTTGAGTGGATGCATGTGTTGTGATGTACAATGTGTATGTTTATGTGATTGAAGAAAAGAAAAAGGCACTGGGTGTTTGTTGGGTGTGGCAACTGATCCGGTGTGTGTATGAAAAGGACAAAGGATAAAGGTAGAAGCGAAGGACCGATTAAAGGATTAGTATATTTTATTTTTATTTTATTATGCATGTGATCTATGATTCTAATTTATGATGGTTACATGAGATCTATGGTTATGGTTTATGATGATTGCATGTGATTCATGATTTTGATCTATGATGGTTGTGTTTTTACCTAACCTAATGTGATATGTTTATACATGATGATTTGGTCAAGAGCTAGTTTGACTTGTTGTGATAGGAAGTGAACAAAATTGCAAGTGTACCTTGTTGATGAGCTACCAATGAGGTATGATTTGGATTTATTTCAATTCATTTTGAGTCTAATGGAAATTATATGCTTGGTACAGGAAAGCATGGAAATGCCCAATTTGGGTGGTTGAGATTGATTGCAAGAATTAGCAGTAGTGGAAAAAGGAATTGGAACAGGTAGAAGTATGTTGATAAAGCACACCAAGAGTAGGGCCATTGTGGGATACTGGTACCCAATAGTGTTCATCGATTACCATAAGCATGCTATGGTCGTTATGATGGTTTTGAGGCAGAGATATGCCTCGGTTTTGGACCTTCCAATGTGAAGAAGCATTGCCAAGGGATGGATCGCCCGGAAAAGGGGGTGCCGGGGAACTTGAAAGGTGAGTGATTGCATGGAGGGGGTGGCCGGATTGCCCGAGGGACTGTGTAGCAGAGAAGGGAAGGTGAGGGATGGATTTGTTTTGGTCATAAGCATCGTCAGATGGAATCAAATGCACATTGGGAGTGTGCCCTGGAACAATGAGCCGATAGTTGTTCACTAAGGGGACATGTAGCACGAGATTGTAATGTTGGACATTAGATGCAACTTTTACTTTGGCAGTGGGTTTTGGATTTCCTGGGAAGGAGGTGAATCCTGGTATTACTTTGAGGGTGGGGGTGTGAGCGTATGGATTCCCTTGTTGCTGATGTAGGTATCGTATCCTTTTATTTGTTGGTTGAGCAAATGTGTATATGTGTATATTATTGTAAATATTGTATCGTGCTCAATTTATAAAGCTCCATGAATAATATGATTATTTGTTGGTTGAAGCAAATGTGCATAAGTATATGTAGTTGTTATTGTAAATACCATAATGAGTTGTGTTATAAAGCTCCAGCAAACAATGTGGTTGTCATGTTTTCAACAGTGGTCATTGTAAATACTACAATGAGCTGGGTTATAAAGCTCCATAGGTAATATGTTTTGTTTTCTGTGGTTTGTTGGTTTATAGGTGTCAATGAACACCGAGGACGGTGTTCCCCCAAGGGCGAGGGTTCTGTAACATCCCTGGTCAAAAATCCATGTAATAAAGTAATAAAGGCAAAATAAGACCAAGGTCATGGGACACGTATTATAAGCTGAATGTTGGGAAAAACATCCTAGTGGGTGTTCATGATTTCAGTTATTATGGCTAAAGGAAATTGGCAAAGGCAATGGCAAAGGCTTTGAAAAGGCAAAGTGGCATTAGTTGGAATTTTATTTATGAAAATAAGGGAAATTAGGAGAAAAGGAAGGTGAAAGGTCATAGGTTGCATGTGAGGAGGAAAATGAAGGAAAATAATGGAAATTGAAGAAAATAGAGGCCTCATTAATAAAAAGGCTTATGAGGATCAGTTCACACACTTTTGACAGTTCAATGATGGAGCTCTCTCTTTATTCTCTTTCTCTCACACTCTTGGAAACTTAGAGTTTTCTTGGAGCACTTTAGCATTGGACCAATAAAAGAAAAGAAGGCAAAGGGAAGCAAGGAAGAGTAGGATCAAGCAAATACAGTGGGATTACTTGTAGGTATGGATTATCATGTGTGATTTCCTTGTTATATTTGGCATGCATGGTACATGCATGTGTGTATTTGGTTCTCTTACTGTCATTGGCATGGTTTTTTTTAGGTGTGACAGTGACCTTCAGCCTTTCCTTTCCATTTATGGATAACCATGGTGTGATGGTGGTTTCTCTTATTTGGTTCAGTTGGATTTTCGGATGGTATCGGAGTTGAGTGAGGCGGTCCTTTGAAAAAGAACACAATGCCTAGGAATCCCTGGACCAAAGAAGGTGGGATTGGGGTAAAGCTAGATTTTGTGTACCTCGATGGGTCTAGGAATCCTCGACTGGTGAATGGCAATATATATGGTAAATCCTAGATGTGTGTGCCCTTGCTCGAGCCTAGGAATCTTCAACTGGTGAATGGCGGGATATATGGTAAAGCTTGGAGGGTGGAGTCTCGATCAGGCCTAGGAATCCTCGACCGATGAATGGCGGGATATACGGTAAATCCTGGAGACTGGAGTCTCCATTAGGCCTAGGAATCCTCGATCGGTGAATGGTGGGATATACGGTAAATCCTAGAGATTAGGAGGCATCCATATTCCTCATGGTGTAGGTGGGGAGATCTGGAGGCATCCATGCTTGTTTAGAGCCTAGTGATCCAATGGTGATTGCGGTAAAGCTTAGTTGTATTGATGAGGGTTCGGGCCTAGTGATCCTTTGGGGATTGCAGTAAAGCCTGAGGAAGATATGATTGGTTTTGTTGTGAGTCCCACATTCATGCTTGGAATATGGCATAGGGGTGATTGACTGAAAGAAAATTTTGGTTCAACCCCTTCTATGGTCGGGTGGTACGTGGAAGTTCCAGACCTGATTTCATTTTGCATATGTTAATAAGAGCTCCTTCTCCTTGGTATTTCATGTGTAAATGTACTAGTTCATATGTTGTTCTTACAGTTGTATATCCTTACTATTTATGTTAGTTATATGTTGGTTATTAGAATATTTTATGACAGACTTGATGTATGGCTCTTATCATATTTTGATTATCAAATGAATGAGCAAAGAATGCATGAACTAATATATGATAATGCAACTATTGTGATAAGGCATCAATGCTTCTTTACTTATATCAGATGTATGAGACCCCTATGCTCAGGTCTGCTGTTATGACCTGTATATTTTTCATGTTCATGATATGTTTGACGAAATGTATGTCATGGCTAGGCCTTGTTAGGTCAAGCTCTTGTCTAAAATTTGTATGGAAGGATTTTTCCTTGTGTTATTCATGATTATGGGAAGTTTCACTAAGTTCTAGGCAGAGGTCTAGATCTTAGCCTGAAAAGTGATTTACATCTCACAGTCGCAAGCATAGAACTAGGTGAAAAAAATTACAGTCGCTCCCTTGTAGGCGTCATGCGTGCGACTGGAGGGTTTCAATCGAAACCAGGCAGTGTTGTGCCAACGTCTCGGAGACAAGGGCACTAAAAAAATATGTTTAATGCCCAAAGTGGAATCGACAAACCAAAATACTTAATGACTCCCCATTAGGTGTTATAGGACCCCCAAGGTCTAAACCACCCTTCCAGGTGCCAAGACCCTTCCAACTGCTCAATCACATATCAACTTCGATTGCAATTCATGTCTTCAACTTGACCGCTAACTTGTTCTTTACTTAACCCTCGACCTATTGACTTGACAAAACCATTTGATTGATTCTTCACCTAGTATATTCTCCCTAACTAGACTGTTAAGGCTCATCCATAGTTGATCCACCCAACTAGCCAGTTGACCATCTAAGCTCTAGTCATGGCTCTAGTTGACTAAATTTCCATTGCAAATAATATGACACATCAACAACTAATATGTCCACATTGTATTGACAATAGAGACAAACTATAAATTATTTCATGTATCATCTTTTGAATGCAAATTCATCCCATACACACAATATCTACTCACTTTGATTATGTTCTAAACCTAAAAACTTAAAACGAATATTCTTTTAATAGTATGTATTTTCCAAAATGTAGATTTGATCACTAAACGTGATGGGTGGCTTCTCTTCACTTCCATATGAGGCTAAGGTTATTCTTTTAGGATGTAAACTTCTATGGTAATTTAGTTACTTACGCAGGGTGTTAGATGCAGGGTCTGGACATGGATAGTCCATGGCCTATTCCATGTTTGGAAACAGAAAACCAAGCAATCACCACATTGCTAGAAAAGGTCAAAACTAGGGGAGGTTCCCCAATGGGGGTGTTAACTAGCACACTATCCAAGGCAGAGGGAAATGTGGCATGCACTAGACAACACTCTCTTCAGATCATCCACGTGTAAGGTAAGTATGATGGTACTAGAATCCCATCATTTGGCGGCACTTCCTCCTCAACAGGCAAAGGTGGTGGATGACGACAACCATAATTTCATGCAATTCTTAAGCGCACTTACCTTGGATCTCCCAGTGTTGATTAGGTGTGTTTTAATTAGCCTGGAAAGCTCCACAATGGGAGCAGATATAGTGAGTATGCAATGCATTAATGGTGCCTCGTAGTGCAAAGAGAATGTGTGTCTTAAGACGTGTGCCATACAACCCACTTGTCCTCCCTTAGCCTTTCCTGGGTAGAGTAACAATCCTTTGAATGCATGTGGGTTTTCTACCTCGTGCGATTATAAAGGGAAGGGATGCAAAGGGTGGTGATGATGATAGTACGTGGTATCCTATAACATCGTAATGCCTCTGGTTTCATTTTATTTTGACATGATAGGTACAACATTCTCTGTGCATCGATCTTTTTCCATCCAAGCTCGATTAAGGAAAGAACTGGAGACTAGGGGTTCTCTTTATTTACAACCGATTCCAAGTCAATTTTTTTATATATTTTTCTTACACAGTGCAACCTCTGGGTCAATGTTTGAACTTGTCATCGTGATCCCCTCCTCAGCATTGCAGGGCCTCGATTCCCTAGGTATTTTCCTTTAACTATCTGGTTTTGGTGTGCAGGGTCTGGTAACTTAGCAATTTTTCGATTTGGTTTTAGCAGTTTAGTCGTCCCTGGTTCCTTAAAGTCACAAGGGGGCTTATTGTACTTTTTGGGTTGTAATTTCGGATGGGTTCATTTCCATTTTAAGTTTAGTACCCATGACTTTCACTTATGGTGGTCTCATGAAGGCTGCAAAACCCTTAGTTTATGCTTAATTTTTTATTATCATCTTACTCTCTTGCTACAAGTACGTGTCTATTATATCCATGTTACTTCTCGATTCTCTCTATTTTCTACTACAGTCTATTATGGTGTGCTCCCTCTATCACGAGTTGGCTTGGTTCTTCCCAGAGTGTAAGTTCTAATTCTTTTGTCATTCTATCCAGTAGATTTTTAAGAAGGTGGGGCTTGTCCCTAGCTATGTGCATTTTGTTTTTTAGTGACGATAACATCCTCTTTTGAAGCCAATCATATCCATCTTATTTAAAATTTCTCCTTAGTTTGGTCAGTCATAAGGGTAGTTTTGAAGCTTATATTTATTTTATTTCTCGTGCACTTTTCTACGTGACTATGCCACCTCGTTAGAGAATGGAAAGTCGTAGGGGAGGTTCCAGTTTGACGTTTAATTCTCACTCCAGACGCTTGTTTGAATGGACCTCTGTGGCATCATTGTTTGATACAATACCCCTAGAAGTTTGAAAGGAGATTCAAAATATGGAATCTCGGGAATTTGGGGAGAAAGCTTATTTTTCAGATTCTAAAGCTAGAAATTAGGAACTCATGTGGATTCCCGACCTTGGTAAATTTTGAAAGTGAAAGTTGCACTTCCTACATTCTGTTGTGGGTTATCAACAACTTGACTCCCTACTCTGTTTGGTCATCTGTGGTAAAAATGTGGATCATTATAAGATATTTGCAGGGCAAGAGGATTTGAAATGCCTTCTTAGAAGCATTCAGTACTACTTGGATGATATTCGTGTACACCTACAAAAGGTGGAAAGATATGTTGTGTCAAAGTCAAACTCTAGCTTGGGAAACATCTTTGATGCTCCTATGGTGATTAATACTCCAATGCTCAACATTTCTCCCCCTCTCAACTTGGTCCCTGTAGTGAATGGAGACCCATTGTCTCTGATGGTCATTTCTAACTAAGTGGTATATGCTTTACTACTGCTTTTGGTTTTGGTATTTTGTCTCAGTATGGTTGGCTCTCTCATGCCCTGGTGGATTTCACAACTACTTGCATCGAGCATCAGAGCAGTCACGCACTTCTGCACCTGCCAACTCTTCGGTCACCTTGGTCCTCCCCTA
The DNA here is from genome assembly GCA_000404065.3 of Pinus taeda. Taxonomy (NCBI): domain Eukaryota; kingdom Viridiplantae; phylum Streptophyta; class Pinopsida; order Pinales; family Pinaceae; genus Pinus; species Pinus taeda. Next base: position 312,687 of record APFE030588843.1, read on the forward strand.
TGGTTTTGCTTTTTGATCTTTTTGTATTAAGAGAATAGAGCTTTATAGTGTGATATATCTATTAGAGCTTGATAGTGTGCATGTTTGATGCAGTTGTTATGATACATTTAGTTTTTTGAAGCACAATTTCTCTCACAGTAGTCAAAATTATTATGGTTAGGAGAGTTATGCACTTGCAGAGAAACTAGTTAATATCCACGTATATGTTGCAAACATCTTTTGATTAATGGACATTTTGTGTCGATTTACAAAACAAAAAAAAGGCTACTTATGGGGTGGAGATTGATCAAAATTCAAAAATTTGTTTTAGTAAATTAAATGTTGTCATCAAAGTTCATCCTATTGAAATATTTTCATGAATATGTTCGTATTATAATGTTCTAATTTATATAGGTAGAATATTGTATAGTTTTATAATATTGAGTCGGATATGGTACATTTGTTTATCTTTTGGAGTTTTGTCTCATATCCTACTTTATATATATTTTGTTATTTGGACTTAAAGGGCACACGTCTTGTATACAAATATGCAGTGTTGCATAACTATTAAAAATGTGTGTAATGGGTGAGTTGGCACTTATGCGCGCATAAAAATGGGTGGAGTAGATGAGTTGACATTGGTGGGCATGTACCTACCTACTTATCACATATAAGGTGCTCCACTTATGGACCCACTCTTCGTTTGTGAAACTATTCTAGGGTTAGGGTATTCCCTAACTTATAAGTGACTCCTCTTACTTTATAAATGGAAGAAGGAGCACATTGTTTCATTAATATTAACAAAAGATAGAGGAGAAAACATAGAGAGAATGTAACCTCTTGTTGTGTGATTCTTCATTTGGTTTAATGTAGCTTTTGGAGAATGGAGCGAAGTTAGTGTTTGTAAGTGATTCACAAGTGGTGTTTGAGCTAGGGTTTGATATGTTTGTGATCAGGTTTGTTTAGAATAAAATAATTTGGAAGTTTGAACGGGGCTTTCAAAGAAAGCAAATTCAACCGAGGGTTCGAAACATGTTTTGATGCATATCAATGGCATCTTGTGAGGTTAAAATTTTCATTGACATTTTGATTTCAACAATTTTGGAATTCACATGAAGATTGGAACACAGTAGACAGAGGTAGAAGCAATTGGTTCAACACTCTCATGTGCTTGAACAATGGGTTACAATGATAGTTCCTAAGAATAACATCCTTGGTGATGAGATAAACCAACTTGGATGTTCATTTGTTTGTCTACTAACTACCTTTACCGCACCTTAGTGATATATCACATTTGTAATTGTTGGGACGCAAAATTGGCATCTTTTTGCAGCTATTTTCCCTACTTTTGCTTACCATTTTTGTTGAAAAAATTTAGCAACAAACACTCAATTTGACTTTAACCTTTGTCAAATTGAGTAAATCAAATTTCCACATCAGTAGGACAACTTAGAGGCAGTTAACTAGTGTGACATGGTTTATGTCACTCAATTTACTCAGTAAATTCGAGTTAGAGGACTTGGAGTTCAATTAGGCATGTGTGATTGATAAATTTTAGTAATTTGGTTCAGTTATTTTCAACTGTACTTAGTTAATTGACCTCTAACTATTGTTAGAGTTAGTTGAAGGTCAATTATACAGTGGGACAATAATCTAACTCAAAGATTTGTTAGTTAACTCATCAATTAGCCTAAAAGAGCTAGTGCACGTAGATAATTCAAATTCCTCAACTGAAGTGGAGATGATAAGGAAATGTAACAAGCAGGTGTAAACTAGTTTGAGTGTACAGGTGTTTCATGCAGTCAGATGATCAATTTTCAGGAATTGCACAATCGATTGGAGGAAAATTCCTAAATAATAGGGGCTAATTTCATGAGGAATTGTGCAAGGAAATAAGAGCCTTGGTGAGATAATATTTGGCTAAGTGTTGGCCAGAGCCTGTCATTGAGTAGGCGAACAATTATTGTTTTGCAAGTTGAGATCAGAGTTGGAGCTAGCAATTGTAGTAGTTTCTCAATTCAACTGTTTAATGGAAAGAGGCTTGAGGGTTTTTTCCTAATTAGGTTCTGCTATAAATCACCGGGTATTTGTGGTTTTGCTTATTGCATGTCTATGCATGTTCTAAATTGTGAATTTCATTTTGCAGATTAATAGAGTAGAATTGTGTCTCATGATTTTCAGTTAGAATTCTCGAGAAGTTGCAATTTATATCATATTTGTACATGGTATAAGATCCTAAAATTTACATTAGAACCAACATTTTGAACTTGTCTCTCAAGAATTTCAAATTTGTAGACTTCTTGCAACAGTTTTTTCTTAAGGATCAAGAGGATGTCTTTCAACGAACTAAGATTGGAGTATGCCTTGGAGGGTAGCTCAAATTTCATATCCTAGAAGGATCGAAAGGAAGAAGTGCTCGATGAGACTGGTGTGTTAGAATATGTTAAAACTAAAATTGGAAAACCTCCATAGCCAGATGCACAACAATTAGCCCAATGGAAGAAGGATGTTGCAAAGACCAAGAGAATTCTTCTGGAAGGTGTGAGGGACCATGTGGTATCAAATATCCATGGAAAAGAAACACCATTTCGTATGTGGAAGGCACTGACTAAGCTATTCGAAAATAACAGTGACCATAGAAAATTGGCCCTGAAAGACAAACTTCAAAACATTGAGATGTAGAAGAATGATACTATTCTGCAGTATCTCACCAGATTTACACAAGTTTGGGATGAGCTTGCAGGGGTTGGTGTGACTGTTGTAGAAGATGACCTCATGAGCCTAGCTCTTTTAAGCCTTCCAAAATCCTGACACAGCTACCGAGAATCTATGAATGGAAGGGAAAAATTACCGAATTGGGAAAGGTTGTGGTTCGATTTGGTTCAAGAAGAGTTCAGGAGAAATAACTGAGATGGAACTTCATCTAAAGCACAGGATGAAGAAAATTTTACCTTGGTTGGAAAGGGAAAGAAGGGGAAAGCAAAGAAGAACTAAAGCAATCCCAAATCTAGCCGAAATATTGACAAGAAGAAAGACTTGAGCAAGATCAAGCGCTTCCACTGCCATGATTCTGGGCACTATGCAACAAAATGTCCACACAAAAAGTTTACCAAGAAGCCTTCAAGAGGAGAAATAGGTAAAGAATTGGCTTCACAATTCAAAATAGACTTCACCCTAATAGCATGCATGACCAACATTGATATAGGGAGTGTTTGGTACCTTGATTTTGGTGCCTCATTCCATATGACAGGGTGCAAGGAGTTTCTTAGTAGCGTGGAGGAGAAGGGTCTATAGATTCATATCGAAATGGGGTATGATGGGAGGTACAATGCTATAGGAATTGGTACTGTCACCTTTGAGAGGGAGAAAGCCTCTTCTCTTCGCCTCAAAGATGTTATGTTTTTACCCGGGCTGAAAAGGAACTTGATCTTTGTAATAGTTTTGGAGGATCATGGCTATGATGTAATTTTCAAAAAAGGGAGAGCCTTTCTGAGACACATAGCTACAGGGTAGGTGAAGAAAATTAGGGTTTGAGTGAAGAACCTATACAAAGTAGAGGTGGGAGATGGCACTGCATTGAGCAACAAAGCTGATAAAGTGCCGTGTAGAGATGTTGGTAACTCTGGCACAGGAGATTGGGTCATCTACACCATGGTGCCTTGTTGATCATGCAACAAATTACCACCATCCTTCCTAAAGGCTCCCTTGACCATTAGGATGACTGTAAGGGTTGTACATTAGGGAAATATGTTAAATCCACTTTCCATGATCGTGAGAGCAGAGCAGATGCAATCGTGGAGTGATTCCATTCTGGTGCTTGTGGACCCTTTTCTATAGCCTCCACAATAAGACATAAGTACTGTGTTATTTTTATTGATGGTTTCTTCAGAAAGTGTTGGATCTTCTTCATGCATAAGAAGGATGAAGTTTTCTCCAAGATTGTTGAATTTAGGGCACTAGTGGAGAAGGAGACTGGGAAGAAGGTGAATTCTCTCAAGAGTGACAATGGAGGTGAATTTGTTTCATAAGCCTTCAAAGATTTATGTGTGAAAGAAGGCATTCAAAGAGAGTTCACAACACCCTATAACCCACAACAAAATGGGGTAGTTGAGAGGAAGAATGGGAGCATATTGGGAGCAACAAGGGTCATGTTGCATGATCAAGGGTTGTCATTGCATCTTTGGGCATAATCATGCAACATTGCAGTCTACTTGCAGAACCATAGTCCTCATAGGATTTTTGGCATGATCACACCAGAGGAAGCTTTCTTTGGGAGAAAGCCTCATGTGTCTCATTTCATAATTTTTGGACGTTCAGTTTATTGCCATGTCTCCAAGGATTTGATGAAGAAACTTGAGCCTATAACAGAGTTGGGAGTTTTTTTAGGATACAGCAAAACTTCACACAATTACCGGGTGTATCTTCCTTCACTAAGGATGACAGTTGTGAGGAGATTTGTCAAGTTTGATGCAGACAAGGCTATGAGATGTCCTCTAGAACGAGATTTGAGTATCCCACCCAAGCAAGAGCTTCTAGCTCCAAAGGAGGAGCCTTAGAAGGAGCTTCTAGGAGGTGTGGAGCAGCCACATGCAGAGGAGAGGATAGGAGGCAAAGTGGAGGCACCTTGTGAAAGCCCCTTCTCGTATGAGACACATTGTAAATATGATGTAAATTTTACGTAATGTTGAAATCAAAAGAAAAGAGGATTGAGTCAAAGGGATAGAGATTCCAGAGCTGAAGGAGGAGGATTGTTGCTTAGGGTGTTATGGTTTCTTGTGCAAAGAATAAACTTGAATTTGCAAGAAAACCATTGAAGGTTGGTTGGTGCATGAAGTTAATGAACTAGTTCTAGAAATTAAATGGGTTGAGGGAAAGTACTCAGGCCCATGCTTGCTTGAAAGAACACAACAATCAAAGAGGACAAAATTTAGGAAGGGCTGCAAACAATAAGGATGCATCAATAAATCTTGTTGACGGAAATTAATGCCAAGACTAAGCAAGAATAAAGTGGAGGAACAATTCGAAGAAGGGATTCGAATGGGAGTGGAGGGGGAATTCAAAGAGGAGCATTTGAAGGAAGTGTTAGTACTCCGTAGTCTTCTCTAGTGATGCAGGAGCATCAAGACCTTTTTCTCCATTTGTAAATATGAGGTTTGATAATGTTAATTTGTAAATATGGGGTGTCATGATTTTAATATTTTATTAATAAAATTTGAATTAAATAGGAGAAGGTGAGGATTTATGTAAATATCTTTTTATTTAATAAAAGGATATGAGGGAATCTAATTAGTTGAAGGATTTTAGGGATAAAGAGCTATCCTTTAGGGATGTTGAGAGATTTAGGGGATTGTTGAGGATTTTAAGAGATTGAGCATTTAATTAAATGATTTTTTTTAAATTGTATAAATAGGAGGGCCTTTTGTGAGAAAAGATTATTAGAGAGGAGAGATTGAGAGTAGGTTTGTTCAGCAAGGCTGTAAGCCTTCAGAAATTGTAAAGGGCCTTGGCATTGAAACATCTGGCCAGTAAAAAGGTGTAAGTCCTTGTTTTATTTCAGTTTATATATACATTGGGTGATTGAGAAATTGTATATTTTTCGTAACATCGTTAAATTAATGATCGATGGCTTGAAATCACCTTTATTTATGTGAAACTGTTCTGCAAATCATCAAGGGTAAATGGTATTAAAATCTCTGTTTGTAAAGGGCACGATTCTCATAAAAGATTTCTGTTAGAAATCGATTGATTAATATGAGGAACTGAATATAGAGGTGCGCAGAGTTATGTTGACATTCCGTCGGAATTCAACTGCATTTGGCAAAGCAAATTGAACACATAACTCTTTTCTTTGCGGTAACTTGTTTCCAGTATCAGCAAGGCGGATGTTTTCTTAAGAGTTTGTCATCCATTTTCCATGTCTTCGTTCTAGCTATGGCGGCCCGGCTTGTATGTTTTTTGGTACAGGATAAATGGAAGACACTATTTCGCGTGGTAAAGAATGCTCCCCACGAGCATACAGGAGAAGTCGACACCAGAGTTATTGGATAAGGTAATATCTGCCCATAATTACTGGATAGATCAGCAAGTTACGCAGTAAGCAAATGTTGTCTGTAAAATAAGCAAGCACTTTCACAATTGTTGTCACGACTTTGGAGTTCGTATATCTCAAGGAAAGAGAAATATTTTCTTCACAAGTTGGAATCTACACAGAGAACATGAGCAGATTTGTTGGGAGTAAAATCAATCTGTTTGTTTAACGTGTTCTCAAACTGTGGTTTATAGCTACAGGACGAGTACGAATATCAATTAAGAGGAGATTGATCCACGGCTTTGGCAATTTCACTTTCCGAAATGGTGAAACCATTATTTTAAAATCTAAACAACTGTTGTATTGCTGATATTAATAACGTGTTAACAGAATGGAACGATTGCAGCCCTTAGCAAAGACAGAGGAGATTCTATGCAACAGCAAAAGAACTTAAAGACACAAGGTATACAATTTGCGATGGAAGAATTGGCGGAATTATAAGGCATGATTGGACTGTAAAGGTGTTCTAAGGCGCAGTTAGGAAAAGGAATCATAAAAAAAGTTACAGTCAATATGATAGTGGTTGCAATTGGCTTAACGCTGCATAGCCCAGGTATGGTTTATTACCACTAATGGTCTTTTGAATTAATATAATGAATCAAATGCTGAGATCTAGAATCTAAGGCGCGTTCTGCATTGTATAGCCAGTTGTTGTTAACATTCGATATGTAATGGAACCTGAATGTTGTAATTTACCATAGCTGGAAATAAATACACAAAGGTGTGGGTTTAATAAATCAAAGATGGAAAGTTCTGTTCCGAGCTTCAGGGAGGCATTCTCCAAGCATTTTAATACGACTCACCGCCTTGTTTTGGAAGAGGCGATTAGTTTTTGGAAATGGGTAATACTGAGGAGTCCCTGCTTAGGAACATCAAGCTGATTTTGCTGGTGTTTCTGTCTGCTGCAAGCTATTGCAATTGCGTCGTGGAAACAGAGGCGGTGTCAGTGGAGCTTTACTATGAATCCCTGTGCCCTTACAGTGCAAACTTCATAGTTAATTACCTTGACAAACTCTTCACAAATGGGCTTATTGATATTGTTGACTTGCGCTTGATTCCGTATGGTAATGCAAGGATCGGCCCCAATGACACTATTAGTTGCCAGCATGGTCCATATGAGAGCGTCTTGAATACAATTGAAGCATGTGCCATTAATGCATCGCCCAATTCGGAACAACACTTTCCATTCATTAACTGTATTGAGAAGTTTGTATTGGCACATGAACCAACTGCGTGGGATGCATGTTATGAGAATACCAGCCTAAACATGAAGCTTGTTGGAGATTGTTTTGAAAGTGGATATGGTAAAAAGCTTGAGCTACTATAGGCAACAGATGATTAAGATCCTGGTATTTGCAGGCTCCTGCCTGTGTCAATTTTTGGTATCAGAGCTTGGCTCTGTTGAAATGTTTATTTTCTGAATGATGTCAAGAAGGTTTTTGTTGAATTGGAATATATTTTTGAATGTGTAAGTAGCAGATTTGCTGAAACCAAAGTTGCAGGAGTGTGAGATTCTGAAGGTAGTTGAAGAGTTTGAAGACACATGCTGACAGCTAGTGGGAAGAACGGTCCATTTAAAAGTACAGGCAAACGAAAAGACAAGATCAGACTGAGATCTTGAAGGTAAGATGATCTGGGTTTATTTGAATTTGAAGATTGTAGTCTTTGCGTTAAAGCAGAAGTATTTTTGCAACTCCCAAAAGGAAAATCTATAGAAGACATGTTTAAAATTGCTAACAGAAACTGGTGAAAGCATAGGTGTGGCAGAACATTGAGGAACCAATAGAGATTGGAAAAGAAGAACAGTTGTGAACAGGCAGATGAGTTGAAGCCAGGAAGAGCAAAGAGAAGTGCTCAAAGGAGGTTCCAGAGATAGAACCAATTGCTTGCCAAAAGACCGAGTGAGGAGGGCTTGGTGAGGCAAGTGGCAGTAGGACAGGGCTTGCTGCTGAAGAGGCTTTAGTGCAACTCATAGTAAAGTGAGTGAGGGACTCATAGAGATGGAAAGGAAGATGACTAGTGACAGTCATAGCAGAGGTTCTGAAATCCACCACAGCAGAGGACAAAAGGAGAAGGATGCCAAGGCAATTGGCATACAGAGACAGTTAAGCAAAGAAGAATATGAGAGGGAGAAGGCTGAGATAGAAGTTCAGCTTGAGGTGTTAATGGAGATGTTGCAAAGAAATGAGGAAGACCAGAAGCGTGGTTATGTCATGAGAAAGAAGTTGAGGTGGCAGAGACTACAAGAGAAGTGGAATCATCAGGTAAATTTGCAGTTGATAAAGGAACTAAGGGAACTTGAACAGGTTATAGATGCCAGGCAAAGAAAGAGAAGCTCGAAACAGTTGAGCTACAGCAAAAGGAAGATGCTGAAGAAGATGTTGAAGTTTCTTTCTGTTAGCCAGAGAGTGGACCATTACTTTTTGGAAGTGATGAAGAGCTAGAGGAGTTGAATCATATGAATGATTCAAGCAGTCGAAAGATTTGATGATTGAAGCCTTAAACAAGACCGTAAGGTCTTGTGATTTTAAAACTAATGATTTGTGTGTGATTGCAGGTTTGGAAGAAGAAGAAGAACATCTACTGAAGGATGTTAAGGAAGATTTAGCAGAAGAAAAACCATGTGAGGAAATGGAAGATCGTGTAAAATTTCCGAAGTCCACTCCAAGTAAAATCATTGAGCTATATCGAGAATTAGACTTTCAAAGGAAGAAATTGGAAGAAAAGAAGATGAATGTCTAGGATAGATTGCTGATGAAGGATGACAAAGCAGTTGTCATAAATGATAATCAGGAAGAAATTGCAGATGGTGAGCAAAGGAATGTTGCAGAGGAAAAGGAAGATTGGGAGGCCGCAACATTCATATTAACAGCTAGAGCAACATGTGAGGCAACATTTATAGTAGCAGCAGCAGAAAAGGAGCAATCAAGGGATGGAAACAATCAACAGACAGAGGACATACTGGATAGAGGAATTGAGTTGATAAGGAGGTTAATGATAAAGACATCCTAGAGAAAGACAACCGAAAGAAAGAAAAGGAACGACAACAAGAGAATGACAATGAAGGATTGCAAGAGCAGAGCAGGTGGAGCACTACAACACAAGATATGGAAACCTGGAAGACAACAGTAGATGACAACAACAGTGAAGCAATTTACAAGTACAGAAAGATTACAAAATAAAATTTGGGATCCAGGAGGAGATATCCAGACTTATGACCAGGTGGTCATGAATTTTCTTACATGGGGAGTCTGATGCAGGAGCATCAAGACCTTTTTCTCCATTTGTAAATATGGGGTGTGATAATATTATTTGTAAATATGGGGTTGTGATGATTTTATATTTTAATTAATTTGAATTAAATAAGAGAAGGTGAGGATTTATGTAAATATCTTTTTATTAATAAAAGGATATGAGGAAATTTAATAAGTTGAAGGATTTTAGGGATAAAAACCTATCCTTTAGGGATGTTGAGAAATTTAGGGGTTGGTTGAGGATTTTAAGAGATTGAGCATTTAATTAAATGATTTTTTTAAATTGTATAAATAGGAGGGCTTTTTGTGAGAAAAGGACATTAGAGATAGGGAGGTTGAGAGTAGGTTTGGATAGCAAGGCTATAAGCCTTCAACAAATTGTAAGGGCCACGCTCATTGAATATTTGGCCACGAAGAAAGTTTGTAAGTATTTATTTGCATTTGTTAATGTAAAAACAATGTGTTTTCAGAATTGTGAAGTTCGATTCATTAAGTGGTGGAATATTTTTGTAACTAGATTTTAAGTTGAATACACGTTCCATATAATCTGAAGACATCGAATCGAACGTGGGGTGAATGACTGCTTGTTTTATATGAAAATTAGACTGCACTTGAATTGAAGTCGTGGAGTTAATAAATCGATCTCAATGGATCGATTTCAAAGAGACAGAAATTTGTATAAGTAAATTGCCAGTGAATGTTTGAAAGAGGGCGTTAGTGAATATTTTTGTCAAAGGCTCTATCTGGAATGTATTTGTTTACCATCTCTAAAATTGCAAAACGCTGTCACTAGAATGATCAACGCATGGAACACTGTTCACTCTAATTTATATATTGTTAATGAAACCTGGAACAATTACAGACTAGAGTAGTTGTAATAGCAGTTTGCAATTTGTTGAATTGATTATATGGAAGGCGTTATCATTTTAAGAGAAATCCGATTGGACTATTGCAAGAGTTCTGTTTTACCGTCTTTAAAATACAACATGTTGTCTTTGAAAGGAATGGTCTTCACTGGTTTGAATTAAACGCATGGAACGTCAATGAAACACTGGTTGCTTTAATTAAAACATAATTGCAAACTAGAGTGACTTGGAGCGTGTAAATACCATACAGGTTGCTTATTGGTAAATCGATGAGGTTTTGAAATAGGTACAGGCTTAATTTCATTCCAAAATCTAGCTTGAATTCATTTGCTGTAGAAGCTTTATGTTGAATCGAATTGTTTTATGCGGAGTCGATTGGTAAATCAGATGCAGGGAGTTTGCAACGTGTTGGAAGTTTTAAAACAAGACGTAGAAAGGCATGGAATTTGTTGTTGGAGCAGAACGGTTATACAACAATTAGCCAGTGTTGGTAATCAAGACTGTGTTTGCAGGTGAAAGTCGATTTAAATGTTTATTAAGTGCAGGTGAAAATCGATTGGTGGGAGTAAGAAGCGTAAGCTTCATAAGGGTGCAGAGTATTTTATTGGAAGTTGTTCAGAATTAAATTGAATTTTCATTCTATGGATACTGGAATATGGAGCGAAAGAGTTCTATAGAATTGGGAGCAATGACATTATGCAGACACAAAAATGAAATGCTAGAAGGCACTGTCCACAAACTGAAGGCGCAATCCAGAGATTATCACAGGAAATTGAACAGGTAGGTTTTGTTGGTAATGGACGCATTGTTGAAAACAGTGAAATGTTAAGATTTAAATCCAGAAATAATGTGCTGGCAAACGTATGGAATTAAATTATATAAGTTGCCAATTTGAATATACTAGTAAAGGCGCATTGTTTAATGGAACCCAACATGTAAGAACAAAATTGTAATGGTGGGATCATTGAATGGTAATTGGATTAAGACTGAAAAAAAATGCATGTCAAGCTTTGGTTACTGGATTGAGTAGTGTTGTCACACTTTTACATCAGAGCAGAATCTGAAGATTGTATTTGATTTAAAAGGAATTTTAAGTTGATGAATTTGCCAGTGACTAAACTAAAAATTTGGGTAAATGCTGAGTGTGCATTTTGAAGCATGGTTATTGCATGATCCTGGGTATTGCAAGCTCCAATTGCTTGTGTTAGATTCTATCATCAAAAAGTTGTCGTGTTAAAGATCATAACATTAATGGTATTAACTCCCTTCAATAGAATCCATAAATTCTTTTCCTCATAAAAGTAGTGTATTTCATGCCATGAAAAGAAAACAAAATGAAAAAAGAAAAGAAAAATGGGTTGAGATAAGCGAAGAGCAATTACACAAAAAAGAAAAATTTTGCTGTCCAATTGGGTTGGACCGCGACTGTTCAAAATTTTGAACAATAGTTGTTCAATTAAATGAACAACAAAACAACGCAAAAATAAAAGAAGTGTTGTTCAATAGATTGAATAGCAACTGTTAAATAGATTGAACAACAGTTGTTCAATAAATTGAAAAACAATTGTTCAATTAAATGAATAACAAAACCACTCCAAAATAAAAGAAGTGATGTTCAATAGATTGAACAACAAAACAACGTAAAGAAAGAAGTGTTGTTCAATAGATTGAATAGAAAAACAAAGAAAAGAAAGAAAGTGTTGTTCAACTGGATTGAACACTAGTTGTTCAATTAACTGAACAACAAAACGACGAAAACAAAGAAAGTGTTGTTCAATAGATTGAACAACAGCTGCTCAATTAAATGAACAGAAAAACGACGAAAAGAAAGAACGTGTTGTTCAATAGATTGAATAGCAACTGTTCAATTGATTGAACAGCAGTTGTTCAATTAACTGAACAACAAAAAGAAAATAAAATAAAATCATCAATCATATTTACATATTTTACGGAGAAGAAATAAAATTTATAAAGATGAAGCTGCTAAAGGATTGCCTTATGTAGCTAAAACTTGCATGGTGGGGTCCTCATGTATCTGCTGATAGAAAGATTCTTTGGTAAGTGGTTTTTGGTAGAGGCACACCAGATGCCCATTTTCTTTAAAAGAAGAACTAGACCCATCAATGGTGCCAGCGTAAGAGTGCCATTATCATGTACTTTCTTTATTTTATAGGGGCCTAACCATCTAGTTTGTAGTTTGCCAGGGAAGTTTTGAAACCTGGAATCATAAAGAAGTGCCCATTTGCCCTCATGAAATGTTTTTTTCTTAATCAGGGATCATACTATTTGGCTCTTTTCTGTCGAATAATTGTCGCATGCTGTAGAGCTAGTAGCTGAATTTCATCTAATTCATTCATCTACTATAACCTATTAACTCAGGCTTCAATTAAATCCAGTCCCACTTCCTGGGCTGTCCTTTGTGTTTGTATCTCAAATTCTATGGGAAAAATGGATTCCTTACCAAATACTAGTTGATACAGTGAGTATCCAGTAGTGTTTCTCCAAGTTGTGCGATACGCCCACAAGGCCTGTGGCAGTCGAGCAGTCCAGTCTCGTCGATGTGATGAGACTATCTTTATTAGAATAGCTTTGATAACTTTGTTGGTGCTCTCCACCTGCTTGTTCACCTACGGGTGATACGGAGAAGTAATTCTGTGTGTGATGTGGTGATTTTTTAGTGTAGTAGCGATCTTGTGACCCACTAATTGTGGCCCCCCATCAGTAATTAATTCTCTGGGTAAGCCATACCGCACAAAAATTTCGAAAATAAAATTAATAACAGTTTCCTTTGTTGCTCTTGGTAATGCTATTGCTTCCACCCACTTCGTTACGTATTCTGTTGCAACCAATATATACGATTTCTGGTTGGATGATGGTTTCATTGGCCCAATGAAATCTAATTCCCAACGCTCAAAGGGTTCTATCACCAGCTGTGGATGTAGGGGCATTTCATCAGATTGGCTAGGGCAACCCATCCTTTGGAAACTATCACATGCCTAGACAAATTTCTTAGCATCTTCAAAAATAGTGGGCCAGTAGTAGCCCATCTTTATAATTTTATGTCCAATTTTTTGATCTGCAAAGTGTCCACTGCAAGGTCCATCATGGCAGGCATTTAAGATATCATAAATTTCGTCTTCCCTGATACACCTGTGGATTTGCATATAAGTTCCCTTGTGGAAAAGGTATCCTCTGATCCAGGAGAAATGAGTGCTACGCTGCACAATCAATTTCCTTTCTTTGGGTGTCAAATATTTGGGCAATTTTCTCACTGTCAAGTAATTTTCTACATTTGAATACCATGGCATTTTTACGGCCACAACAAACAAACGTTCATCTGGGAACTGGTGCTCTACCGCCACTGCATCGTTCGTTCTTGGCATTAGGGAGAGGAAGTCTGCCATGAGGTTCTCCTTCCCTGGTCGATCCCTTATAGTTATGTCAAATTCCTACAAAAGTAGTAACCAACAAGTCACTCTTCCATTTGTAATAGGTTTATTGGCTAAATATTTAATAGCAGAGTGATCAATATACAAAAATACAGGGTATCCAATTATATAGTGTTTGAATTTGTTGATAGCATAAATAACAGCTAGAAACTCCTTTTCTATTACTGTGTAATTCAACTCAGCAGGAGTTAAGCTTTTGCTGATGTAATATATAGCATAGGGTTGCTTGTTTTCTTCTTGGCCAAGAATAACTCGAAGAGCTGTATCTGATGCATCTGATGAAATTTGGAAAGGTATATCTCAATTTGGGCCTTGTAATACTAGTGCTATCGATACTAACCATTTCAGATGTGTAAAGGCAGTGTCACATATATCAGTCCATATAAAATCAACATTTCCTATCAAGGCATATAAAGGTTCCGCAATTTTCCAAAAGTTCTTTATAAATCTACAATAATATCCAGCAAGTCCCAAAAAACTACATACCTCTGTTTGAGTGAAGGGAGTAGCTAATAAGAGGATTACCTGTATCTACCTGAATTCTAGTTGTTGAAATATAATGACCTAGAATCAGGCCTTCTGTCATCATCATATGATATTTCTCATGACTTAAGCATAACCTAGTAGCAATACACCATTCTAGGACTTTCTCCAATGTTTGTAATGCCTTATCAAAGTCATCTCCATAGGGTGTGAAATCATCCATGTACACCTCCAATCCTTCATTTATCAAGTCTGCAAAAATACTGAGTATGGCTCTTTGGAATGTAGCAGGTGCGTTGCACAATCCGAAAGGCAATACACTATAAGCAAATGTTCCCCAGGAGTAGGTGAAAGTAGCTTTATCTTGATCTTCAGGGGCAATTTGGATTTGGTTGTAGCCACTGAAGCCATCCAAGAAAGAGAAGAATTTCTTTCCTGCTAGTGTATCTATGTCCTGGTCAATAAATGGAAGAGGAAAATGGTCTTTTTGCATTGATTTGTTGAGTTCTTTGTAGTCAACACATATCCGCCATTTTCCATTCCTTTTGGGGACAACTACTAATGGAGAAACCCATTTACTATCAGATATAGAATAAATAAAATTCACATCTAACAGTTTTTTAATTTCTTCTTTCACAATATCCTTTAGATGAGGATTTAATCTACGTTGTGGCTGTCGAATGGGTCTTGCATCTTTTTCAGTGTAGATGTGGTGCATGCATAATTGAGGGTCAATCCCTTTCATGTCTGGGTAGTCCCATGCAAATCCCCTTTATATTTCCTAAGGACTTGGATAAGTTTCTTTTGCTAGTCATTACTCAGATTACTGTTAATGTTCAAGATTTTCCCTTGCTAGATTTCAATAGGCTTGCTATTATAGATAGTGGTTGTTGGTATCAATTGGTCATTAATATCTCTCAAGGAATCTTCTTCAATCAATTGTCAAGGACTGCTTCAATCATGTGACATCTCAAATTAGACACTGCAGCAGGGTGATTGATAAAGGTGTTAATGACATCATCTTCTATTTGGTTTTTGAATTCAAGTGCATCTGCCACAGTTAATGGTGAACAAATATTTTCTTTTAAATATATTGTTGGTTTTTTCCTAGTTTTTACAATGGTTAGCCTTGGCTGAGTAGGAGGGTATAAAGCTAGATTCTTTACATCATTCCCTCTGGTTATGGTCATACTGCCTGTTCGACAGCCTATATAAGCATCGAATGTTGTTAGCCAAGGCCTTCCTAGTATTATGGGATGTCCATCTAGCCGACTTTTGGGGTTAATAATAAAAAAATATGCCAGATATTGCCAAGAGTCCATAGAAACCATCACATCTTGTAATGTTGCTTCTGGCCTAATGATTGAACGATTAGCTAGTTCCAGTAAGGTAGTGGTTGGTTCTAAGGCTATGATACCAAGCACTTCGCAAGTTTCTGTTGTAAGAATGTTAATGGCTACCCCTAAGTCAACTAAAGCATTGGGAAAAGAGCAGCCATTTTTTTGGACTGTGACAATGGGATTCCTCGGGTCTTCGTATTTTACAGGTGTCTCTTTGCCTAATAATAAATCAGACAAAGTTTCGACAACATGGAGAATTGGTGTTATTTTTGTTTGCCTCACAGACTTCTTTGCACACAATTATTTAATGGTTTTAGCATATAGCGGAATGTCTTGAATGGCCTGGAGGAGGGGTATTTTTATACAGATATTTTTGAGTTCACTCAAAAGATCAAAGTCAGGATATTCAATTGGTCGAGGTATTATCAATCTTTCTGGGAACGGGGAAGAAGTAATTATAATTTTCTCAGGATCTTTCTGCCTGAATGTATCTCCTCCCTGTTTTATTTTCTTTTCATCTACAGTCGAAGGCTTATTCAGATGCATTTCTTTAACTTCAGGTTGCATATTTTTGTCCTCATCTGGAGCAATTATGCATCCAGATCTTAACTTAATTTCATTAAATTCACTCATCTCAACTTCAGGGTCTAGACTCTCAAAAATTTGGACTGACTGGATTGGTCTATTGTTAGGATTTGGGTTGGGTTGAGCTAGGAGTTGTGACCGTATATTAGGTTGAGGATTTTGCTGCAACGTGTAAGGTGCTGGTAAGGTTGAGTGAGGCAAAGGAACTATTCCCATAGGTTGGTTTGCGAATCATTGCCAATTTGGTTGCTAGTTCTAATTTTGTGAGGTAGAAGGATCACATTGAGAGGAATAGGGGTTGTTCTACTAGAATGGTAGAGGGTAAGAGGAATTTGGCCAATTATTATTTGGATTTGATTGGTTGGGCCAAGGTGGTAGGGAAAATGCTTGAGGTGGCCAGGTAGAGAAGGAAAGAATGAAGATGGTTCTATAAGCATACCTGTCAGACGTGTTTTCCATTGACGACGCTAGTTCAACAGATATACTGGTTCCACTTCCTCTTCTACTTCCTTGAGAGCTGCTTTTAATCCAGGAAGTGATGGAAAACTTTCTGTAGCATGATCCTTAGTTCAAATGGCACATGTTTGTATCATATCTAATGGACATTCTCTATGATTGTGTTTCTTTCTGCGAAGTGGACAGAAAATATCCAGATTTTGTTCTGCTTCGGCCTACTTTTGTTTGGCCTGCATGATATCCAATTGTGTCGTTAGGGTCCCTAAGATATCGGTCTTGAAATCTTCCAGCAGATTGTTGATTTCAACTCGTGTAATGCTCCCTCCTGAGGCTTTGCTATCTTTGGTGACCGCATCATGTTTGGTTGGTTTCAGCCTTGTACATCCTCTGGAACACCTGATACACAATTGTATAATGTTGTCATAATCCTCTTGATAAATATCACCCTTCCCCATTAAATCTAGTGTTTCTATCCATTAGTCTTTCATACCTTTGATCATCATAGTTTTAAGAACTTCAGGAGGCAAATTTGTATAAGGAGATCTTTGCAGATTATATTGAAAACGTTTTACATATTCTTCAAGAGTCTCATTAGTCTTAGCTACCATTTGAAAGATTTCATCCTTCAGTTCTCTAGTTCGGCAATAATCTTGGTATTTTTTTAGAAAAGTTGTTTTCATTTGGTCCCAGTGATTAACGGTACCTCCATCGAGCCCCATAAACCATCACAGAGCTACTCCCTTCAGAGTAGAGGGGAACAACTTCAGCTTCTGGGGGTTGGTAGTATAATCATATTCCCTACATGGAACATCAAATTTGAAAATAAATGCATCGGGATCCTCCGAAGTTAGCCCATGAAAGGTAGGAATATTGTGTAATGGAATAACTTTCATGGGAGCATTGACAGTTGTATCAACAATAGGATATTGTAGTGTATAGGTCTGAAGTTGTTGTTGATTATTAGCCATTTGATAAAACATATGCCAATATTCTTTAGGGATTTTCGGAGTTGGAGATTTGTTCCTGGGGGATTCAGAAGAGACTTTAACATGTTTTAACAACACTACCTTGGTCCAGAATACTGGGTGTCCTTTGTTCAACTACTACTTCAGGAGATTTGGGTTTTGATGATTTAATCTTTTCATCACTTCCTGTTTCTCCTTCTCCTTCACAAAGGTTGTAAGAATTCCCTTCTTTTAAAGGGTAGGGATGTAATTTTTCAGTGTTCTGAAAAACCCTGTTCAGACCCTTCAGTCTTACTATGAATCTCAGCATCAGCTATAGATGGTGATCCTGCGGCTTGAAGGGTTATGGTAGGATTTCTTGTAGAAATAGTTCGGGGTCCTACTGATGATTGAGACTCAACTTTCCTGATGATTTCGTCAATGAAGGTTGATCATCCAAGGGTCATCAATCCCTTAGATTTTTTAGATATGTGCGGAGGAATTATCTCTTTTTATACTCTTTTCTTCTTAGTCATTCATATAAAAGTTCAAACATTTATTTCTACTTTAATTCCTATGCAATTTTGTTGAAAAGCGGGCAAGGGAGCAAGCACTTTACTTACTCGTACGCAGGTTCTTACCTTCCATTTTTAATACCCAATTTTTTCACAACAAACAAACATCAAACATCTATTTCTACTTCAATCTCTATGCAATTGTGCTGAAAAGCGGGCAAGGGAGAAAGCGGTTTACTTGCTTCTTGCGCAGGTTCTTACCTTTCGTTTTTAATACCCAATTCTTTTGCAACAAACAATTATCAAACATACATCACCTTCTATAAAATCGAAACACTCTCCCCGACAACGACGCCAAAAATGTTGGGCGCATATAAGGTGTCTTCTAGAACTCCTAAATGCATCACATTAATTATTGACCTGGGTAAGTCTTTTTTTTGAAGAGTGTACACAATATGTGCAAGTGATGGAAATCATTATATTTGTAGAGAATAATGCTATAAAATAACTTATTGATTTCAATACAAGAGTAAACAGATCAATCCGTAAATATCAAGCTTGTAACTTTAGGGAAATTAACCTATTCAAGCATAAAAAATCAATCTTAATCTTAATCAAAAGCAAAACTCAATCTTAATCAAAAGTTCTAATTGCAATTACATCAACGGAGTGCACTGTAGTGATAACCGAGCTCTTTCAGCTGAATCTAAATTTCTGCATAAAAGTAATACACTTGATCTAATCAATAACACTCTGGCTTTCAATTAACAAGAAATGATTCTTACCTATAATGAAATCAAACTGTGACATAAATAAATGAAACCAATCAACAGAAATAGGAATTAATGCAATGAACACACAAACTCAATGTTAGGACCTCATATTGTCCCTTTTTTTACCACACATTTTGCTATGATGTCATCCTTTTCAACCTATATTTGAAAACCTTGTTATTGTTTTAACCCAATTATTCGAAAGGTACACAATATTTCTTCTCATCACTATATGTTTAATTATTTTACATATAATTACGCTATCTTCATAGTTAATCATGGAATTGTTTGTTGTTGAACAGTTAAAGAATGATGTGCAGCTCATGTTGCTGAAACTGCCTAGAGTTTGCAAGACTATTTTTGCAGTTACTGAAACAGTAAGAACGACACACAAATCTTGTGGCTGAAACAGTTGTGATTTGCAGTCTAGATTTGATAACAACAGAGGAAGACCATCGGAGCTGCTACACTGGATGTAACGATCACGATCCAAAGACAACATTGCTGTAACAACATCTTGTTGATGGGAAACTGATTTCCCTTATTTTTGTATATTGTGTTAAAATAGAATTTACAATGTAATATGTTGTAATAGATGTCTCCTCTTTAAAAAGAGGAGATGTCTACATTAGAAGGGGATGAATGGACTGCGGGAAAGGCTTAGTTGAAGGAACATGACTGGAATCCTTTTTGTAATATGGCATATTTATGGATGAATAAATTTTTGTTCTGAACATCTTATTCTAGTTCTTGTCTCCTGGGGAATCTCGTGAGAAGGACAGGGCCCACCTTCATCACAAGATTCACCCATTATATTACTACAACGTGTGTTAAGTGTGTCTTTTATCCATGCCTTGTTAACAGTATTGTTACTGAATATTGTTTAACTTTGCTCAAACTCTGTTTTCTCTCCAATTGATTGCTGTATTGTTTAGGTTTATCTCCAGCCAATTTATGAGTGTTTCATTGGTGATTGAGTTTACAGAGTGAGTTGGTAAGCTCGATAATAAAAAATAGGTGCTGAAGATTCCCGCTCTGGGAATAGGGTCCTATTCTCTGTTACAGCCTAGCCCCTGCTTTCCTTTGCAGATTGATTCTCTTCATTAGATTACTCTTTAAATGAATTTAAGCATTATTGATAGCCGTCTGCAATAGAGTATTTTTGTTGTAACACAGAGTGGAGTTTCAGTTTGTTTGAACAAGGTGTGATTAATTTTTACTACAACTTTTATTGCTTTTAAGATTGAGTACATATAGTATGTAGTTGCCTTTGAAATAACTAGACTTCCCTGGGTTGACAATTTATGTAGCACTTGGTTGTTTAAAATTAATAAACAATTAAAGTGACCAACATTTTGGCGTCATTTCCAGGGAAGGCAATCATAGATTTTAAAAGCATTAATGATTTTCTTTTAGATGTACAGGATGCATGAGAGGATGTAAGAAAACTAATCCTACAGGTGGCAAGGGAAAAGGAAGAGGAGGAAGGAAAAATTTTATTGATGAGATTATTTCGAAAGTTGAAACATCTCAAAGGATAAGCTCTTGGAGACCACAGATTCAACACTCTCTCCAAACAGACTACGAAACGGAGGAAGTAGTAGGACCTGAAAGGGCTGAAGAGATAATAGAACAAACTGAGGAGTCAATGGAGGACATTGAAGAATCAATAGAAGATATTGAGGGGGCAATAGAAGTTGAGGAACCAGTTCAGGGCATTGAGGGTCCAACGGAAAGCGCCGAAGACTGGGCAAGTGCAACAGGGGAACAACCAATGGATGGAAACAATGAAGGACTCTTTGGTGGGGGACGTGGAGGAAGAGAAGGAAGAGGTGAGAATTCTCTTTCTACCTTGGAATTCCCTATTGAGGATATTCCCAGAGGGGCAACTCCTATGAAAAACATCCCACTCTCAGCCTTACCTAACATCCATGGTTTATCATTTGAAGACCCTGATGAATTTCTGTTTGAGTTTGATATATTGTGTAGAAGTTATGATTATGTTACTAATCCTCAAAAGTTGAAGTTATTTCTAGCAACATTAAAAGGAAATGCACTAAGATGGTTCATGAGCTTGGGAGGACATGTGATCACAAAATGGGAGCAGATGAAGGAGAAGTTTCTTGCCAAATATCAAGACTATTACCGGACAAGAGAAAAAAAGGAGGAACTATTCAAGATGGTTCAAGAGGAAGAAAATCTGGAGGATTTCGTGGAGAGATTACAATATAATTTGCAGAGATCTGACCACCCGAATGTAAGTAAGAATATTCTTAAGACAATATTGTTGAAAGGGGTACGGGATGACTGTTTAGACATGTTAAATATGCTTGGCAAAGGGGATATATCTAAGGAATCATATGATGATATTGTCAACCTCTGTAAGGGATGTTCAAGAGGAGCAACAAACAGACCAAAAATCAGGGATAGTACATATTCAAGAGTCTAAAAATCAGCTAGTGGGGGAGCAACAAGAGCTGAAATAGGTAATCTACTTGAAGAATTTAAAACTAAAATGTTAAGTTCTTTTGCTTCACAGATTGATACCTTGCAGGTTAAAAGGAAACAAGCAGAGGTAGCAGCTACTTTGGCTGTTTTCTGCCCTAAATGCAGAGAAAAACATCCACTAAGGGAATGTCCATTAGACAAGGTACCAATTTGCACCATTTGTGAAAAGTATCATGAAACTCAGCAGTGCCCTTCTCTACTAGGAATAAAAGCGGCCTTACAACCAACTGAGGAGGAAGCTGAAGCAGTTTATTTGCTGACACAGAGGAGGTAGTGGCAACCACGAGGACAAGGTATGAACTCTAGCATGCCATTTAATCGATGGAATAATTATCCTTCTTTTAATCAAGAAAATTACTTGTCCTTCAATCAAATGCAATATCCACCTTTTAACCAAATGAATTTCCCACCCATGCAACAAACAAACCCTCCCTTGTAGACCCTACAATGTGGACTCCTTGGCCTCCATAGCAACCTTACTTTAATCAATGGAACCCAAACTGGAGAGCTCAACAAATGCCATTTCCAACCCAATTTCCTCAGTATCAACAACCTCTCTCTCTACCATCAGGTGCCCCGCCGAATAATCAGACAATGAGACCCCAACTACCTATACAACCGAACCCTAACCCTAATAATAATAAAGCTGTGCAAGTCATCGATATTCAAAACCAACCTATATCTCCTATTCTTCCTCTGCAATGTAATGATATCCATTTGCGGTCTGGGAGAATAGTTGAGCCTATTATTGACGATATTACTTCTTCTGACTCTGATAAAGAAGAGACAGAAAAGGATAAATCATCCAATAAAGGAGTTGAAACAGTTGAGCCACCCTCTAATAAAACTACTGAAATAGTAGAGCCACCATGTCCTGAGCGTTTAGCTCTCACTAAGACACTTGAGCCGCTTGCTTTTAATATTCTAGGGGAATTGCAGAATCTTTATGTTAAAATTCCACTTATGCAAGCACTCAGAGATGTACCAATTTATGCCAGAATCATCAGAGACATTTGCATCAAGAAACCTGGTAGGAAAGCTAAAGATCCCCTTACAATTCATGTGATGGGAGATGTAGCTACTTTAATGTCAGGAAAAACTCCTCCTGTAAAATATGGTGGTCCCGGTCATCCTACGGTCACAATACAGGTGGGAGAAACTATTGTTTCACGAGTTATGATAGACTTTGGTGCTGCTATAAATATTATGACCCTTGAAACTGCACAACTATTATAGTTGAAAAATGTCATTAGAGAGACACCAACTGTCCTAGAGCTAGCTGACCGTTCCACAATCAAACTAGAAGGCGTTATTGAAGACCTGATCATTTCAGTTGAATCTTGGAACTACCTAGCTGACTTTGTTGTGTTACAGACTAAAACAAAGTTGGGGGGGCATCCACTAATTTTGGGGAGACCCTGGCTGGCTACAACAGATGCCTTTATTAGCTACAGATCAGGCTCAATGAAAATTTCTAATAGATGTGAAACTAAGCAGCTCACTCTCTACCCTCATGCTACACATATGATTAACAATGATAATTATGTATGGTTAGATTATTAGGATAATGACACTCAACCCATTTTGACTATTGGACAAGCCTTAACCTTTAAAGATGCCACGGAGGATGAAGTAATTAGTAATTTTATTTCTGAACCCTCCTCAGTATCCTTTGAATCATATAATCAGTTAACTACAATTTTGGAACCTGAAACACAGGAAAAGCTTAAATTTGAAAATTTACCTCAAACATCAACTGCTATCTCCTCTATGAGTATAACAGTAGAGATCGAACCTGGCAAAACATTGAGCATAAACCCTAACTTGACAGATGCTGAAACACAACAGTTAATGAAGTTACTTCATGAAAATAAGGAAGCATTCGCATGGGACTACACAAATATGAAGTGGATCTCCCCTGAATTATGTACTCATCATATCTATATTAAGGAAGGATGTCGACCAGTCTGTCAATCCCAGAGGCGAATGAATCCCAATATGAGGGAAATTGTTAAAGAAGAACTTCAAAAATTGCTTAATGCAGGGTTTATATACCCCATATATGACAGTGAATGGGTTTCTCTATTGGTGATAGTACCTAAGAAAAAGGGGAAATGGAGAGTATGTGTAGATTATAGAGCCTTAAACAAAGCCACTCAAAAAGATCATTTCCCCTTGGCATTTATTGATCAAGTGCTAGATAGTTTGTCAAGGAAAAGATTCTTTTCCTTTTTAGATGGTTTTAGTGGATATAACCAAATCAAAATTGCACCCCAAGACCAATACAAGACCACTTTTACTAGTCCATGGGGAAATTTTGCCTATAGAGTTCTTCCATTTGGACTATGTAATGCTCCAGCAACGTTTCAAAGAGCAGTGATAGGAATTTTTTCTGATATGCTTAATGATTCTATGGAGACATTTATTGATGACTTTACTCCTTATGGTTTAACTTTTGAAGATGCATTACAAAACCTTGAGAAAGTACTTAAATGTTGTATACAAGCTCATCTTTCCTTAAGTATTGAAAAATGCCATATGATGATGAATGAAGGAATTGTATTGGGACACTTCATTTAATTCCTAGGGATTCAAGTGGATCCATCCAAAGTGCAGGTAATTCAGACTCTTCCTTTCCTTAAAAGGAAAACTGATGTAAGAAGTTTTTTAGGACATGCTGGATATTACAGAAGATTTATCAATTTTTTTTCTAAAATAACTTCTCCTTTATTTTTGTTACTTATGAAAAATGTTGAATTTAAGTGGACTAATGACTGTAAGAAAGAATTTGATGAACTTAAGCATTAGTTGTCTATAGCTCCTATTTTAAGGGGACCGGATTGGGCACTTCCCTTTCATATATTCTCTGATGCTTTAGACATTGCAATCGGAGCTATCTTAGGGCAAGAAGAAAATAATCTCCCCTATGCTATCTATTTCATTAGTAAGAATATGACCCCTACTGAACATAATTACACAGTTACCGAAAAGGAATTTTTAGCAGTCATTTATGCTATTAATAAATCTCGAAATTATATTACTGGTTACCCTACTTTTGTTCATACTGATCACTCGACCATTGAGTATTTAATGAACAAATCTGTTACAAATGCCCGAGTTACCAGGTAGTTATTATTATTACAAGAATTTGATATTACAATTGTAGATCGACCAGGTAAAGAAAATGTAGTTGCAGACTTCCTTTCTCGGATAAAAACTGATGATAATGCTCCAGTAGATGATTCCTTTCCTGATGAATACTTATTTGTAGTATCTTCTCATTCACCTTGGTATGTAGACATTGCCAATTATTTAGTTGCAGGGAAGTTACCATCACACCTATCACATAGAGAGAAAAGAAAGATCATTCAACAAAGTGCTCAGTACAACGGGTAAGTGGGTGTCTTTTTCATACAGGACTTGATAAGGAAATTCGGAGATGCATTAGAGAAGATGAGGTTTATGATATATTGAAGGCTTGTCATGATGGCCCTTGTGGAGGGCATTTTGTTGATAAGAGAACAACACATAATATTCTCAGAATGGGGTATTATTGGCCCTCACTTTTCAAGGATGCAAAGAAATATGTCAGGGCCTGTCATAGCTATCAGAGAATGGGTCAACCTAATCATAGAGATGAAATGCCACTGAACCCCCAGGTAATACTTGAACCCTTTGAAAGATGGGCTCTAGACTTTATAGGACCCATCAATCCTCCATCCAATCAAAGAGTTTATATATTGGTTTGTACATACTATATGATTAAATGAGTGGAAGCTAATGCACTTATTAGAGCTAATGAAGAATCTGTTTTAAACTTTCTATTTGAAGAAATCTTTGTTAGATTTGGAGTGCCTAGAGAACTAGTCACAGATGGAGGACCTCCTTTCAATTCTCATGGTTTTAAGGATACACTTCAGAAATATCATATTAATCATAAAATGGCTACACCTTACCACCCCCAAGCCAATGGTCAGGTGGAAAGTACAAATAAAGTCATAGAAGCCATTTTAACAAAAACAGTGAAAGAGAATAGAAAGGATTGGTTTCAAAGGCTGCCCGAAGCATTATGGGCTTACAGAACTACCTAGAGGAATACTACAGGTTTTTCACCTTATGAATTGGTCTATGGTAAAAGTGTTGTTTTTCCTGTAGAATTTGAAATTAAACCTTAAGAACTGCTTTAGCTGTTAACCTTGATTTGACTGATGCACAGACAACTAGGTTACAACAGCTTCAGGAATTGGATGAAAAGAGGTTGGATGCCATCCATCAAACAACCATGATTCAATAGCAAAGAACGAGGTGGCATGATAAAATTATTAAGCATAAGTAGTTCCAAAAAGGTAATTGGGCTTTATTGTATGATTCCCGATTTGAAAATTTTCAAGGAAAATTACGAACAAGGTGGCCAAGACCTTATGAGATAGATACTGTTTTTCCCAATGGAATAGTGAGGCTCCTAACAATTGATGATTCTAGAACACCATTGTTAGTGAATGGGTATCGGCTCCGTTTTTACCAACAACCTATTTCTAAAGAGGATTTTAAGGCCACTTGCATGGCAGATTCACATTATATCTTTTTAGGAGAGCCTGCTGCCCCTCATTGCATTTAATCTTTGCATTATATATTTCCTAGTAGATTAGAATGTTTTAACTAATAATCCCTGTCAAGGGTTGCCATGTTACAATTTATTTTTTCAGGTCTCAGATTGGGAGGCTGGCGGAAAAGAACAATTGTATTGCAAGCAGGATCAGGTTTCATTTTGGGAAACATTGTTATCCCACTTCAATTCACAACTCATCCCCCACATTACCTTTCAGTAACATTTCCCTATTTTTCTACAGTAACATGTAATTTTTCCTGTTGCTGAAACACCAATTCTTCCCCATTTTTGCCGTTGCTGAAACACCAATTTTTCCCATTGCTGAAACACTAATTTCTCCACTACTGAAACACCAACCCTTTCCATCTTTCCTCTAAAAACACCAATTTTTCCCATTTTTTCCGTAATTGAAGCATAAATTCCTCTCAAAAGGATGAATACATATCATTGTGAGAATCATTTATTGACTCTTATAATTTTGTTCCTTCACTTCCGCCTCCTATGTTTATAAAAATCCTTTCATATAAATACCCTTAAAACCTTTTCTCATAACTATGGGTGATCTATTAGCGACGATATTATATTTTCAGCACATCAATCGAAGGTAAAACATGAGGTATGCATTTGTTATGTGTAAATATTAAACTATAGTTAATGAGAAGATTGTGACATGATTACCGAAATTGCAGTTGGGGGGGGGAATACCAAAATTTTGTAATCATTTCACGATACGTCAATCACCATCATTTTTTACCACGATCATGTCTTGTCACCCCATCTCTGTCTTATTATGTCTCAACCTCATTTGCAATATTTACTCTGTTTCAGCTGCGGTAACTCAGCTCTGTACTGTGCATTTCATTGAAGCCAGTGACTATGGGAGGTAACGCTATTCGAAATGAACTCAGCTCAATAGCTCTATTGGAATTGAACCCAGAAGTATATCAGATCTTTTAGCAAGCAGGCTGGGTAGATTATTTTTGAAGGCTCCAAGGATTTGATTCTTAGCAAGTTCTTGAGTTCCCACGTAATCTAAAGGAAGGTTACTCTACTGTTCAGGGAGTCCGAATTCTAGTAACAGAGGAGGATATAGCGCAGGTTTCAGGTTTACCGACCAACGACATTCGATGGTTCAGTTGAAAACACATCATCTTGAATGCACAACAGGACTTCCTTCTACCTGGAGAACGGGTTGAGGCTAAAGGTAGGAGTATTGCGTTTTATTCATTACCACCTCCATGGCCGATTGTTGCACAGTTTGTCAAGCACTACCTCACCTGCGAAGGACGTTACCAGGTAGTTTACCAGCATGACTTTGTGTTGTTGAATCATTTAAGATATGGTCATTTATTAAATATTCCATACTATCTGCTTGGGTGTCTAAAGAATATGTCACATTATTCTATGAATGCAAGGTACCCACTCCTTTCCCTCACTCACCATTGCCTTGTTCAGCTTCTAATTTAGAGAGACTTTGCCTAGCAGAACCCTTCTCCCCTTAACAACCCACCCTAAGAAGCTGCTGAAATTCCTCAACCAGCAACTGAAAATCCCCAAGAAGTTGCTGAAATTCCTCAACCAGCAGCTGAAAATCCCCAGGAAGTTGTTGAAATTCCTCAACCGGCAGCCGAGAATTCTTAAGAAAATATCGAAAATCCTCAAACAGCAGCCGCAACTCCCCAATTAGATGCTGAAAATTCTCAACAAACGCCTGGAATCCCTCAGAAAATTGAAAATCCTTCTGTACAACAACCAGGGAGGATCTTTGAATCCCCATAAATCCCACCACCCACAGCAGTCAATCCAATTGATCCCTCTACTGCATCAACCCCACCTCATAATTTAGCTGAATCATCCACTCCCACTGTCCATATTCCTAGTGATGATTCAGATGATAACATCCCCATTTCCAAGCTAAAAAGAAAGAGGTAAGAAAAGGCTGCACCCCTACCAAAAAGACGAACAAGGGCCTCAACCAAGGAAGCTACTACTACTGATGACCCTCCTCCCTTAAAGAAAACTGCTCATAAAAGAAAAACCACTGTTCTTCCTACCTTTTTACCTCGAAGATGAATGAGGACGTCTTCTGAAGCAGCAATTGAGGCCACCACCCCAAATTCTCCACCTATTATCCTAAAACCCCATACCCCATCGTAGTCCCAAGGCCCTGAAGCTTTGCCTTCCTCACCTTCGGGTATTGAAATGCAGAATGCTTAGAATTTTGTGACATTATTCCTTTCAGAAGATGCAGCTGCTACACAAGAACCAGCTGCTGACCCATCAAAAGTAGATACCCAAAAACATGTACGGCATGTAGCTGCCCCACAAGAACCAGGTACTAACTTAGCAGGTGTTACATAAGAACCACCTGTTAATGAACAGAAAATAGAAAACCTAGATGTAGTTGCCCCACAAGAACTAGCTACTAATTCAGCAAGTGCTACATAAGAACCACTTGTTGATGATCATGAAATAGATAGCCAGGATATTGCACAGACTGTAGCTGTTACACAAGAACCAACTACTCATTCAGCAGCTACTACATGAGATATGCAAAATTTAGATGCTTAGGATGACATAGCTGTTACAGAATCAGCTGATGATTCAACAGATGCCACACAACAACCAACTGTTGAGGCTGCAGATAATGAAGCTACTATGGAACAACAACCCTTTCACCCACTGGAATCAGCTACAGAGGCTGAAACTGCTACAGAAGGGCCCATCACCTTGGCTTCCCTTCTACAAGAAAATGAGTTTCTGAAATCAGAACTCGAAGCTTATAAGCAAGAATTACTAGTTGTAAGCGAAGCATATGAAAGAGAACCTAATTTGCATACTTTAGCTCATGCAGCATCTGCAGTTGAGAAAAGTGCAGAAAAATATCGATATAATGAATACATGTGCAGCCAATGTGGTAATCTTTACCAACAAGCTGGTTATAAGATAGCCGAAGTCCCATTGCCTGGAGCCACTCCTGCATCTACTCCTGTTATAATTAAAAAGGAACGCCCTATTGTTACACAAGAACCAACAGGGCCTTCAAAGATTGCTGAAAAAGAAGTGAAACCACAAGTATCTCAGCCTACTTTGGGTCTTAAAGCCGAAAGTCGTGTACCACGACCTACAAAGACTGCCTTTACTCAGACTGAACCTCAGCCTTCAAAGATTGTCTTCACTCAGACCTCAAGCACTCAAGAATAGATGGATATATGGAAGAAGGCTAGGTCACAAGAAAAGATATTGCAGGAACACAAATTATCATGGCAGAATCATATATATGAAAATTGGGAAGTGTTGGAACAGTCTCGTGCGTAACACAAGGAAAATAAAAAGTGAAAAACTAGACTGCCTCTCATCTTTGATCTGGTTCAAAGACTGCTGGTCACCAAGAAACCATCCTTTAATTATTCTGTGTTTCTAGCAGAATGCTTAGCGTTCTTCCAAGTAAAAGCAATCAGAGATGGACGACCTCATGAGGTGTCTACACCTCAACAGTTTATTGAAACCTTCACAGAGGCATCATTCAGTGAACATATTTTACTATGTGAACTCTACCTCCATAATGAACCATCCCTGAGGATAGAAAGCTTAATCCGATCCTTCTGGTTGGTGACATTCAGATTAGAGACTTTTTCTCTTTCCTGGCCAATCAACTTACGTGGCAAAACGCCTTCCTCTCAACAATGCACAATGAAGATAATCGCCTTCTGTGGATTCGATCCGAGCCACAAAATGTTGTTGTTTTTCTTGCTGAACATCATCGGGTTTTAAAGGAACTAGGAATGACTGAGCATATTAGAGAATTACAAGAAGCAGTTTTAAAAGACTGCCAGCATTATGTCAAAACCAAGGGAGCTCTTGCCGTTCAGGCAAACAACCTATTTTTGGAACATTTCCCTAAGGAGAGAAAAGAATATCATCCCTTTAACCCTCTTCATCTTCAAACAACAATTTCACGGCTACCTAACTATGTTAAATGCTTTCAGCAGTGTGCCGAAAAATGGTTGGGTTATCATTTTCACTTCCCTCTTCTATGGCTACCGGTACAGCAATATAAGGCTTACTTCAGGTTGTCCAAGAAGGAGGATCTTGCAGCATGGCAGAGATTGCAGAATGTCTATGGTTTTAGAAACTTGGTTGATAGCACCTTCTATACTTATTGTATAAGTAATTTGCATTGTACATCCTAGTACTTCGACTCTGACTTAGAGTAAAAAGTTGCATGAGGACATGCAACCCTTTCAGTTGGGGGGGATGTTAGGACCTCATATTGTCCCTTTTTTGACCACACATTTTGCTATGATGTCATCCTTTTCAACCTATATTTTAAGTCCTTGTTATTGTTTTAGCCCAATTATTCGAAAGGTACACAATGTTTCGTCTCATCACTATATGTTCAATTATTTTACATATAATTACGCTATCTTCATAGTTAATCATGGAATTGTTAGTTGTTGAACAGTTAAAGAATGATGCGCAACTCACGTTGTTGAAACTACCTGGAGTTTGCAAGACTATTTTTGCAGTTGCTGAAACAGTAAGAATGACACACAAATCTTGTGGCTGAAATAGTTGTGATTTGCAGTCTAGATTTGATAACAACAAAGGAAGACCACTGGTGTTGTGGGATAAACTCCCCTAGGGTCTTGGCTAGATACCCTAGCAGACTAGAGGTTATCTATACAAAGAAACACACATTCCATACGGCCATGATTCTACTATAAGCAAACTCTACGATAGGGGTGTACCTGAGGTCCTACGTTTGAAAAGAGCCTTCCAGGGTCCAAACGCTTCTTGGAGTTCCTTTTTCTCCTTTGACCTGCAAAACAATCAATTCAAGAAAGTACAACAGTATATGGACTAAACATTACAAAGAAACCATCTTCATATTATAAGGAAAGGTAGTTAGTTATGCAATTAAACAACTGTTCACATATGAATCATAACATGAATATCATAAACATGAAGAAGATTTATATCAAGAACAAAGACATGTGTTTCTTTTATTATAGACAAATAAAGTACATAAAGGAATAATTTCACCTGATTCGTCCTTTCGCGGGCTCCAAGCGGAACCGGCTCCCGGATTTGTCTAGTCTCAAGTCTTTAACAAACTCCTTCCATGACTTACTCCATGATATCTCAAGTAGTATGAAAACATCAACACACACAAGGAAGCAAGGGTTTCCTGTAGAATGGGGGAAGTGCAGGAGGCACTAGGATCTTCCGACCTGGTCAGGGAAATCTCAGCATAATAATCTTTCTCTCTCTTCTCTCCTCCCTTTGGCCTTCCCATTGAAGCCTTTTTATACTTCTCCCAAAGTAGTTTTTTAGTTTGGAATTCATTGGGAGTAGTTGGGCCACGGGCAATAACAGGTTATCAATAGGTAAAACCCAT
>APFE030588843.1:343956-494728 GCA_000404065.3 Pinus taeda
AAACCACAAGAGTGAGATTTGGAGCTATAATAGATGCCCCCTAATATATGAGGTCAGAAGGGGTACATGATGGCCGAAATGTATTAAGCATGTTTATGGAAAGGAAATCTGTCGAAAATTGAGAAGGACTGCACCAGAATTCAGCTTGCCAAGCCACAAAAGGAGATCATAAAGAAACACTATCTTAGGCGGGCATACCCATGCTCAGAGAAAGTATAACATGTATGCATATCAAGTACAAGCGGATCCACTAAGTATACAAGTATAAATGACTGGAAAATACATAATGGATCATCTGATCATGATCGAACAAGTACATGTCTGAATGTCACATATAAGCATGTCAATTATGCTGAAGGATGAAGCGAATCCACTAAGTATACAAGTAACATGATGAAATAAGATGGTACTACACTACAAACTGAGGTGCTAGCATATAAAATGTCACCATGAATGACTGCAACATATAAGGTGAAGTGGTATCAACTAGCAACAACAGGAGCAACTGTCAAGTGAACCAATGAATGCTGATACAACTTGAGGTCTTCACCGACCACCATGGTACATTTCTATAGCATGGGAACAAATGATCTGAAGTCGACCATGTGAGAAATCATTTGATTACTGGTCATTGATGTATACCATTAACAAACACGAGACTACTCACTGATAATGATAATGAGTGTCAAGGTACCCAGTATAATCCAACAAGTGTGAATAGATGAGCTGGAGTCGAACACTTGTAAGAATCTATCGATCATGAGAAAATGATGGTTTCCCACTGTCGATAGCGAAGGATCTGCCACTAATGACTGCAAACCCCAAGGTACTGCAAAATGGACTCTAGATCTTTGCCCCACAGCAATGAGTCAAAGTCAATAGGGAAAGATCTGCTAGAAGGAAGGCATTAAGGCATCCTCCATCAATCTAGCACGAGTGTAACCCGTAGGCCAATAATGTGGAAGGAATCGGACGAAAAAGATGTAGTAACCCGACCGAAGTACATCTCCGGCGTATACAAGATGTGGCTAGTGCACAGCAGAAACCCTCTGAACCAACCAATAATGAAAGCTGACACAGAGGCGAGGTATCCACCAATAGGGTCAAATGGAAACCAAGGTACTACACAAATCCCAATGTGTGATAATGTAAACTGATGTCGAACACAAGGGAAACCACTCAGTCGAAGACCCATGATACTGATCGATGCTAAGTAGAAGGTGACCTATAAATAATGAAAATAGGGCCAGGGTACAGCTCTAGGCCTGTCCTCAGAGCAAGATGCCGTCGTCGATAAGGACAAGACCCGCCAGCAAGAAGTCAATGGAGACCTTCTGAAACCGGCACGAGTAAAGCACCAATATAACTGATGTGATGATAGACATAGTACTGACAACCAGGGATGGCTGACTAAAAAATAAGTCAAGAGACACCATAGAGAGATCGACTCAGGTTAACTTCCCTTGAACAAAAGCACGACTCAATGTGACTATGTGGCAGCATATGATGACTCTGTATAAGCTCGTTGCACAGGAGGCACAAACGAACCCTCCATATGATTGGAAGAGATAACCAATCGGGGGAGAACTGACTCAATAACAAGGTTAAGGCATACCTAAGTCAAACTAAATCCCACCCAAATAGAGGAGACTTTGCTTTGAGTGCTTTGTTCAAGGGCGACACGACGGACTCTAGCTGCCAACAGTAAATGAAGATACTGTCCTGTTCCTACTCTTTTTGGAATATATAATTTTTTGGTCTTTTTCTTTAAAGCTGGAAAAGGAATAAAAGAATGCTATAGTACAGTGGAAAGGATGAGTGTCAGCGAAGCAGATGATCTAGTTCCTGGGATTGGAACATTCCTATGCTCAATGCAGGGAGGCAAAAACTAGTCAAAGACACTCAAAGGTGTGTTCCTTCCACGGGTCGAGGTGTGTCAAGTTGCAGAAGTCAAATGTATGCAAGTTTGATTTAGCAGTTGTCATGGTCAAAAGTTGGCTTAAACAGGAGTCCAAGTGAAGCCGGATCAAGGCCAAAAGGTGCAAATAGTCAAAATGCAATGCAGTAGTACAACTCAACACAAAGGAGCCTCTAGGGTATAAGGCCAGAACGAAGCAAAGAAGCAAAGAGGAATGAATCTTTATCACATAAGTCATGGTGGGACTACAGAGGACTCCTGAGCCTACTCAAAACAAATCAACATGGGCAACAAATGTCAGTGAGGTGCTAACTACGATGCCCATGTAAAATATGGCTCTACCATCGTGTCATGATTGAAAGAATCGGTGAGTGAAGATGGTTTACGAACCATAACACGATGGGATTGACCCTATGGCAAGTGTATCGACAGATGGAGGCTAGTATGCATAATGCAATGAAAAAATGGCTTCCCTAACCTATATGCTAATGAGAAAATGATACCTGCCATGACGGGTCGACAGTCATGGAACCATCTGGAAACTGTCGAAAACGTCCAAAATGTCCTGAAAATCAAACCATTCTCGACACTCCAAGCTCCCAAGTTAAAAGTTACATGAGACCAAAAAATATCAAGTTTTGAAAAAATTTGACATTTTCAAAGCTTATAAAATGGTTTTTAGACTCACCATTTTCACCATTTGAGTTTGAGAGCAGAAAAGTGGAGCAAAAGGAGCAAACTTCCCATACGCCAAATTCAACCGTTCAGATTCTTCCAAAATATCTAGGTAACTCTTATTCTTATCTTGTAATTGATTGTGACTAGTTTTAGAAGTTTTAATTAATGTTTTATCGTTGGGTTTTCGCAAAAAAATCCTTCGCGGCATATACGCGGGTTGGTAATATGAAACCTGCGTACACGCGGGTCCTACATGCGACTGTGTGTAAAGGGACCCGCGTATATGCCGCGAACATTTCAAACACAAAAACTAACGGTTGAAAATCATTTTTCTTTCAGGATGCTAGTCACTTGGCAATAAAGAGAGCATACCACAGTAGATGATAAAGTTATGAACAGTCCTGAGGCTTTCGATGCATTGCAGGGATGCGGTTTGCTAAAGTTCTTCAAATTTCCAAATATGAAAGCAAACACACGTCTGCTCAAGATGCTTCTTGATTATTGGAACGTCGAAGAGGATGCTTTTATGATTGACTAGATGCCACTCAGGATAGAAGTGGAAGATATCTACTTCATCATAGGCCTTTCCCTAAGGGGAGAGGTAGTACAAGCCCGGGGTAGGACACAGAGCAGTCTCTCAATCGAGGACTACGTACAGATATATTGCCCGGGACATCCAAAGAAAGTCGGAAGTTAGATTTCCATCACACATGTGGCGAGTCTATCATTGAGGATAATCCTGTTCACCATAGCTCGAGTGAACAAATCAACTTCTCTGCACTAGGCATCACGGCTAACCATGAGTGTGGCAGTTGACTGTCTCACCACTGTGTTTGATTGGTGTACTCCTCTTCTGGCTAGTATGAAAAGCCAACTCACTTCTATCAAGAGAGGATAGACCAAAAACTTCAGTTATGAGACTATCTTGTGTTCTTTCTTTTTCGAGAGAGTCCCGACACTTCATCCCAGAGTACCGGTTTCAATCAACACCCCACGAGATCCACGGATGGGCAAGTGGGCTGACTTGATGAAACGTTTGGGAGGTGGGGAGGTCCCACAGACTGCTTTTGACGACTTCTTTTCCTGGTGGGATCAGCAGATCATCGCCGTTGATGACTATCCCTATGCCGGGTTGGATTTCCAAGGAGATCCCGATCTAGCATTACCACCGACTGCAGCATGGGGCAACATTGGTAAGTGATTTTTGATGTTATGATTTTTTTGATTTTTCAAATATAATAATGAACTTTGAAAATGTTTTTGATAGGATTCAAATGACTAATATTGATCATGTTCTAGATATTGGGCCAGTACGACCAGATGAGTTCCCACGGCACAAACGTCGTGGCCAAGGGGCCGAAGAGGCGGCTGCAGACACGGAGTAGACTCTACACGCAGTTCAGTGGCACCTGGTGAGGCTGACTCACTGAGTCCTGATGGCAGCGGTAGAGGACCTTCCTATAGAGATGCAGCATCAAGTGGTTGGCATGCCACGAGACTGGGTCCGCACTTTTAGGCGTGTGGCCAATGCAGTAGTTGCCTACTTAGCCGCTCATCTTGAGCCGGGGCATTAGATGCACTAAACATGATTATGGGCATTTGAGTCCCAATTTTGTATATTTTTTGGACAAAATTATGTACACTCTAGATGCTTTATTGTATATATATATTTTACTATTTATATTTTTATATATTTTTTATATAATTTATATATATATATATATATATATATTTATATACTATTCTATATATATATATATATATATAGATATAGATATACAGTTGACTTTTTGATGCTTAATTTATTGTGATGAATGATTGATGTGCCAGTCTAATTCTTGATTAGCGATAAAATCAACTAACCAATTATGAGATCTTGGAATATGCAAATAATTAATATAAGTAAATGATCTTTGCAACAACCTCACCCTTAAATACTAGCAATATAAACATGGATCCCTTACCCGATAAATGTTATTTAATTGTGACACTATCAATTGTGAATCAAGATAAACTACCAATGAGTCGATTTCGTGAGAAATTGCCTCGGATAGCAAATTAATGATGGAAGTATACTCAACCATATTGTTTGAAGTGGGAATGATGCACACTCCCCTTGATACCATCAATTGACTAGTTGGATAATAAAGTACCCAAGCTGCAGAAGCAAGATTCCGAGTGTGCCGACTAGCACCATCGGCGAATCCAAAATAGACCAAGTCATCCATCAGCACCTGCCAAAGCAGACCAAAAAGTGTTGATATCAAAAACTCTCGATAAAAAATGTACAAATATACATAATGTACAAAGAAGCCATTGCCTAGCTGCTACTTAAGCAAAGTACTTCTTAAGATAGAGCTCGTTTCGAGGCTCTGTCAATTTGTTTCCTTCGAAATTGATTAACTCATACAACCCTTTTGTTAAAACGCATTTAATTATGAAGGGACCGTATCGCATAGGTTTGAATTTGCCTGCCCCCAAAGTGTCCTTATCTTGGTCATAGACCAAGATGAGGTCACCTTCAGAAAAGACATGAGGCCGGACAGCTTTATCATACTGGGTTTTAACCATTTTCTTATGAGCCTCATTTACTGTGGCTGCATCTCGACGCTGCTCATCGAGATGTTCCAAGTGAAGGAGGCACTCTTCGAGACTAGAGGTCTCTGGAAGGAGCTCAATAGCTAACTTAAGAGATGGAATTTCACATTCGACAGGAAAGATAGACTCCAACCCATAAACTAACTAAAAAGGTGTAAAACTTGTA
Organism: Pinus taeda; assembly: GCA_000404065.3. NCBI lineage: Eukaryota > Viridiplantae > Streptophyta > Pinopsida > Pinales > Pinaceae > Pinus > Pinus taeda. The sequence goes on from APFE030588843.1 coordinate 349,317, forward strand.
GCAGTCTTGACGGAGGTTCGGTATGCCCATAGAGCCGGATACAACATAAGATCCCAATTGGATCAATTCTTGTCAATTGTCCTTTGCAGGATCATCTTAAGAGTTTTGTTTACTGCCTCGACCTGTCCATTGGCCTGAGGATGATAAGGAAATGAATGTTCCTGCCGGAAACCTAATTTGAGAGCCAATTCGGACATTAGTTGATTCTGGAAATGACTGCCATGGTCAGTGACAATCTCTCTTAGGATACTGAACCTTGAGATAATCTAATTAAAGAGGAATAATGCCACTGTCTAACTATCATTTTTATAAGTGGGCATGGCCTCAGCCCACTTAGTGAAGTAGCCTACGGCCACGATAATATACTTGTGATTCGCTGCTGAAGGCGGATTACAAGTCGTAAAATCGATACCCCACTTAGTAAAGGGACCGACAGTGACAACGGGAAAAAGAGGAGCTGGATGTGCACACATCTTCTGAGTATAAACTTGGCATGGGTGACAACATTTGACCGCTTCAACACAATCTTTGAAGAGTGAAGGCCAGAAATAACCGGCACACAAGATACGCTGAGCTATAGCAAGCCCTGATAGATGACCACCACAAGCTCCACTGTGGCAGTCATTTATCACTAAATCTGCCTCCTCTAAGGTTAAACAACGCCGAAGGATTGAATCAACCCCCTGACGATATAATGTATCACCAATGATGACATAATTTTTAGCGAGGTGACGTAATTTGCGACGTTCATCCTTAGAGAAAGTAGAGGGAAACTTCGAAGTCTGGAGATAAAAAATGATATCTCCATACCAAGGGTCGAGTGAAGAGATGAGGAATAAATGTTCGTCGGGAAAACTTTCCTCATAAACAGTGTCCTCTCCACAAGGCAACTCGGAAATTAGCTCGACAAAAACCATAGGTTTCTTGGCTTTGGACGACAAGAACTCGAGATCAAATTCTTGTAAAATGACAATCCATCGATTATATTTGTCCCCAATCACTCGCCTACTGAGGACAAACTGAAACGGATTGACTGCTGCCAAGACAAAAGTTTTTTGTAGCAGGATATAATGACGGAGCCGCTGGACAGCATGGACAGTTGCCAAGGTCAACTTCTCAACCGGAGAGTAGCAAAGTTCAGGACCTATCAAGCCTCGGCTCAAATAATAAATCACATGCTCTATGAGAGCATAGTCTTCCTGAATGAGAACCATACCAATGGTTGATTCTGCTGCAACGAGATATAAAAGGAAGTCCCTACCATAATCCCGTGGACTCAAAAGTGGGGCAGAGACTAATGCCTTTTTCAAAGCATCAAATGACCGCTGCGCAAAGTCGTCCCACATGAATGGAACCCCTTTGCGGAGCAAACGCATAAACCCTTTATTGATCTCGACATAGTTCGCTATAGACTGTCTTAAGAAATTAGCCTTCCCTTGAAGACTTTGAAGTTGTCGAATGGAGGACGGGGGAGGCAACTGGACTATTTCTTCCACCTTGAAGGGATCAACACGATGAACCCTAACAACTGACCAGATGTAACCGCGAAAACGAACTTGTTGGGATTCAACCGGATTTTATAAAAACGACATTGCTCAAAAACCATTCGAAGGTCACTGGGGTGATCAGTTCTCTTTCGAGATCGAGTAGTGAGATCGTCCAAGTATGCTTCGATGATATGTTTGATGTCGTGGAAAGCATATGACATGGCCTGTTGGAAAGTAGCTCCAGCATTTTTGAGACCAAACGACATCTTTCTGTATGCAAAAGTACCCCAGGGACATATAAAAGCCGTCTTATGTTGATCCTCAGGATGGATAGAAATTTGATTATAACCTGAAAAACCGTCCATAAAGGAAAAAATCTCATTACCCGCACACTCGTCAATAATCTGATCAATGAATGGCGTGGGGTAATTATCTTTTGGATAAGCCTTATTTAGGTCCCTAAAGTCAATCCATACTCGGATTGTTCCTTTCTTTTTATCCACAGGGACTAGATTAGAAACCCAGTCGGTAAGAGGAACAGGGTATATAAAACCCGCCTTAAGCTGCTTCTCTACCTCAGCTTTAATGGCTGCCACTTTCCTAGGATTAACCGGTTGAAGCCTTTGATGAACCGGCTTGGCATTTTCATACGTCTTGATCTCATGTTGAACTATAGAAGGATTGATGCCAGGCATTTCTTCATAAGACCAAGCAAATACATCTCGAAATTCCTTGAAAAGGTTGGTGTAAATTTGAACTTCTTTAGGGGAACATTCAATTCCGATGAAGAGATTCTCGATCATGTTAAGGTCCCTAGAGATGTTTATAGATATCGTTTCTGAAATCACCAAAATATTACCTTTGGCACGAAAGTGTGCTAGAGCCAAAGGATTTGATATCTTACAAACATCACTAGTGAATAGCTTGGAGAACCTGGATTCCACTTCCCGCAATGGAGGAAGGAAATATGAACGATGGTGTAAGTCTTCCCAAGGTCGATCTACACCCATCATCACTTCGAGGATTGCTTCTTCAGAAGGTAAAACTGTATCTAATTAGTCTAAGGCGAAGGTGGAATCAAAGGTCCAAGCCGGGGCCACATGACCATCTAGCTCCTCTTCGGAAAAAGGAGTAGAAGGGTTGTCTGTAGAGTTAATGATAGACTAATATCTAAGCTCAACCGCAGACATAGGGAATGCCATTCCATTAACTTGTCCTTCAGCTAATGTGGTCGTAGGTGAAGGCAAGGTCCAAGGATCTGAAAACTAATGAGTTCTGAAGAACTCTTCTCGAGAGGACTCCTTAGATGATGAAATGACATTGATTCTAGCTATAGGAGAGGGAAAATCAAAGGTACCCATCAATGAGGAATACATCCCAACTCCTAGATTCTCAGTAGGCGGGCGAGGGTTATCCACTAAGGGGACAGTAGAGTCAGAAGTTGCTTGAGGATCAACTGGACAATAATCCAATTGGTCAACCTTAACGATTTTCCCTTCATGAGGAAAGTAGATGACACGAAACAGAGTTGAAATGACGGCATCCATCTCATATACCCAGTTCCTTCCTAAGAGGAGATTATAGTCTAGGTTAGCATCTATGACCTCTACTTCAATATTGACGACCTTTCCTCCAACACATATAGGAAAGGCAAGGATAATCCCATGCGGCTTGTGAGAATGGCCATCAAACGTAGTCAGGAGGGTAGGTGAAGGAACAACCGAAGGAGATCCAATGGCCTTCCAACATGACGCATGTGGAAGCTCCTTCATCAATAACGGTGCGAAAAATGTTAATCTTTCAGTAACTAGACTTTATTTGAAAAGCCAAGTGATGATGGAGTCACTTTTGACATTTAACATGTCAAAAGTGAGCACTAAAGAGTTGGTTGGATCAACTGCCCCAATTACCAAGAGTAAAGCACTTCGCTAAGCCGGACACGACTGGAGAACCTCTAAAGCAGACATGGTGCATGGACTCTGGACCAGATCCTCCACAATGTAATAATTCTGGGCGGCCCTAGCATTAGGATTAATAGTCACGCGTTTAGCGGAACCTTTCGGTATCCGTGGTATAGTCTCAACAGGGGGTCACTCAATATGAAGGTCGGTATTTCCGGGAGTAGTTTTGTCCTTGGAAGTTTTGGCTTCACCGTAATCACATGACCAAGTAGCCACGTGGACATTAGAACCCATCATGAAAACATTCGATGATTTTTTCCCTTCCTGGCTGCCCCCAGAGGAGGTACCAAGGTTTGAATTCGCGCCAGCAAGCAATTGCTGCCCTTGGGGAAAAGGGTTGGTTAACACAGCTTGAGAACTAGAATCCCCTTGCTACCCTAACAAGTGTTGAGCATCCTGAATCTTCGGGCAGATATGAGTTAAATGGTCTCCACTACACAACTTGCTTCGAAACTTGACTTTCTTTCTAGACTCATTTCTACCCCCACCAGCATTATTGCCAGATTTATTTGTGTCAGCCTTCCCATCCTGATTCTTTTTCTTACCTCGTCCTTTCTTTTTCCCATTGGAGTTTTGATTTCCTTTGGGGTTATCAGATTGGATGGCATTAATCAAAGAGGGTTGGGAAGATGAAGTATTAGACGATGTGACTTGGTTGTTTGAAGTAGTTTGCAATGGCAACTGTTGCAATTGGCTCAACAAGTTCACTGCATTTGTGTCTAACGATCCAACTACACTATCAGCATGGGGACCTAGCTTCAACTTGGCTATGTCAACCTTTGACCCAGGAACGTTTGGCAAGTACTTTTGTAGGATCCCAGACTGAAAGTAGATCAATTCTAATTGTTGGGCCCTAAAAATCGCTTGCTCCTCATAATAGACTCTGGACATGGAGACATCCTTAGAGATCTCAGGTTGTAAATATTTTAGAAACCATTCGAGACGGTACTCCAGAGGGATTTTGGTTTTAATGAGCCTCTTTCTCCATCTCCATTCTTGAATATGGTCAGAAATGTGAGTTGTCGTGTCCTGACGAAAGGTGGCCAGAAGTTCGGTTCTGGCATCATAATAGACAAGCAACTCGAAATGACTTAGGAAAATGTTAGTTAAGTTGGAAAAAGATGTAAAGCTACCCCTGGAAACTCTATATACCATTTGGCCGCATTACCAGTCAAGGTGCATTGAAAAAGTCTCAACCTCACTGAATCATCAATAAGGGAGTTCGACGAGCACCACAAATGGAATGTGGTTACATGGTCGCCTGGGTCTTCACCGCCCTTTCCTTCGAATTTTGGAATGTCCGAAGGGAGTTTGGTTGGGACCGAAGGCCAGGCCAGATTATATTTGATTGGATCGTTCGTTAACTTTATGAGGTCTGGAAAATTCAGAGTTGCCAGAAACGGAAGCCTAGGAGGACCTTGGGGATTCCACCCAGACTGGGCAGAGCCCCCAAAGCTCTGTAAAGATTGGCCTAGATTTTGGAAGGCACCAGGCTGCCCGAAGTAACTAGAAGAACCAATTGAACCAAAAGGCAAGCCTTGTGATCCAGTATAACTTGGAGTTTGACCAACTCCGACCGCAAAACCTCCATAACCGGCAAAGTTTCCTCCTAAAGGATTAAAGGAGTTGACAACCCCTGATAAGGATTCCAAGCAGAGGCTAGGGGAGGAATACTTCTGAATGAACTAACCTTGGAGTATGGCCTATTCCCTTGTTGGCTGACAAATGGATTCCCAGTTCCCACACTACTAACCACAGGGTTAGTCCAACCTTGAAAAGGATTGCTACTTTGTCCAAAAGAAGAGAAAGGCATAGATCCAATTGTTGGGTTGGAATGTGGTATATGACCACTTCCAAAAGGAAAACCCTGGAATGAAGCCGATCCACCTATCATGGATGTGGTGGCACTAAACAGAACTAACAGAATACCCTGTGAAAGGGTGCCCAATGGGAAAAATCTAGAACTAAAAGCATTGGTTTGGGAGTTTCTAATCGTAGAAGGAATGGAGGTAGACCCAACTAAAGATGTGCTAGCAAAAGACGTGAATAAAGAAGCAAAGGGGATGGAAATAGTTCCTCCCCCTTGTATAGATATTAGATTCTGCATAGTCGTAGCACTTGTAGTAGGAGCCATGCTTCCAGTTGGAGGCCCAATGTATTGTAACACTTCCAGATGACTAGAAGGTAGGGGAGAATTTAGAGCTGCTAATGACTCTGAGAGTTCTTCTACCTCTACATTATCTTCTTCCCGAAAGATAACTCGAGAAAGTACTGGAGTATTTGTCTCTTATTCTGTGGAAGTACTAGGTCTATCTTGAACACTAATTCCCCCGAGAGGAGGATCAATCCCCAATGTGTCAGCTGCCACGGGATGAGACCCACTAGCAGTATTACCTTTGCGCCTTCTAGGTGAAGGCTCTAAACTTGGTGGTGAATGACCACGAAGTCTTCAAGATCGTCTAGGTGATCGGTCAGCCACTTTGAATTTCTTGTTAAGGTCTAACTAAAGACTCAAAAAATTGAAAGCTAGGCCAACTAGGAGCATAGAGCACACACTATAAAGTCCCTAATGATATCAGCCAGTCAAACAACTTCCAAGTATTTCTGCTCTGGGTGATTAGGATCGGACATCAAAATACGAGAAAGTGAAGTAAGGGACTTTCCGAAGATAGTCTGGGGTAATGACAGCCCAGTCCTATCAGCGAAGGTAACAGAGGAAGTTACGCTGACCTCCTAACAACAGCCTGTGCCGGTGTAAGCCCCCAAGCTTCGCAAGGGTGCCCTCTAGTAGTACCATTGAGAGTGATACAACGTTGACCTCAGGTGCCACGGGATTCCCCTCCGTAGCCACCTGTGTAGATCCCTAGGAGTAGCAACTAAGGTTACCAACTTGTATTAGAAGCCTGGCGGAACAGTTGTGAAGTAAGTTCAGACAAGTAGGAGAGGGGGTATCTCTCTTCCCTGTCTTTACAGACCCTCGTGCTTAACTCCCAGATCCAGAGCTTTCCTAGTCTTCCTAATGCTATTGGATTTTCACTCACTATTCAGACTCTTATGTTTGACAGTTTAAAATGGCCTTGGAGAGTTAAATCTCCACTCACCTAATCCAAGGCCCTAAAATATCCTAAAACTTGTTGGTGTGTCTAACTTGACAATTATAAAAAGTTCTAGTATATTTTAAATTAGCGCTTGATTTTAATGGGCTGTTATTTAAGTCACGTGATAAGCGGAAGTGAAACTAGTGGTGTTTTGACGCAAAAGAAATTAATAAAAACCAAACTACATGCAAATGCACTTGTTTTCTTTTTTCGATATAAAGAAATTTCTATAGGGTTCAGAGGAACTTCAAATAAAGCTACAACTTTTTCTTTTCTTTTCTTCAAACTTCACACTCACAAAAGCTAACAAAACTATAGATGCCTAGAAAGATGCACAAAATAATCCTAATGCAACAAGTACATGCTGATGCAAAATTCAAAACTACTCTTAAATCAAGAAATGAAAGTTGCTTGTTTATCGATTTTTGATTTTCCACTTAGAATGTTTAAATGGAATATAATTTTTTGTTGCTTATTTCTTCTAAGCACTAAAAACAAGATGAAGACAAACAAATAGGCACTTTCACTCAACAAAAAGGAAAACTCAATCAAAACAAAGTTTAAGAAAGCAAAACAAAGTTTCAAGAAATTTCCTTCAAAAGCAACACAAAAACGACTTTTCAAAAACGCTCTAACAAGACTGAAACTTGATGACCGAAGAATAGGCAATGCAGCACTTTGCGAGTTTGCAACACAAAAAAGTGAGAAATCAACAAAAAAGGTGCTTCGAAATGATCTTAACAATCAACAAGTAGCGAGACGAGCTTGGCAATGAAAACCAAAAGATTGAAAAGACAAGTTTCAAGAAAGCGTGAACCAACAACTTTCAGAAAGCAAGAAAAGAAGATGGTCATAGAAATAAAGTTTGGGCATGCAAACCAAAAAGTCACCAAAACAAAACTCAACACAAAGATTGAAATCAATCTTCTTGCCCTGAAGACATAGAGCAGCCAAGGTTCCTTGCAAGAAACCTTGTGTGCTTAAGCAAAAACAAATGACGTTTGCAAGACCAACAAACAAGACCAACCTTTTCACAATCAGAGAGAATTTGAAACAAGACGCTTGCTGTAAAACTAAAGGCTGTGACAGAACAATAACTGTTCCAAACTGAATCAGACCAGCATACAAACTTCTAGAAACAAAAAGACTTTAAAAATCTTGAAAAATTAAAGATATACGCGACTGTGTTTGCACACAGAAGCGTGTATACGCGACAATATTTAAGGAAACATGCGTATACACAGTTTCACTTAAGAAAAGATGCGTATATACGCCTCTGTAAACAGAGAAAACAACGTATATAAAAGCTTCCCAGAAAAACAAAAGACAGTCTGGAAAAAACTGATCAAAGCTCACAATTCAGGCACTGACTACACAGCAACAGAAGGTAAACAAACAGTTGATCCTTGATTGGCTTGAATACACCCAAACTAGGAACAACAATAGTGTTGTCCCCAGTGGAGTCGCCAATTCTGTTGTGGGATAAACTCCCCTAGGGTCTTGGGTGGATACCTTAGCAGACTGGAGGTTATCTATACAAAGAAACACACATTCCATACAACCATGATGCTACTATAAGCAAACTCTATGATAGGGGGCGTACCTGAGGTCCTACGATTGAGAAGAGCCTTCTAGGGTCCAAACCCTTCTTAGAGTTCCTTTTGCTCCTTTGACCTGCAAAACAATCAATTCAAGAAAGTACAACAGTATATGGACTAAACATCACAAAGAAACCATCTTCATATTATAAGGAAAGGTAGTTAGTTATGCAATTAAACAACCGTTCACATATGAATCATAACATGAATATCATAAACATGAAGAAGATCTATATCAGGAACAAAGACATGTGTTTCTTTTATTATAGACAAATAAAGTACAGAAAGGAATAATTTCACCCGATTCGTCCTTTCGTAGGCTCCAAGCGGACCCGTCTCCCGGATTCGTCTAGTCTCAAGCCTTTAACAAACTCCTTCCATGACTTACCCCATGATATCTCAAGTAGTATGAAAACATCAACACACACAAGGAAACAAGGGTTTCCTATAGAATGGGGGAAGTGCAGGAGGCACTAGGATCTTCAGACCTGGTTAGGGAAATCTCAGCATAATAATCTTTCTCTCTCTTCCCTCCTCCCTTTGGCCTTCCCATTGAAGCCTTTTTATACTTCTCCCAAAGTAGTTTTTTAGTTGGGAATTCATTGGGAACAGTTGGGCCACGGGCAATAACAGGTAATCAACAGGTAAAACCTCTGATCTCCACCCGAAATTAAGGAGATTTATAGTTTTTTAAGTGTTTTAAGACATATACGCGGGTTGGGTATACACAGACCCGCATATACACGCGTTTAGCTCAGGGCAATGTCACGTATAGGGAATAAAACACTGTTTTTTAAATTTGGGACCAGGTTTGGAAGGAGGTGTTGCCTTAGGCCATGAGTGCAACATCACAAACCACAAGAGTGAGATTTGGAGCTATAACAACCGGAGCTGCTACACTGGATGTAACAATCATGATCCAAAGACAACATTGCTGTAATGACATCTTGTTGATGGGAAACTGATTTCCCTATTTGTGTATATTGGGTTAAAACAAAATTTACAATGTAATTTGTTGTAATAGATGTCTCCTCTTTAAAAAGAGGAGACATCTACATTAGAAGGGGATGAACGGACTGTGGGAAAGGCTTAGTTGAAGGAACAGGACTAGAATCCTTTTTGTAATATGACATATTGATGGATGAATAAAATTTTGTTCTGAACATCTTATTCTAGTTATTGTCTCCTGGAGAATCTTGTGAGAAGGTCAGGGCCCACCTTCATCACAAGATTCACCCATTTTATTACTGCAGTGTGTTAAGTGTGTCTTTTATCCATGCCTTGTTAAGAGTACTATTACTGAATATTGTTTATACATCCTTTGCTAAAACTCTATTTTCTCTCCAACTGATTGCGGTATTATTTAGATTTATCTCTAGTCAATTTATGAGTGTTTCATTGGTGATTGAGTTTACAGAGTGAGTTGGCAAGCTCGATAATCAGAAACAGGTGCTGAAGATTCCCGCTCTGGGAATAGGGTCCTGTTCTCTGTTACAGCCTAGCCCCTGCTTTCCTTTGCAGATTGATTCTCTTGATTAGATTACTCTTTAAATGAATTTAAGAATTCTTGATAGCTGTCTGCAATAGAGTATTTTTGCTATAACATAGAGTGGAGTTTCAGTTTGTTTGAACAAGGTGTGATTAATTTTTACTACAACTTTTATTGCTTTTAAGATTGAGTACATATAGTACGTCGCTGCCTTTGAAATAACCAGACTTCCCTGGGTTGACAATTTATGTAGCACTTGGCTTTTTAAAATTAATAAGCAATTAAAGTGACCAACACTCAACACTAGTGAAAGTAAATCAATCATAAATCTATAAAACAGAGTAATTAAACTTGCAGTAAAAGAAAGGTAAACTATAAAACAGGGAACAACAGTGAAATCCACCAGTGATCGGGCCTAAGCCGCCAATGATTACTGCTTAAATACTTCAGAATCTTGTGAATGAACAACAACATGAATTATATATTATTCATCAAATCCAAATGTCATTACGTCACGATGTAGCCTTCAAAATAATGCTCTATATATTAAAATTACAACTGAAGTAAAAAGGCGAAAAGTTAAGTCCCTCTATTCTATTCATTTTTCCACTCTTATAGTCAAAGAGGAAAATAGATAAATGTGATTCCTTAGGATTAGGAGATCTTGAGGAATTCGTAACTAAATACTATTACCAGACAATCTTTCATCTTGCGTTGATCCTCCTGATTCGCTTCTCGATTTGACCGCACAAGACACACTCTTTTCTCCCTGTTTAGCCTTTGTCGTTCAATAGTTTGAACAACAACTATTCCATTCGCTAGTTTTTGTATAAAAAGCAACAAAAAGTTAGTTTTGATAGCCAAATCGCATCAAAAGCAGTTACGTTCACTTCTTATCGAAATTCTATCAAAACCTTAGTACATCACGGCACAAATGCATAAAAAGGAGGGAAAAGATAGTGTAATCAAGAGTAAATTTATATCTTTTGCACAGCCCAACAAGAGGCCTTTGGAAGTCTCAAATACCTTGGAATGATTGTCCAAGACTTTTTGGAGATCTGGAGAAGTGGATGATTTTGATGTGGGAACCTCTAGTGAACATGATTGTGCAATTATGCTTCGTTGTTCTTTCTTTAGAAGCTTTGTCATTCCATTAGAGCTGATTATCTTTTTTGGTTTCCCCACGATACCCCTTAATTCAACTTCCTTTCCTTTTGAAGATAATTTCATGAAACGTTCTTGAAAATTAAAAGCTATTGTACCCAAGGATTGTCGCCATTGGATGCCTAGTACAACATCAACACCACCCATTGGAATGGAAATAATTGGGCTAACGAATACATATCCTCCCAAGGATAACTTGATATTATGGCACTTTCTTGAGAAATTTATGGTTCCTCCACTTGCAACCATCACTTGATACCCTAGTGGTGGATAGAGGAAGTTATTCAATTCTTTGGTTATCTTACAATGAATAAAATTATTGGTACTTCCCGAATCAATCAACACTATTACATTTTTCTTCTTGATATGCCCTTCCATCTTGATAGTTTGAGGAGTGGTAATTCCAGCCAATGCATTACAAGATATGGTCGGATTCATTTCTTCTTTTTATATAGGTTGTTCTTGGTGTATATCCTCTTCTTTTGATGTTTCTTGTTCCTTTTCTTCCTCCTCTTCACAATCTATGTAAGATAATTTCTTCTCAACGCACTTATGACCTTTAGTGTATTTGCTATCACAACTGTAACAAAGCCCTTTTGCTCTTTTTTCTTCCAATTATTGTGGTGTCAACCTTATAGGTTGTGGATGGCTAGGAGCAACAACACTTCCATCTTTATGATTGTGAGTGGTAGGCTTCCTTGTTGCCATAATTTTGCTTTCCATTTTTCTTGCCAACCTGAATGCCTTCTCCAATGAATTTGGTTCCCAAAGGTGAACCTCATGTTGGATGTTATTTTTTAAATTCCCTATGAACACATCAATACTATGCTCCTCTGGAATATATTTTACCCTTATATTCAATTTTTGGAAGTCCTCAATGTGATCCATCATTGAACCCTTTTGTTTGACATTTATCAATTGGCCTAAAAAAGTGTCTCTTTTTGTATCCTTATAATGTGCTATCATTTCATCTGTAAAAATAGCCCAAGTGACAATTTGTTTACGAGAGTAAAGACATCGATGCCACATAAACAAATTTGGTTCCAAATTTAAAGTTGTAATGCATACCTTTTGTGTGTTTTGCACATTATGGAGATCAAAAAATTGCTCCATCTGTAGTATCCATGTTCAGGGATCCTTGCCATCAGACTTCCTCATATTGATCTTTGGAACATGGTAGTTCTTCAATCCAACATTAGAGTCTATGAAATCATGATTATCATTTATTTTGTTCTCATCATGAGTTTTATTTACTACCCTTTTTCCATTAGTAAGCATTTCTTGTAGAAACTTTGTCAAATCTGTCTTCAAATCTATCTTCAAATCTTCTATTCCTTTCTTTAAATCATCCATCGTAGCTTCCACACCATCCATCTTAGCTTCCATGCCATCCATCTTAGCTTCCACATCATTCATCTTGGCTTCTATTCCTTTCTTTAAACCATCCATCTTAGCTTCCACGTCATACATCTTATCTTCTACGTATTTATTTAAACCATTCATCTTAGCTTCTGTTACTTTTTGTGCGAGTGAAATTTGTTGCACTTGGTCTCGTAATTTTGATATATCATGTTGCATTTCTTCCTCTTCTTCATGATTCATGCTAGAGATTAGGTTTCTTACTAGATGTTTCCATTTTCTTTCTTTGGGGCATCAATTCCTGATAAAATTGCTTCACTATGCCCTTTGAATTCCTTCAAACTAATTTTCATACCAAACTTATGCAAAAATTTTAAAAAAACTACACACCTTTTTTCATTTTGTAGGAGCGCGATATTAAATTTGATGTATCTCTGTAGTTTTGGATCTCCAAGGTCTAAAATGTCTTCCTATGGTAACCCTATGAGTAGTATTTCTTACCCCACAAGTCTGATCAATATTGGATTCTCCAATGAAGAATCATGCCAAATCTCCCACAATGACCTAAGTATAGACTGGTTCAGTAGATCGAACATGTACGACGTGTCACAGGTCACTGTTTCAACCTTAGATTCTGAAAATGATACCCAAAAAATCTACAGTCCGTCCTATTTCTGTAACTTCTTATGAAAATTCAATCTGATGTTGAGATAAAAGGTTATGACGATTTTCCCAAGGTCACCTGTTTGGAATGTAATTCGGGGGTTTGCAAAAAACCTAACTTCCTCAGATTGTATCTCTGAAAATATAGCGAGACAAGATATCAAATTTGGGTTGGCGGTTAAGCGGTACTTCGTCTCAAATGGGGTTTTTTTTTTTTTTTTTTAGCTTCTGAAACATGGCAGAAACAAAGTTATTGTGAAAATTCCACGACAACCTGTTTGGAGTAGCGAAACCCTAGAATCCAAAACTCTGATACCAAATGTTATGAAACCAGCTGACAAAAAGACAAAAAAATAGATCAACGCCTTGGAAATAAGCCTCTTCGAGGGGAAAACTTCCTTTACATTACACAAATGAACAATTCTTAGATGATTAAAATGACAAAACCTCCTTTTTATATATAGGAATGTAAGGGATCATAATATAACCAAAGCCGACCTAACAATAATAATATAAAGGCACAAAAATAATAATAGTGGGATTCTATGGGGTACAATAATAACAATATGGGGACAATAGGGGCACAACAATAACAATAAGGGATACAATGACAATAGTAATGGGGGAATCACTAGTATTATAGGGAGCTAACATACTTGGTCAAGTACTTTGGTATTGTATTTCCCTTCTCCATCTTGATCTTTCTGAGCTTTTCCTTTAGCCAACTTCCTATGGTCATTGCTATTTTGAAATAGGTTTGTCAAGGCCTTCCACATTTCAGATGGAGTTTCCTTAACGTGGAGGTTCAAGACAATATGATTTTGAACTCCTTTTAGGATAATCTGTCTCGCCTTTTCCACACACTTTCTCCACTTTGCCAGATTTTGAGCATCAATTGTTGGAGGCTTAGTAATATCATTGTTTATGAATTGCTTAAGCCCATTGTCTTCCAACCTTGCCTCCATCCTGTCCTTCCAAGAAATATAGTTCGAATTTCCCTCAAGGGCATATTCGAGCCTCAACCCGTAGAACGACATCTTGCTCGCTCTAAAGTATGATGCTACAAATTTGATTTCTCCTGAAAAGGAAAAACTTTTATTCTCCTATTATATATTTATTTCAACTTTGATACCATTGTAATATGCTAAAACAATTGACTTGAATCTACTCTACTCATCAGCAGAAACACTAAATGATCGATGAAATCACAAAGCATAAAAGAGAAAGAATTAAATCACATATAATACAATAATGTTCTGGGAAAAGCCATAGATAGAAACCCTTGCTATTTTTATATTGCATTAATCATAAAATTTGAGAATATTACAATGATTTTCTCAAGACCGAGAAAACTCTGCACTATCACATTCTATCTCACAGCTTCACAAACAAGCTTTAGCTAATAATTTGTCAATTCTATTTTTGGCCAAGATCCTATTTCCTTGCATAGTTTCCTAGGGAATTAACCCATATTTAATTGGGAAATTCCTCATCCATAACTGTGTAATCCATCACAGGCCTTCCTTTAATTGCATGCACCATCAGTTTAATTTAGATGATTTTACAACTGATAGTACACTATCCCTGAACTCTAATTTCAATTGGGTATTTCTCTGATTTGACATGCACGAGTTAATTATGAGTGAATCTTTAGTTTACTGGTTGAGAAACATTGGTTACACCCCACTATTGTAAGTTACACCCCACTACTAGATCTCCCATGAATTCATCCATCAGTTGGAACTAGTTTAATTGAATTTAACTGAGTTAAACCGAATTAAATAATTACAACTTAAAAAAACTCAATCAGGGCAACTAAAATTTAGGAACCACTCTACATGAATCTAGAAAGACTCCCAACTCAAATTAAATGAGATAACTAAGTAAAATTACCTTAGTTAAATAATACAAGTTTCTATGAGAATTAAAATAACAATTTAATTCCTAATTTAATTCAAGGAAAAATTAAATTAGGATTTTCTTGTTGCATTTTTCAACAATTTGAGTTCTTGTGGTTGTTAACAAAACATGTGACGTCGACCCCAAATTTTTTTCTTTATATTTTCACAATGTAGTCATCTAACTCAATGAAGATAAATTTGTCTGGGTCGACTGCAATGGAGTTCACAACATCATCATCACCCTGAATCATGTTGATGGTATTGAGATCAAAGACTCGTCATACCTTCACAGTCATCATATATGAGGAGCTTGAATACAAGAAATCATCATTGTAAGCCATACAACATATGCTTCACTAACTTAGGGTTTTCAGTATGGCCTGATCCACATCTAAAAATGTCACATTTAGGCTTCATCCAATGATGTATTGAATCCAAAAACATGTTGATTGTGGCTAGTCACTTGTGGTTGCCTTTGGCACTCTGTAGTAGTGGCTACAACCACCCTCCAAAATTTTGTCCTGCACCAATTTCGGAGCCTCCCTTGAGAGTTTCACTTGATGATTCAAATACTCGAGTTCACTCCGTGAGCTCGTGTGAGTCTTTGCATCCGCCTTGGTTGCTCTTTTCATTCAAGTTCCTATATGTTGGTGTCTACGTCATGCTTGCAACCATGTTCTAGTTATGCTCAAAGTCTTCGCTTTGTATGTGCTTGTTGTGTTCACTAAGCATCTATCACAGTCACACATGGAGTCAAATTCACTGTAGCACAAGTGTTGTCTTAATCAATGAACGATCAATCAAAAGTGTCGTGCTTGTCACTTGCACCATTGGTCAATGATGTTCAACATGTGCGTTTGGACGGTTTAGGTCATTTTGTCATCGAGTCATGTGAGTGAGTGTTCATATGATCACCTATACATCTTTTGATCGTTCACACACTTAGTCATTTTTGTTGAAGTTATAATGATCAAACTCCCTTTTGACAACCGGACCATCACCCCGCTTTCGACTCGATCGACTGTTAATCAGAACAGCACAGAAGCACCAAACTAGTATTTTCAAGTTGCGCTGCCTACAAGAAATCAAATCAACTTCCATGTTGACCACCCAGACAGTTGGACTCGATAGTCACCCCTAGACTGAATCCATTCAAAAATTGCATAGAGTCCACTGACCTCACTCGCTCAATTGACTGAAGAAATTGTACAGATAGGCTGGATAGACACCAAGTTCCTGTCCTTGTCTCATTCAGAAAATTTTGCAGTTTTCCTAGTCGGTCGATTGGTGTAGTTTTCCTAGTCAGTCAACCAACTTCTCATCCAAGAAATTACGTAGTTTTCATGAGCATGCATTCTGTCATCCAAAAGTCTGCTTAGCATAGAAATTGTGCAAAGATGGTCAACAGGTCGGCTTCCCAGCTTCAGTGAAATTTTCCTGCCAGTAGCTCCTAGCAGCAGACTGCCAGTTCCCTCCAGGAATTACACTGTTCTTACTGCCATTGACTGAGAAACAAACTTCTAGTTCCCTCTGGGAATTGTGCAGTTTTGGCTGCCAGTGACCCTAGTAGTCAACTGTCAGTTCCCTCTAGGAATTGCATTGTTTTGGATGCCAATCTCCCAGGCAGTTCCTCCCAAAAACTGCGCAATTTCTCACTGCTGACCCTTCATGCAACAGTTCCTCTAGAAAATTGCGCAAATATGGCTATCCAGCCCTTGCTGCATATTCATTTTAGAAAATGTGTAGAGCATGATCTTACTTGCCTTCCTGCAGCCTAGACTATCCCTCCCAAAATTTGCGCAATTTTGCCTCCCAACTGAGCCAGACCTCGCAGACAATCATTACTGACTCAAATAGCTTGTCTCCATCACTCAATGACTCTTGCGCAGTTTTCCTCAGCAATTCCTAGAGCCAGAATCTTGATTCACAACCTTGCCACCTCTCCCAGTCACATGCATCCAAAATGATCATGTGTCATGGTAGACTAGGAGGTTTTGGATTTGATGTTGTCTCGTCATGAGTAATTGCAAGTACAAGTACACCAACAAACATGGCACGATGACGAATGGGATGAATGAAGGGAGCACATGCAGAAGGACAGGTTTACCAATAGACGAACGAATGATGCATGTGAAATGGACGAATGTAACAAACATGAACCTTCGCAAACAGATGAGCCTGTCAAGCCTTCCAACATGCAAGCAAGGAACAACATGCTAAAGCTTCATCAAGGGAACCAAGGACCATTGAAGACTCTGTGCACTTCTCCAAGTGGAGGTGAAGCTATGATACACCATGAAGACATCCATCACCCAACAACACTGTAGCTCAACATGCACTCTAGCAGTAACACAGATGTGCTATAACTATCATGTCAAGTCATATCGCCCACATCTCCACTATGGGCTATGTTGTCAATCATGTGATGTAACATGGAAGTCTAAGAGACCCACTTGTTGAACAAAGAGTCATGTAAGTCAAAAAGTCATGGAAGTCAAATGGTCATGAGGGTGGTCGAACAACCACAAGGGTTAGTTTCACCCTTGTCAATAAATACCCCCTTATTTGTACATCCAAAGGACTTTTCACCTTAGTTCCCACATAACCAAGCGAGGCTGTAATATTTTCTTTGAGGAGTAAGCAGTGGCTCTAACGCCCCGCACTTGGGTTTAGTGATGTATGGTGTAATGATGTGTCTTGGAACTTTCGCTTAATTTAGAAGTCTGCTAACAGGCCAACACATTTTCACACATGTATTGCATCTATTGTAAGACTAATTTTTAACACTTGTAATACATGTTTCTTTAACCTGTGTTCTACATTTGAACTGTTTTATTTGTAGTAATGCATAATCTATTAATGGAAATTTTTTGTATCTGTTTTTAGCGCTGTCTCTCCCATGTAGACTGCTCTCCCAGACATTAGACAAAACTTTGACATGAAGCTTGCTGTAACAACCGTTGCACTCATTCAAACTGATCTATTGAGTGTTGTACATGTTATCTTACCTTGTATGTTGTGACTGCTACATCCATGTGGATTGCTCCTTCGGAAGCTGTGCATGTCTTATTGTGTTGTGTGTTCCTAGATGAGTTGGGACTGCATCCTATCCAACCTGGAACTCACTTTCACAATCCCCCCCTTTTACAGTGAAAGAACATTTGACACGAGTACACTTACAATCACTAGGCACGTGAAACTCACTTCCTGAAGACAAAGCAGACCAATTTCCTATGCTGACAAGTAAGAGTTGAGGCAAATCCTTAGGAAATGGTAACCAGGCCATCATACTAGATGGGAATCCCACACTGAACGGTGTGAGGTCTAGTTGGGACTTCATACCGAGGTGATCCCTAAATGTTGGTGGGTCTAGCACCATCAACATTTCTAGCACTAGAAGGGGGGTAGCCAGTTGTACATGGTTGAAATTCACCTCACACTCATTCATCAACCATCTGGTCAAGGCAGTAACTCTCACTCCTTCTCACCTACACACGACACTGCAGTTGGTTACTCCTCACCTCCCAGAATTGAACATGAGATTTCATATCAACATCTTCGCTCCGTCCGTCCCATCACTTGCTAGTTCGCAAAAGCAGTCGGACTGATCCCAGGCGTACAACATCTTCCACACACATCTAGGAAGCCAAAAGCCACTCCTACATGAGTTGTTGTATCATGCATGGAAAAATCACTCCTTGCCATGCTTGAAGGTCTAGAAGAAGCTATTGAAGATGGAGAGGAACCTCCAATATTCCTTGAAGACGAACAAGGCACCCATGTGATCTTGGGATCAAACTTCAGTATAGGAGGTGGAGGTGGAGACGAACCGACAGACTCAGATTTGGAACCATCAGAATATGAAGGAGAGGAAGAGGATGAAGAAGATGAAGAGGAAGAAGAAGACCAAGAGATGGCTGACCCAAATCTCGAATGGATGACTCAGGGACCATTGGCTCTCATGGTTGTTCTGCACAAGATGCCAAAGTGAATGGAGAGAATGAACATCAAGTTCAACTCGAACAACACGGTGAAGGTAGAAGATCATTTGGACAACTTCTACCTGCAGCTACAACCCCTTGAGGTACGAAATGACGACGTAGCTTGGAGATTGTTCCCATGTACCTTGGATGGTTGCGTAGCTACATGGTATCACAACCTTCCACCTAACTCCATACAAAATTGGGCTTCATTCAAATGCATGTTCCTTGATAAATTTTCTGATGACAAGACCCTAGCTATGTTACTGAAAAAATTGGGTAGCCTAAATATGGAGGGGAAAGAAAAGGTAAAATATTTCAACCAGAGGTTTACACGCATATTAAAAAAATTTGCAGCAGACACCAAACCTCATGACTCCATCACTTTTGATTACTACACGTCTGCACTGCTGACCAACATTACATAGTTTTTCAAGTGAGCTATGAAACTAACACTCTTGGAAAACTGCAAAGAGGCTATTGTTATTGAAAAATACCTATTATCGGGAAAACTAGTGTCCATTCAGAGCTGCTAGTCCCACTAACATGGGCAGCTATCATAGAAACAAACAAACTAAAGTCACTTTGTGTTTTTCTTTGTGAGAAATAGATGAGAGAGAAGCAGAGAGTACCAACCTCAGTCTTTCGCTTGGCTCCTTGCTTGTTTCCTCTCCCCTTTGATAGCGCTTTGCCACTCTTTGCTTACTTGTCCCGCTTCAAAGAACACCTGGAGAGTCAAAGCAACATAATACCATCAAAGCATAGAGATCTATGACCATAAACAATATTGGATCAGATATGTATTAACCATACAAATGCATATATCAATACAAGATTCAGAGATATACAAGAATATGGAGGAAAACTCAAATAGCTTTATTGATAGAAGTAGTAGAAGAGAGGATTACAACCCATTGGTCTGACCCAGAGCCATCCTCTCAGCATGAAATCCCTCTTCACCTCGTGAAAAGCTAGATCACTCAACACTATGATGTTCCACAGAGAAACCAACAGCACTTCCTTACAAGATACAAAATTCCAGCCTCTGGATCTATAGGATGAGGGATCCATATATAAATATTTGCAGGTGGGTGAGTCAGCTTCTTGGATTTTGATTAGTTTCATTTCTCTAATATTTCTTGGTTCCACTTGGAGATTTCATGATCTCTTACTCATCCCTGGGCAAATTCAGAGAGGCAAGTGTCAAATGAGCAGTTTCTAGAAGATTCTTTGGGTTTCCACCTAGCCCACTACCTCTGCCATTTGTATGCTCTCACTCATCACACCCTATAGAAGGGATTTTCAGTATGCATCGCACTTTCTACATGTAGTAGGTGAGATGCATCGCACCCTTAGCACTGAGCAGTCTGTATGGTCCAATTTTGACCAGTTTTGAGTAGTTTTTCAGGGAGAACTTTTGGGAGATGATGTAATCAGCTAACCTTGTTCCTTTAAGGTATGAAACAACACTTTTAGGGGTTTAAAAGCCCTTGGTTTATGGACATATGAGATTGGGGTTGCAGTGCCCAAATATGTCTATAACAGTTGCCCCCTAAAGCATGAGGTTGTAAATCTTTTGATGTTGGGTGAAATGCTTTATCATGAGGATTCGAGGTTTTTCGAACTGGAAGGTGACCTTTCATAAGATACAATACAATACATTATCTTCAAAATATTTTCATGATTTAGCTGAGACGGGCATTCCCATGCTCAGATTTATAAATTCATTTTCTTGTACATTGGATAGACAACCGTCTGTGTGGTAGACTGATGATTTTGGTAGAGCCATCATCCTTTGGCTTAGATGATTATCTGTGCAGCTATGATGTACATTTGATGTCTTTATTTTCCTAAATATATCGCAGTCCGGATGGATGAAACTAGATCCGGGGTCTTCAAACTCGTTCAATATTTGATCGATGTACAAGTCGATCCATGTGAAAGGATGTTCTGATGTCGAACATGGAAAGACATCGCCTGATTACCAGCCAATGATGTAAGCTATTAATAGGCGCGAGAGGAATCACCGATAATGATAATGACCCTCAAGGTATGGCAGTACAATTCACGTGGTGCAAATACATGAGTCGATTTCAAACACCACATAAAATCTTCTAGTCGAAGGCCATTGATGTAAACTTGTCGCCAAAAGTGAGAAACTTGCCATTGAGGCATGCAAGCTTCAAAGTACTGAAAGGGTTGTTCCTAATTCAACTTCTTGGATAATGAGCTGATGCCGACAAGAAGTGACCCATCGTAGGGGGGCCTTAATGAATCCCAAATCTATGACACAAAATAGAGCAAATGATTTTGTGGAGGTGAAAACGATTTGATTATACAAGGTTCAAGGTGGCGGTCATGAAAGAATGAAGCGTGAAGGTATTGCAGTGGATGAGACGTAAGCTGGGTTGGTGAATTCTCTTAGTGACTTCTCTTGAACATATCGGTGACACTGAAATGGATTGGTAGCGTTAACCCAAAAAATGGATGGTACAGAGGACCAATGGTGATATGACCGGTGAACGGAATAACCCAACCCGACTCAATCATGGTGATGGAGTGAAAGTGTCATGTTCAAGAGCGACCTGCTACCAATAAAGTTTCTTCAAGCTTTCTTCCCAACTTTTCCCCAGTCATTGCTGACTAGTATCTCTTTATTTTTGTCAAGCTCAAGGAGGATAAAATATGCTTGTTCTATAATATTACCTTTCGGCAAACCCATCGCTATGTTTTAATGAGCCTAGCGACAGTGAAACTCGCTCTTGTCTGCATGCACAAGTTTGTCGCTATTGTTTTAACAAGTTTAATGAAAAAGATAATTCGGTACTTTTCAATTTTAGAGAGTCTGAAAAGAGACAGAAAGGAAACTCCAGTAATCGTTTTTCGTAATATAATACCTAATACGAAAGGGATGACTTTTCGATAGTTTTAACGAGCTCAACGAGACAAGCGCTCGATCTTTTTGTGTAATGATCCCTCAGGTCCAAAAATATTAAAATCTAGAGGAGGGATGGCACTTCCAATCACTTTAATGAGTTGTAGAGACCAATTGCTCGACAATCTTTTCATATTTTACGACTTAGATGAAAAGAGCTTAAAGGAGACTCGTCTTTGAGGAACGAGTGATATTTTTGGGTAGTAGTTGGTTCCAGGTAAGGTTTGGAACTTTTTCAATCACGACAGTGTAAAGAAAGTGGCTAATAGAATCACTTGTCGCGGCTGTTCCTCAAAAGGGTAAACAATCAAATGGAGGCGTAAGAACATGACCAAGGCTCAAAAGCTGATGATTATGCGATCGCAATGGTTATTTACCAACGAATGGGTTCATTTTTTAATGAGCTTAAACTCTGGGGGAACATATGCTCATTGCAAGGTTTATTTTTTGACGAGCTTGAATTTCATGTAAACCTGCTCGTGCCAGTTGTATAATTAGGATGTCTCATCAATAGGTTCATTTTTTAGGGAGCTTGCCCCATTCGAAACTTTGCTCCAAAGCCTTTTTTTATGCAAGCTAGGAACAACCAACCTATGAGTTTAAAGGGTTAAGAGCCTACAAACTAAGAAAATAAATGGTTTCTTTTCACTTGCATGCAAAAAGGTTTGCATGCCCCCAGGTATAACGAAGTAGAGTTTCCAGGTTTCCATACAGAAGTTCTTGCATTAGCAAGATTATTCCACCTGCATAATTGACAAAACAATTCCTTAGCTTTGTCCATCGAAATGAACGAAGATGATTCTAGTTCCAATCACCTAACCCTTGACGGGGGAATCATTTTCCAGTTTGATCCATTTTCCTAGACAGACAGGATAGTCAGACTAGTCATATTCCTACACGAAAACCTACCTTATAACTGGGGTTTTCCTGTCGAAACAGACCAGGGCGCATGCCTCCTGGGTTTAGTCACATTCACCGAATCACTCACGTTCATCAGGTGGATTGACTGGAGATTGATGAGACATTCCTTGTGCAAAAGGACCAGTTAGGGATGGCGCTTGACTAGTAGCTATGTTTGAACCAGGGAATGAAAGCTGGTCTCTGAGCTGGACCACTTTTCCTTCGCGGGAAACACATCACTCGAAAGAGTGAGGAAACAATAGCTCCCATGCCATAAATGTAGTCACACCCAAGGAGTACATTGTAATATAAAGGCCCTTGGACTACCATCATGTTCAGATAAACGATTTTCCTTCTCAAAGTTATAGGAAAACTTGGAAGGATCCCTAATGGTTGACTATTTCCTCTGTTGAAGCCCGATACATTTCAAATCTCAGGCAGAAGCGATGGCGAACCAAGTGCTTTCCAAGCAGTTGAGGAAAGGATACTCACAGAAGCCCCTTCATCTATGATAGTACCAACCATGATCATTCTGTAAGCTTGTACTATGTTTCAGAATGGTACATTAGATGGTAGATGGGGTTTGCCTAGTAGATTCCAATTGAAGGAAACGACTAGATTACTTGGAGGAGGGACTGAATAAATGGCCAGGTAAATCTCTAATGAACTTCCTTCCTGTGGTAGAGGAACGGGTAGATTGCCCCCATGTTCATCGGATTCTATGTTGACAAAAAGAATTTGAATGGTGTTGTTCTCATTCTCTTTGGTGGCTGTCTCATCTGAAGGTAGACCTTTTGAAGGGCCGACTGCCGTCTCAACCTGTTGACTTTGGTCTTATGTTGACTCAGAGGGTTTATCTTCAATGATAGATGCTTTGACTGACCACAAAGATGTGTCAGTCAGATTTTCAACTAGTGATCGACTTGACAAGAGTTTCTTGTATCCAAGAGGAAGCCATAGTGGTGAAGCAGGATGGTTATCCAAGACTCTTTTAGCTTTGTCTAGGAAAGGACAACAGTGGATGGCATGATCGCCTTCACACAGTCTACAAGGAATTTTAGATCTTCCTTTTTTTCCATTGACTTAGTTTTCACTAGTTGATGGTGTACTTTCAACATGATCGTTAGAGGTTGAGGACACTAGATTGTGCAAAAGAGGAGACCAGTCCCTTAAGATCTGTGGGATGCAAGGACAATCTTGATGATAGTGGTCTCCCTTGCAAATGACACATGGAGATTTAGGTTTGGATGGTGAAGTGTGTGGATTTTCACCAGACGATGGATGGTTGCCCCCTTTTTTCGTTGGCTTCTTCTTCTTTTTCTTAGTTACTTGGTTTTTAGTTTTACTAGCTTCACCAAGCGAAGAGGAAGAAGGAGAGGGAGAAACAAATGAAGTAGAAGGTTGGGGGATAACTCTAGTATCATTTAGTTGCTGATTTGATTGCTCAGGAATCATGGTGTTTTGAATGACAGAGGTCGAGGAAAGCCATACTGGCAGGCCAATTGTCAGTATTGGAAGGGACAATGTGGCCATATGAGGTGCACCAACATCTCCCCAAGAGGAGAAGGGACTAGGATTCCCCCCAAGGGGAAATCCTTGATTGGTGGGTTCCATTTCCTCAACCTAAGACCAATGGGGGAACAATGATGTTATTATGATTAAAATAAATTTTATGACACTTTAACACAACTTGCTTTTTCAATTTTTAAGAGTCAAGAAAAAGCTAAAGATGAGTCTAGTCGCCTTCGATTTTTAATGAGCCTGAAGTGACAAGTGCTCAGATGGACCTTTTCCTTTAAGGAGTCTGAAAAGGAATGAAAGTGACTACTCTGGAAATCTAGATAGAGGGATTACCAAACCAATCGCAAAAATACAGAATAATTTTTAAGGTACGGTAGTCAATCTTCCCGAATGTTGTGTTCAGTGCATTACAATCGATAGGCGGCAGACACGGCTTCCTAAGGATAAAGGATATAGCCTATTTTGGTATCCCAATATATACTCGACGGTACGTGGGAGAACAGGTCCTTACTGGCACTTTTTGTATCAAAGAGGAGGAACCACCCAACCTATGATGAAAACGATAGTTACCAGGCTTTACGATGTCAGAATACATCTCTAGCCTAGACTTCTAGATGTTATGCGTTAGGTTCCAAAGCATTTTTATGTTCATTGAAATTTATTTTACAGTTGATATTTCTTAAGAAGTTTTCCTTTAAAGTTCACACATGATGTAGATATACAATTCCTAAATATGCAATCTAAGATGATAAACAGTCATTTACTTTCTTTTTGCAATGAAAATCCTAGCTACTAAGGAAAGAGAAGTAAAATTCTTTCAACATAGAGCAGACAACACACACTAAGATGCACTGTCCTAAATCAATTTCCGCACGTAGTCTAAATGCAAATGCACATGCATGTATTTGTTTTTCGCTTTCTTAATGTGTGAATGACAAAAAGAATGCTAAGTACAGATCTGAACTATTTTTCTTTCAATGCGACAGTACTAACAATTTTCTTTTCAAAAAATGGAAGGAAGACTAAGACGACACTTTGCGATTTTGAATTGAAAATTGCTTTCGACACTTGAAATATTATTAATTCAAATCAAATACAATGGAAAAGGTGTAACCGACTATCTAAAAGAAGGAGATTCTTTTCTTTGACTAAAAATGACACTTGCAACACTTTCAAATCAAAAGATGACAGTTCGATTAAGCTACTGTTTGCAAAGGATAATTGTAAATGATGAAAAATACATAAAAACATTCACAATTCTTTATCAATGGAGGCTGAATAATGTGAAAGAAAGGAGTTTCAACAGTGATATACTAATCACAGACATCAACACTACTGAATAAAGCTGAAGACAATGAAGAGAAAACCAAAATCTAGAGGTAGAAATAGTCTTACCTAATAATCGCACCTGTAACACAGGGAAACAGGGATGCATCTCACCTATAGCACAGGGAGGTGCGATGCATCCAAACTACCAATGAGAGATAGTTGGATGGTCCAGGGATGAGACTGGGCTTGGTTTTTATTCACAGTTTGTAGCTTAGTTCAGGGATTTAGGCTGAACTAATGATAGGCAATAAACACAAAGCATAGGGGCTGATCTAATGAGGTTTCTTGAGCTACCACCAGGGCACTTAGGATGTTTGCAAGTCAGATGTTCAGTTCATAAACTAACCTGGAGATTGACTGAAGTAGCATTGATCTACTATGCAGTTGCATAGAAAAAGCAGTTCGAAGGCCAGCTGGCTTAACTTCAGGCTCCATATGTAGTTTATAAAGCAAACAAATAGAAGTAAGCAAACAAGCTATTCACTCCTCAGTGGAGTCGCCATTTTTTTATCAGGAAAACTAGTGTCCATTCAGAGCTACTAGTCCCACTAAGATGGGTAGTTATCTTAGAAACAAACAAACTAAAGTCACTTTGTGTTTTCCTTTATGAGAAATAGATGAGAGAGAAATAAAGAGTACCAACCTTAGTCTTTTGCTTGGCTCCTTGCTTGTTTCCTCTCCCCTTTGACAGTGATTTTCCACTCTTTCCTTACTTGTCCCACTTCAAAGAACACCTGTAGAGTCAAAGAGGCATAATACCATGAAAGCATAGAGATCTATAACCATAAACAATATAGGATCAGATATATATTAACCATACAAATGCATATATCAATACAAGTCAGAGATATACAAGAATATGGAGGAAAAATCAAATAGCTTTATTGATAGAAGTAGTAGAAGAGAGGATTACAACCCATTGGTCTGACCCAATGCCATCCTCCCAGCATGAAAGCCCTCTTCACCTCATGAAAAGCTAGATCACCCAACACTATGATGTTCCATAGAGAAACCAACAACACTTCCTTACAAGATACAAAATTCTAGCCTCTAGATCTCTAGGATGAGGGATCCATATATACATATTTGCAGGTGGGGGAGTCAACTTCTGGGATTTTGATTAGTGTAATTTCTTTGATAGTTCTTGGTTCCACTTGGAGATTGCATGATCTCTTACTCATCCCAGGGTGAATTCAGAAAGGCAAGTGTCAAATGAGCAGTTTTTAGAAGATTCTTTGGGTTTCCACCTAGCCAACTGCCTCTGCCATTTGTTTTCTCTCGTTCATCATACCCTACAGAAGGGATTTTCAGTATGCATCGCACTTTCTGCATGTAGTAGGTGAGTTGCATCGCACCCTTACCACTAAGTAATCTGTATGGTCCAATTTTGACCAGTTCTGAGCAGTTTTTCAGGGAGAACTTCTGGGAGATGATGTAATCAGCTGACCTTTTTCCTTTAGGGTATGAAACAACACTTTTAGGGGTTTATAATCCCTTGGCTTATGGACATATGAGATTGGGGTTGCAATGCCCAAATATGTCTATAACAATACCTACCCACAATTGGACTCATCAAGGATGATAAAATAGCAAAGGACTCCAAAGACGCGAGCAGGAAGTCCCAAGAGATGGTGAGAAAGGGTAGAGAAAAGTAAGAAAATGATATTAAAACCCTCACTCACCTCGTCAAGAACTTAACAACTGGAGTGTCTGATCTTAAACAACGAAAAACAGACACATTTGCAAGGACCTATCTTCCTAGAAAGAGATATGGAAGCAAATAACCAGGAAACAACTGGTCCACTCAAGAAAATGCGTAGAGTTCTATGTTCAATGTCGATCAATGCGTAGATCCCAAGTTCTGTTTGTTCCATGAAGAACATCACCTGAGAGCTTCTGTTTAGACTGGAAGTGAGTTGAAAACTTGGTATATAGTCATACACTCGATGCAGAGAGAGGTATGCAGGAGCAGACGGATGACATAGATTATGATGAAGGTATTGCACCTGTTGAAGCATCAAGTTCTAGGCATGTGGTGAACGCATATCAGTGCTCGCAATCAATGCCGAAGACAAACACCAAGAAGCATCCCCCAAGACAAAATGACTGTTACAATCTTAGGAGTAAAGGGACTCCCCCTACACTTGGAGAAATGTAAGAGAAGATCATATTGCTGATAAGGAAGGCTGATCCATTGGCCGCCCCAAAGCAGAAGACACAAAACAAGTCTGAGAAGACAACAGTGGGCAAGAGTACTTCCATGAGTAGCAAACTGCAAAACACTCTGTTGGACAACACAAACATCTATTTTACCACGGACACCTCGGTAAGTCTACCACCTTTGGACTACAAAATTGTTGATGACATGAATAAAACTAAAGCAAACATTAGTTTGTTTGAGTTGGCTAAGATCTAGTCAGCGAGATATCCTGCTGCGTGCACTGGGACAGACAACAATAAACAACATGACCTCTACCATCAAGGGAGCAAGCACAACTCCTGAATCACTTTCCATGGTTCTCAATACACTCTGGATGGAAGAAGCACACTCAGGTCCCCCCCCCCCCCATTCCTACTATATTTTGAATTTTCAACTACAATGTTCACAACTACTTGGTTGATTGTAGTGTGACAACCAACATCATGCCGCTCTCCATTGCTAGGAAGATCAATGCACGATGGAGTGAAACATCCGCGAGAATCATCCAACTTGATATAACATTAGTACCAACCATTGGTGAACTACGAGACATGATCATCCAACTATCTCATGACAGTCGACTCCACCAATGCATCAACATAGTTTTTGTGGACGTATCGGAAGCATATGGCCTGCTACTTAGGAGAGACAGGTCCAGCAAGCTAGATGGATATTTTGCTATAGATTGGTCTCACATGTGGCTTCCGTACAAGGGAAAATGTAACCAAATCCGGGTGTTATCCGAGAGGTATATGAAACACAATGCCACTCCCCATAATGATGAGAATGAACTGTTGGTCTTCGCAAAGCTCATGTTTGGAAACTGCCTCCTGGAAACAACATTGGAGCGTTATCCTGCACGGTCATCTCCAACCTCATCAGACACGCAGTTGGGAATCCTTCCTTGCCCAACTGATGGTAATGAAACTTGTACAGTTTATTTTCCCGATAGTAGCAGTAGTAGTAGAAACTGTAGCAACAGTAGTACGAGCATGCCAAACGGTCCATGCACAAATGAGATGTGGGCCATGAGTCTTGACAAATCTGAAACACATGATGGCTCAAGGAATGAGTGTATCTCAGCCATCCTAAAAAACAGATGATGCATGATTTTGAGCTGTTTAAAATTTGAATGCACAAACAACGATGATGAGTATGAAGCTATCATGCTACACATACATAGGATCACTGCTATGAACGAAAAAAGCAACTTGGGAACCTATCATGATCCAAAGATGGCCAATCTTGGTGCAAGCTAAACACCGTAGTAGCAAAAAACCATTGACTACTTGACAAAATAGTACCGGGATTGATTTGCATGGATGGATGATGACCTCAGTACACACTACACGTGATAAATCCAACATGAGATCCAAAGTAAATGAGGAGACAAGCCACTACAGCGAAGACCAGGTAACACATACATGTTGTTTGCACTCGTTTTATAGAAAAAATTGACTAACATTTTGAGTCATTGGATTACTTGCAAAGTTCATCATCATACTTGGTTTTCTAATTTAAATCCTGCAAAATATGGGAAAGTCTGCTTACGCATTGAGTTCAGAAACATGAACTCTTTACAGAATAGAAGCAAGTACCTTGTTCCATCATCCAAGCCCATGCTGCACGCAGTACCTGAAACAATGGTGTTGTCTTCACTTGAAGGTCTTCTGGAATGACACCAAGTCCTAATAGTGGAACCTGGTGGACTTGCACTAGTTTATGGTAATCTTGGCCCACACACGTATCATTTGCAATCACTTGTTGGGAAGATTGACAAACTTGCTGTCAACGGCCAAGACCTTGTTATCACTTAGAAATTTTCCCTAGAAGTTATCAAAAGAAGGAATAATCCAAGGTAACCACAAACCAATCTTCAGACTCAGGTTCTAGCCAACCTAAGTACAAAGAGGGCTCTCTCTTTATAATTTAACGTTGTTTGGGCGAGGATTTCAGGCTAGTTCTTAGTTTTCATAAGGTTTGATTTTGGTAGGGTGGTGGAATTATAGGAATAGATGGATAGAGCTAGCTTCTTCAAACCATTGGGCTATGGAGTCAATAAAAGGATAGCATAATTGGATCAAATCATTAAAGGGAATGTTCACAGGGTAGGCTAGCTTAACAAAAGGCAAACCTTCAAGGGCCGATGGATGGAATGGTTCTAACCAGGGTGAAGGGAACTTAAGAATCCTTGGACTGGGATCAGAATGAGGAACAGACGGTGATCAAAAACAAAGGGAAATTAAGAATCCTTTGCTACATAGACCAAAAAGGAAAACTACAGAAGGTAAGGAGTAGCGAAGAATTCCCTAGCTAAGATAGTTTAGCAAAAAACATTAAGAATGTAAACAGTCAAGACAGAGTGCATTTAAGCTAGTTCTGAAATAGCATTCCTATTTTAACATTCAGATTTCATAGAGCACATATGATTATTAAGATTGATCAACTTTTACAATCCTCCCCTCATGAGGAAAACAAAGGATAAAAAATGATGATGAAACTATGGCATCCATCTCATAAATCCAATTCCTGCCTAAGAGGAGGTTGTAATCTAGATTCGCATCGACTATTTCTACCTCAATATTTACCACCTTTCCCCCAACACAAATGGGAAAGGCTGGAATAATCCCCTGCGACCTATGAGAATGTCCATCAAATGTTGTCAATGAAGTCAGTGAAGGAACAACTTGAGGTGATCCAATGGCCTTCCAACATGACATGGACATCACACATGTGGAAGCTCCCTCATCAATAATGGTTCAAAATATGTTGGTCTTTTGATATGTAGACTTTATCTAAAAATCCATATGATGGGGGAGTCTCTTTTTGACATTTGACATATCAAAAGTAAGCACAAGATAATTTTTTGGATCTACTGCTCCGATTGCCAAGAGTAATTCACTCCTCTGAGTGGGGCATGACTAGAGTACCTCTAACGCTGACATAATGTTGGCTTGTGTGGGCCTGACCTAGGTTCAGAAGTGATTTAGCCAAGCAAATCCTAGTACTAATGACCCTTTCGGCAACAGTCCATAGAGCGCGGACCGAGGCCTCACCCAAAGTAGTATGGGAGGGTTCTAGAACCAGGTTTCCACACCTTGCGGATGCCCGATGGGCTTCTGGAGGTTTGCGGTTTTACCTTATGCACATATCGCTATGCACTCTTGTTATTCCTTTGCTCCCTGTGACGTTGTTTCCGTGCAGCCCTACTTGGGGCGCAACCCATATAATACCAAATCCCTTTGCTATTTAATCTATTATTACCCAAATACTTAACTTGTGTGTGTAAGATTAATGGTTATTACATCATATTCAACAATCATATCAATGCGCGCGATAAATAAACCAATATAACCATAAAGAAGACAATGTACAACAAATACATAGAAATAAGAATCAAATTCTCTTTATTAATCTTCAATCTCGATTACAGACTCGACACCACCCTACGCACTTAGATGCAGGGGTCCATGCACTTAGTGGCGGACTCTACTAGGCCTCTGTGCACTCAGTTGTAGGCCTCTTCCTACTACTACAACCCAATACACTTTGAATCCTACTCTAAGCTCGAACCATTCATATTATTCTCTCTTATTCTTCTGCTTTTCATTATCTTTACAACTTAGAGCCTCACTCTATTTATACAATCCCATGGTCCATGGACCATGGGTAGGCTAACATGAATTTACATTACATTACATTAGGGCAGACAACCCTATGAATTAACCTCTAATTCGTGCTTTGCACCCACAATTCGTGGAGTCTTATAAAAACTTTGACCAAAACTTGGGCTTTGAGCCCCAAAAAATGTTGTGGGGGCATTTGCATGCCCAATAGGCCCCCAACACAATCATTGTGACTTGTCCTGAGTCACTCTGCTGGTGTGGCGATCTTGACACAGAACCCCTCCAACTGGTCTCATACTACTTGGAGGTCCATGGCATGTTGTTCTATAGTTTGATGGACCTGCTGCATTCTTGCTTCTGAATCATCCACATCTAAATCATGTCCTTTCTTTGGTACCAGCTTCTAGTGCATGTGTTTGAGTCTGGCTACTCGGGTTGTGAAGATTGTGCTGTGGCTAGTTAGTCAGAGATCTGGCCCACCTGTGTAGGGTTTCAAGTAGTCACCGTTTACTTTGCCTGGGAAGGGTTCTCCATTGAGTTTGACTAGCTGGACCGCGCCTCCGCCTGTGACCTCCTTTACCACATATGGTCCCAGCCAGTGCATTCTGAGTTTTCCTGGAAAATTTTCAAACTTACTGTCATATAGTAGCACTAATTCGTTTACCTTGAAGGTGAAAAACTTGATATGGCTATCGTTCCAGGCCTTTTCACGCTGCTTTTGTACCTACTAGTGAAATCTAGCTAGAAACCATTCTTCCTCAAGTTCTTCTAATTGCATGAGCCTTTCTTCTAGAGCTTTGTGGTCCATCATGACTGTGAGCATTGCTATTCACAGACTAGGTACAATGTATTCCATCGGCATGATGGCTTTTGTATCATAGACCAACCGGAAGGGTGTCCATCCCATCAATTTCTTGTACGTTGTCCTGTATGCCCATAACACAACAGGTATGCACAGGTCCCAGTCGTTCTGCTGCAAGTTACATACTTTGGTCAGCACAATGTCTAGTATTTTATTGAGTGCCTCTACTGTCCCATTGGCCAGTGGGTGGTACGGTGTACTTTTTGGGTGAGCACACTGATGGTTTCATTAAGGAAATGTGTTCTGTGATCACTCATTAATATTTTCGGATAGCCAAATCATGTCAACACATTTTGAACAAAAAATTTGCATTCATAGTAGTCGTGCAATCCTTGACCAGTTGTACTTCTGCCCGTCGTGTCAAGTACTCCATCACGGCGATGATGTAGTGCACACCTATCTTTCCCTAGGGTTTGGGCATTTAGTGGTGTCTCGCCCCTTCATGATGGTTTTCCCATCCTTTGACATATATTGCAGGCCTTATAGTGTGCTTTTGAATCTTGGTGTAGGGTCGGCCACCATAACCCTACGCGAAGAATCTTCTATGCAGTCACGCGTTCTGCATAGTGTCCTCCTGCAATGCCTCCATGTGCTTCGGTGAAGATCTATCCTCGTTCAAATTCAGGTACATATCTTCACAATATTTCATCATTTCCCATCTTGTAGAGGTGCCTCGTGATGACAAAAAAATCCATCATGCGCACCACTAATTCCTTCTTCTGTTGGATTGAGTACTCCATTGGCACAATCCTTGTTGTTAGAAAATCGATTATATCTTCAAAGTGTTCGTCTGTGACCCGCACTGCAAAGAGGTGTGCATCAAGTAGTCCCTCCAAATTTTTTCGTTCCTCGCTCATCTCAATTTGTGACAAGTGGTCTGATCCTACGTTTAAGTGTCCTGGCTTGACTATGACCTCAAAATCATATTCTTGAAACAGTAAAATCCATTTGCATATTTTCCCCCGCAACACAGGCTTGTTCACCAGGTATTTCAACGCGAAATGGTCGGTATACATCTTGAAATGTCCTCTAAGTAAATAGTGTCGGTATTTTTGGAGTGTGTACACCATTGCCAACCCCTCACGCTTGGTGGTAGAGTAGTTCTTTTCTGCTTTGGACAATCTTCGACTCACAAATGCGATCAAGTGATCTACACACTCCGCGCCTTCCTATGTGAGTATGGCTCCCAACGCGATACATGACGCAACAACATGTATATGAAATTCCACTTCCCATTTCGGGAAGACTAGGATTGGAGAGGAGGCCAGTTTCCCATTCAAGACATCAAAACTCTTCATGAAATCATCATTCCAGCAATATGTAACATCTTTTTTCAATAACTTTTCCATCGGTGCGGTTATTTGGGCATAACTTTTGATGAACTTCCTATAGTATCTAGTTTGTCCCATGGTAGTGTGCAGCTGTTTAACACTTTGTAGTGCTTCCAAATTTAGGATAATGACAATCTTTGTAGGGTCCACCGTCAGTCCTTGTTTGCAAACCACATGTCCCAACAGGTTTCCAAAGGGAGTGAGGAATGTGCACTTCTTAAGGTTCAGAACAATCTGGTGTTGGCTGCAAGTATCCAGCATCAAGTGTAAGCTCACTACATGATGCTTAACTAATCCAAAGACAGTCCAATCATCCAGATAGACCTCTGAAAACTTGTGGATGTATTCTTTGAATGCAGCTACCAAAATGTGCGAAAATATAGTTGGCGTGTTCTTTAGTCCAAATGGCATCATGGTGTATTGAAAGTAGCCCCATTCTATTGTGAAGGTAATCTTGCTCCTATCTTATGGCGCGATCTTGATCTAGTGGTATCTTGAGAACCCATTTGTGAATGAGTATGCTTCCTGACCACCAACATTCTCCAGTACTTCATCTATGAATGGTGTTGGGAATAGATTGTGTACACAGGCGTCGTTCACCTTTGGAAAGTCTACGCATATTCTTATTTCACCCTTCTATGTATTCTCTTGTACTACCATAGGACTCACCCAGTTGGATTCTTCCACTAGTTCAATAATTCCAGGTATGAGAATTTTGTCTAATTCGTCACGGACATTTTCTTTATATTTTGGATTCAAGCGGTAAGGCTGCTACTTAACTAGCTTCACGTCAGGTTTCAGGGTGATCTTCATCATCCCTAAATCGCCCATGATCCCTTTTAAGTTTGTAATTTTGGTCGGGAACATGTCTTGGTATTCGTGGAGTAACTCAATGACCTTATCGACCGTGGCATTGTCCCAATAGTCCCCAAGCATTGCATACTTCAGCTCTGTCTCCATTCCAATGTTGACCTACTTTGTCTTTAGTGGCACAATGATGTTAGGGTCTTTAAGTGATGGTCCACGAATCTCATGAGAGCCTTCCGTTTCTAAAATGTTAATGCTCCGTGGGTCCTCATCATCCTCTTCAACAATTGCATTATAACACTCTAGCGTGCCGCTTAACTGTGTCACCCAGTCTGGCTGAAGTACTCCCATTGTCCTATGGTATTTTGAAGATAATGGCTTTTATTGCTTGTAGCACATCGTCAATAGTATCTGACCAATGATCTTCAAATGTGAACGTTAACAAAAATCCCTCATGCAAGACATCCCATTCGCTCATATCATGGTGTAGCTCTATCTCAGTATACCAATTCATGGGTATAACGTCCAAGGTATGGTAGAATAAATGTACCCATTCAGTCTGTGGCTCCTCCTTGTAGACCTTGGTCCATTTCGCGAGGTGCGTGCATGGATCACATTCGTCATATTTGTCTACTAGTCATCTTTGTGGTTTTCCAAAATGTAGATGCATCATCCTTCTGCATCTGCGCCAGTCCTCAAAATTTCCTTGATGCGTACCCCACTATCATGCGGTTTTGGTGCGTAATGCCCATTTTAGCACATCGAACAGCTGCTATTCTTGTATTGCACTTTCAAATTTGCTCAGAAATTCATCCACCGCTAATAATCCATCATATGTCAGCAGTGCCCTTGCCTCTGTTGTCATGCAACGCAATGATCTGATCATAATGTTGTAGTTTAGCGTTGTTACTTCAAGCATCTGATTCTGCCATCA
This sequence comes from Pinus taeda, assembly GCA_000404065.3. Lineage (NCBI taxonomy): Eukaryota > Viridiplantae > Streptophyta > Pinopsida > Pinales > Pinaceae > Pinus > Pinus taeda. Next base: position 384,462 of record APFE030588843.1, read on the forward strand.
CTCTATCCCTTTGTCTGAATTTGAAGTGCAGGAGCTTTCACGCTCCCATGAAATCCTTCCTTTTGTAGTCGGATTCACCCAATCCTCTTCTTGTGAAGTGATCTTGTAAATACAGTTGAGATCGTCATCACTATCATCATCGCGCACTAGTTCAATGTATCATGCTCCTTCGACTAGATCTAGCGATACTACACGTATAGTGACTTTTTCTCAAAGATCATTTTGTGCTTCTTTAGATTTATGACTTCGTTCATATCAGTGGCCTAGTCTATTCCTAGTAGCGTAGGATATGGATTATTTTCATTGATAATCTCTATCACTTCAAAATCCACATACGCACTCACACCTTCAATATCGACTGTTACCCCTTGTAATATTCCCATGGGCAAAATATTCTGTTGGTTCACCATTCATAACTGAATAGGCGACCATTGTAATGCGGGTCTGCCCATGCATTCCCATGTTTGCTTTGGTAGTACATTCACATCTGAACCCAAATCTAGGATTATTTGATCCATTTCATACTCACTAATCTGTGCAGTCAACCTCATTTCCCTTCCGGTGTGTAATGCATGCTTCCCCAGTTTCTGGACCATGCGCAATTCTCCTGACCCCACGCACCTAGTGATAAGTTCTAGTAGTCCTTTGACTATCTTTCTGTCGTGCAACACTTTCATGCATGTCTCTAGGAAGGTAGTGAGCATTGAAGGATCTGTCCCTGGTTCTAGTTGATCCTTACTACTTGAAGTGGAGGCCTTCCTGAAGCTCTTCTTAGCTTCCATGAATGTCTCCTTCATGCATTCTAAATCAAACTTGGGTTCCTTTATAGGAGCCTTGTGAACCCATGCACTTTCTTTTGGTTGCTTCCCTTTATTGTCTCCCATGGTTATACCACTCCTGTGCATCATGTTTACTTTCGAGTCTTCTTCGCGCGGCTCAGACCTCATCATTTGTAAATTCTGGGTCGGAGGGGGCTGAAGTACCCCCTTTTCACACATTCTCACTATCAGGGAAGGGTAGTCTTCTGCCTCATGAACAAAATGAGTACAACACCAACATGATATTCTTGTCGGGTTTGTACAATCGTGGGCATAATGCCCTAGCCCTCCGCAATTGTAACAAATTATTTGTCTGCAACCCCTTCCTAGTTCCATTCCACCTCAACCCTGACCGTGTCCCTGAAACCTAGCTCGTGCCATCCCTACATTTGGGTCGAGGGCTCACGTTTTGGTCTACACCCTATAGGCAGGAGACCAATCCATCATTAGTTCATAGCTTTAGCAGGTACGTTCGTCATGGCCTACCGACTTGCAAAAATTACAAAACAATTGTTGGGACGTCTGTGTGCACTTCTGCAACAGATAAAAATTATCAATGATGTGCTTTCCTCCTAACTGGTAGATCATGCACCATAATGTAGATGTTGCATTCAGCCATGTCTGTGCCTCTGGTCTTAATGGCATCGGCCCTCCTCCTACCAATTACTTTGCGAATGCTAAACAATGGTCCTTGTCGTGCCCTTGGCCTTTGCATTTTATGCACCATACTTCCTCGTGCACCTCCAGTCGAGGTGTCCTGTCCTGTTTCAAACTTTGCATTTCCAGACACAGATTCTATAGCTATGCGTGAATTTGTTGGACTCCCAACCCAAGGTCTTGTATAGGGGTCTCATGCAATCTCATTTCCATCTCCAATGCTTCATCTTGGGTGGAATGTTTTTGTTGTGACAACGCCGTCCTTAAGTGTAGCATAAGTGAGGCCACAAACCATGTGTGATGTTGTGCATCTGTTAACATCATAATGGCTTCGTGGATTGTACTCTTCAGCCTTTGGTCTAGATCCCAGGGGGTCTTGCCTGGGAGCATTGTGATCTCCTTAAACTCGATGATTAATTGTGTTTTTGATTTTGGCCTGCTAAATTCCCTGTTTAGTGCGACCTGGATCTCCGCAATTCTTACATTTAGGTGGTCATTAGAATGCTTGATATGCCACATTAATGCACAACCCTACAACACACTCACCAGCATAGCCTATTTAATATTATCATCCACGATGCCCCGTGCTTCCTATACTGCTCTTACCACGAACCACAATTGGTATGGATCTCCGTTTCCCACTCCTTTGAATATTGGTATTTTGATCGCACTCACCATACTGAACTGTGGTGGCGGAGGTGGGGTGGGTGGAGGTGGTAAACGTGGAATACACTACCTTATCAAACTAACCGCATTTCTCGGGGAAACTTTCGCGAGCTCTTCGTCGCTTTCCCACGAGGGTGAAAGTAAGGGACTGTTTTCCAACTCTTCACTACTTCCACTTCGCGTAGTTCCAAACATTAATTTATTCGCATAGCCTACTTTTCCCACAATAGCATCTTAATCCAAGTGTTCAATGATTTAATTTACTTACCTCGCAGTCCCTTGATAAAACATCGTTCCGCCTCACTGTAACTGACGATTGTGTTGACCGCGAACTCAGTGATAAATCCTCCTATTATTCGGTTGAGCTAATGGTCCACAGGTCACGCTATCTTATCTTCTGATGCTTGTCGTGTGCACACTAATTCTAGATTCCACAATAATGGTTTGTCGAGTGTACACCTTCCCTAGCTGTCTGCTAACTTTGCGATCCACTCATACAATTCAAAAGGAAAGGATCCAAAGAAAATTTCGTGGATTTTCGTATACAAGTAATGCTCCAACCTCTATTCTTTAGACACTTGCAGATTTATGTTCTCCTATGCCGCGAACTCATGAATATTCTTGTCCAACCACTCTTTAATTTCTTTCTTCCTTGGATTCCAGTGGCACAACATTAGAGATCCTTTATGCATATTCCAGTCCTAGAAACGAAACCATTTGTTGGCTTGTGTGGGCCTGACCTAGGTTCAAAGGTGATTTAGCCAAGAAAATCCTAGTACTACTGGCCCTTTCGGCAATGGTTTGCACAACGCAGACTAAGGTCTCACCCGAAGTAGTATGGGAGGGTGATAGAACCAAGTTTCCGCACCCTGGGATGTCTGATGGGCTTTTGGAGGTCCGCAGTTTGACCCTGCGTGCACATCGTTATGTGCACTTGTTATTCCTTTTCTATCTGTGATGTTGTTTCCACACAACCCTACTCGGGGTGCAACCCATATAATACCCAAGATATTTGCTATTTAATCTATTATTACCCAATTACTTAACTTGTGTGTGTAATATTCATGGTTATTACATCATATTCAACAATCATATCAGTGCGCATGATAAATAAATCAATATAACCGTAAAGAAGGCAATGTACAACAAATACACAAAAATAAGAATCAACTTCTCTTTATTAATCTTCAATCCCGATTACAGATTCGACACCGCCCTATGCACTTAGCTACAAGGGTCCACGCACTCAGCTGTGGACTCTACTAGGCCTTTGCGCACTCCACTGCAGAGCCTATTCCTACTACTATGACCCAATACACTTAGAATCCTACTCTAAGCTCAAACCATTCATATTCTTCTCTCTTATTCCTACATTCTTCACTATCTTTACAACTTAGAGCCTCACTCTATTTATAAAATCCCATGATCTGCAGACCATGGGTTGGTTGAAATGACTTTACATTACATTACATTACTTTAGGGCAAACAACCCTATGACTTAACCTCTACTTCACGCTCTGTGCTTGCAATTCACGGAGTCTTACAAAACCTTTAACCAAAACTTGGGCTTTGAGCCCCAAAACATGCTATGGGGGGATTCCATGCCCAACACATAGCACAAGGACATTGAGCCAAATCTTCTACAATTGAGTAGTTTTGGGCTACCCTAGAATTAGGTTTAATGGTCGAGTGTTTTGTGGAACCTTTCAGCATCTGAGGCATAGACTCAATAGAGGGCCTCTCAATATGGAGCACTCTGAGGCATCGGAAGCAGACTTAGCCTTAGATTATTCTAATTCATGATAATCACACAATCGTGTAGTGATGTCGATATGTGAGCTCATTGCTAGAGTCAGTATTTTCATACTGCCATCAGTGATCAAAACTCCTCTTTTATATCATATTAGTGTCCCATGTTGAAATTGTTATCATTCCACCTAGGTCATCATGTAAAAATTTACTCACTGATGGTAGCCCAAGTTGAAACCCCATCCCCTGTAAAACATTTATATTTGTCGGCCCCCTTCATGTGTCTTGCTGAACATACATTGACTATAAAAGCTCGTTTCATCATGTTTTGTGTCAGTCAAGTCCACCTAGAGTTCAGTCTTTCAAGGTCCCATTAGGTCACTAGGTTTCATTTTCCAAGGTCCAATAAAACATTGTTTCACTGCATAAGGCCAGCAAAGTATGAGAGTGAAGCAAATAATATCTCTTTTTCAGTTAAATGGGGGTTTATAAGCATGTAACCATGGTTGCTAAAGTTCCAAATTTGATTTTAAGCAAGAAATTCATTCCAGTTTGTAATTTTATTTCAAAAATAGAGTTGTAATAATTTTTATTTATTTATGTAATCTTATGTTTATCATATGTAATAAGTGACTTTTTTTAGCTGTTTACTCAAACTCCATTGCTAATACCATCCAAACAAAAGTCAAAAGTGAAGATTTCCAAAGCTTCAGCATCATCCACCTGCAAAGAAAAAGTCAGAAATAAAATTAGGAAATAGGTCAAAAAGGGGTCAAATGAAACATTAGAAAGTTGGTTTGAAAAGAAAAATATCAAACTCACTCACCTATAAAGGACTTCTTAGCTTCAAACTCACCTTCATTTTCCTCCTAGCACTCATTGAGCAAACCCCAAGAGAACCTTTTCAGAGTTATGGTCAAAATTGGTAGAAACAAGGCAGGCACTGCGTGTTTCCTTCTGGCACTGTGCGTTCTCTTCTAGCGTTGCACATTTACCTCATGCTGCGCACTTCCTTAAGGCATTGCACATTCCCTTAAGGCATTGCGTGTTTTCCTGAGGCACTGCACACTCTACATTGGCATTGTGCGTTTGTCCAGCAATGCTCGAGTCACCTCCTTAGCTCCTCCAAAATGCTTTCAACCTCAATGCAAGTAAGTAGAAGCTAAGGGATGTGCTTTTCCTGCTCCTCAAGTCAATTCCTAAGTGTTTGAAAGGTTTTATTAAAGAATTAGCTTAATTGTTACATCTAAACCCTAGATTTGCCCCAAAAAACTGCCACCCACTCTCACTCCCTTTTATACACTTCCTTTCACCCTCCTTCCCTTTCCCTAAATCTTTATATCCCATATACCCTCTAACCCTTTGTCCCAAAACCCTAAGTCCTAGGTGATACAATAGTACCTAGGCTCCCAAACCCCTGTATTGCAAACAAATTTTCCCATTCCCGAAATATCATACTACTACCCTATACCCCTCTGCAATACACATATCCCTCCACCCGTCATCTTCATATTTACCCTTCCCCATTTACTATTCCCTAAAAAACTACATTCCCCTACCTTACACCTCCCTAGGGTTTGATACTAAACACCATGGAAAAGGAGGAATATAGACCACATAGTGAGGAAGAGGAAACATATAAAGAAGAAGGAATGGAACAGAGGAGGCCACAAAAAGGAGGCCAGATACAAAGGTTTGAGCCCACAAATCTTAGGGAACTCTTAGCATCCCCTATGACAATGACATCCATCAAATGGCTAGGCTCTTATGATTTCTGTGAGCAAGTGCAGGTAGTCCATCATCATCTTGAGTTGACTAGGCTCATCTTTTATAAACTTCAAGACAACCAGGTCACTCTAGAAGGTATAAATTTCACTTTGTCTACTATCAATATATCATCTACCACCAGAAATCCATATGTTGGGGAAAAATGGTTTAAACAAGGTGATTTGGAGAGGCATTATTATGAGCCTTACATGAAACCAAGGTACTGAAATGAAAGAAGGGGCTATATTCCTTTTTCACACCTCCTTGATAGTATGCCCCAATGATGAAGATTATTATGAAATATTTTTCATGTGAAGGTAGATTTTCTAGGGTCTATTATGATCATATCCGGCTTTTAATGCATTTCACTTGGGTAAAAATGCTCAATATACCCTACTATCTTTTTTGGAGCGTTGAGAAGATGGCCTACATTGCCCAAAAGAGGGAGTACAAAGATCAAATGAAGAACCTATTTCATCATTCCCTCATTAAGATCATATTCCTTTACCATCTCAAGGAACTCAACATTGCATGGAGTACCTTCATAGCTAATTCCATATTCACTGATGCATCTACTCAAAATATTCAAAGCATCCCTTCATCATCTCATCCATCCACCTCCATTCCTCCATCTCAGTCCATACATCATTCATCCTCATCTGATGAGTTATCCACACCATCACCTCCATCATCACCATTTCATGAGCCTATTCAGCCACCTAACAAAGATGAAGGCAGAGAGAAAGAGCACATTGAACATGGTGAGATCAGCAAGCCTGAAAGGGTTGGTTTGGGTACTTTGGTGCATACCTATCAGAGAGGGCATAGGAATTTTTTTGCCCCATATATTGTGGGAGGGGCCTTGCCTTCTTCATCAGCAAAGCACGTACAAAAGGGCAAGGAAAAAGTGACAGAGGCAGAGATCCAACAGCAGGAGGAGGACCTCCATGAGACAAAGAAAGATTTTCACTTAGTGGACCTAAGTGAAAATGATGACAGTGAGAGCATGGCCATTTCCCTCAAAGAGAATGGAGCACTCATCAGGGAACTCCAAGTCAATTTGCAGAGGGAAAAATACATCATTTCATACTATGAGTAGGAGAACAAGTAGTTTGAGACCAAACATGAGCTCATGGAGATTCAGCTCATCAAGGCATAGAGGGAGGCTGAAAAGGCTAAAGCCTTACTTGATGAAGCATATGGAGAATACAAGGATAAGCTAGAGGAATAGGTGCCAACAAAAAGGCTAAGGACTAGAGGCCTAAAGAGAGCTTTGGAGCTAGAAAAACAAAAGGAGGCTGAACTAGCTAATGAGCTCACCCTAAATGAGCAATTTGCCAAAATGGTAAATGAGAATCAGGAGCATTGGCTTGAGAGGTTGAACACCCATCTTGAAAAACTCTTATAGAAGGAAAAAAGAGACACATACATCCAGAGAAAGATGGCAAAGTATTATTTTCGAAGAAACCAAATAGGAAGGGCAAAGCTCAAAGCTACTAGGGCAAGAATTGAAACCCTAACTCACCATGAGGAGAAGAAGAAGCTTGATATAATTTCAAAGGCTTCACTCCATGCCTAGCCACCATATACATTAGCTTCTTGAACAATTTTGAAGACCCTTGACTCAATTTTGGTCATCTTGCTTTTCTTGTATTCTTTAAGGCAATTTTTATATCAGTAGTTTGGTCAAACGTGTAGCGCCTTAGGCATTGCACACTTTTTGGAGGCACTTTTTGGAGGAATGGCCACCACCATTGGAGTCAAAAGGACCAAGGCATATAGGAGAACCATTTTTCCAGCCCTGGAAAGCAAAATTTTTGGGTGAAAAAGGATAAAAACCACCTAAAAATCATGTTTCTGCCTCATTTCTAGACTAGGCGCTGCCCGTTTGAGTAGTCTTGGGAGAAAGGAATTTTGGAGGGGAAAATCAATCCCATTTTGAAAACCAAGGGCATTTTTCGAAACTAGATAGAATAAGATTTCCAATGAGCTATCCTAGGCTATATTTGGACATCAAGAAGATAGGTAAAAGTCATCTTGAAAATGGCATTACGCATTTGACACTGGTGCTGAGCATTTGACAGTCAGCCCAGATTTTCACTGTTTCTCTCCAATTTTATTTTTACCTATGGGAAATTAGTGTTTTACTGATTTAATTGATAAGGATGATGTAGTTATTATGTTTTTATTGTTATCTAGGGTAAATACATTAGGTAATGGCCTCTATGACTTGTAATGAATCAATTTGCTTAAGTTAGGGATGAGTCACTTTGACCACCCTACACTCTAGCTACTAGTTCAGTCTTTGTTTCAACTGCTCCTCCTCTCATGGATTCGACCCCTGAGGCTATGAAGAGTTGGTTTGAGGCCCATGTTATGTAATTTATTAGTTATTCTATAGGTTGGACTCTATTGGATGTTGTATTAGTGTTTCAGACTTTGGGATGGAATATATTGGATGAGTTGCAACTATTTTGGTGGGGTTCCTGTGGCATGGTATTTTGACATCGTTTCCTCTTCTGTTACATATGTATGAATGTTTTGTACCTTTCATGATTCATTTCACTCTAAATATGTTTGATTTTCAAGGTGTGATAAGAAAATTCATCTTATATACTTTGTTTTGGGAAAATCATCATAGATTGTTTCATTTCTTCAGTTTAAAAAGAATTCATGATCCTCATGCTCTTTTTAGCACCTCACTAGTCTAAACCATATCATCACTATACTACTAAGTGTTAAAGTAACTTTCCTACCTTGCCCCATCAAATGTATGTAATTCTAAATCTCTTTCACCCTAACCTAGTTCACTCTCTAACCTAATTCACTCATCCAACGGCTACCCCAACCAAATCAAATCAAACAAACCCCAACCTACTATATCTAGCCTAAAACCCTAATCTATCCAACCCTCTTGTTTGTGATCCTTTGGAGAGAGCCCTCTCCAGCTTGGTAGGGCTATCTACCAAGTCAAAATATTGGTCTGTGGTTACCTCAACTGGACTCTTCCTCGGCCTTGGAGATTTAGAGGAGTGATAACATTCATCAAGTAGACGTTTGATGAATTATCCCCTTCTTAGTTGTCCCCAGCAGGGGTACCAGTACTAGAGTTTGCACCAACAAGTAATTGTTGCCCTTATGGAAAAGGGTTAGTGAGGACAACCTGGTAGCTAGAGGATCCTTGCTGCACTAATAAGCGCTGAGTGTCTTGGATATTAAGGTAGATATGAGTCAAATGATCTCCATTGCATAACTTGCATGGAAATTTTACTTTGTTCTTGGACTCTTTCCTACCCCCTCTGACATCATTGTCAAGTTTGTTTGCATTGTCCTTCTGATCCTAGCTCTTTTTCCTACCTCATCCTTTCTTCTTCCCATCAGATTGTTGGTTTCCTTTGGGATTAGAAGTTTGGATGATGTTTATAGATGTAGGCTGAGAAGGTGTAGATATAGATGATGGTTCCTGCATAGAGGAAGCAATTTGTAAAGACAACTGTTACAATTGATTAAACAGGTTAACCATGTTAGCATCAATCAATCTAACTAGCCTGCCAGCATGGGGACTTGACTTTGGCTTGGCTACATCAACCTTGGGCCTAGGAGTGTTAGGTAGAAATTTTTGAAGAACCCCAGATTGAGAATATATGAGTTCTAACTGTTGGGCCCTAAAAATAACCTGCTCTTTGATGAACACACCGAAGAGTGACACGTCCTTAGAGATCTCAAATTGTAGCAATTTAAGAAACCATTCGAGAAGGAACTCCTATGTAATTTCAGCTTTAATGAGCCTCTTCCTTCTCCTCCATTCTTGGATATGATCTAAAATGTGGGTTGCCTGATCCTGTTCAGAATTAGCCAAAAGCTCAATTCCAGCATCATAGCGGACAGGGAATTGGAAATGGTTTAAAAAGCTAGTAGCCAAAACACTAAAAGAAGTGAAGGTTCCCCTTGGTAGTTCTATGTACCACTTAGCTTCATTTCCAGTTGGGGTATGTTAAAATAATCTCAACCCAATTGAATCGTCTATCAGGGAGTTGGACGAACACAATAAGTGGAAATTGGTTATGTGGTCACCCAGATCTTCACCATTCTTCCTCTCGAATTTTGGTATATCTAAGGGAAGTTTGGCTGGTACCAGAGGCCAAAACGGGTTATAGATAATTAGATCATTAGTCAATTTAGAGAGATCTAGCAAGCTTAATGTTGCCATAAAAGGTAGATGCGAAGGAACCTGAGGGTTCCACCCAGTATGGGAAGAACTCACAACGTTCTGAAAAAAATGGCCTCAATTTGTAAATGCACCAAATTGCCTAAAGTAACTCGTAGACCCAACTGAACCATAAGGAGCTCCTTGTGGTCTAGAAAAAACCAGAGTTTGACCAACTCCTGCCGAAAAACCTCCATAACTAGTAAAGTTTCCCCCTAGAGAAGTGTTAAAAGGAGAAGAGAGCCCTTGTTAAGGGTTCCATGTATTAGCATAGGAAGAAAAGTTCTAGAAATAACTGACAAAAGAATACGGCATATTCCCTTATTGGCTAAAATAAGATTGATTCTCAGCTCCTAACCCACTAACTATAAGGTTTGTCCAACTTTGAAATAGATTAAAACTTTGACCCGTAGAGGAAAAAGGCATTGATCCCAAAGTTGGATTGGAATGTGCTATATGACCACCACTAAATGGGAAACCCTGAAAATAAGATGATCCACGTGACATGGATGTGGAGATAGCTAATGGAATAATTCACAGAACTGAAGGAATAGCACTAGTTGGCATTCCAAAAGGGAAAAAGCCAATGTTAAAGGAAACAACTTGAGAACTTCCACTCAAAGATGGAATGGAAGTAGAACCAAATATAGCAGTGTTAGGGGTAATGAAAGGTATAGAAATGGTTCCTCCTCCTTGTATAGATACTATAGTTTGCATACTCATAGTAATTGTCATGGATGTCATGCTTCCAACAATGCTCATCGAAGGAAAAGATCGATATAAACTTGGGCTTGAAGGCCTATTGGTAGGAGTCCCGACGTATAATGAAATTTCTAGATGATCGGGAGGAAGAGGAGATTTAGGAGCCACAATAGACTCAGGAAGCTCTTCAACCTCAAATTTGTATTTTGACTGGAAGAGGACTCGAGAAAGAACTGGAGTGTTCCTCTCTAACTCTCTACTTGTACCAGGTCTATCTTGTGAATCAATAACTCCAATCGGAGGATCAATCTTCGATGTGCCTACTATCACTCATTGGAAATCACTGGAAGAACTTTTCCTACACCTTCGAGGAGAAGGCTTAGGACTCATAGGTGATAGCCCATGAAGTCTCCTAGAACAGTGTGTTGATCGATCAGCCACTTTGAATTATTTTTAAGAGATATATTTAGAGACTCAAAAAAAATTGTAAAGCTAGGCCAACTAGGAGAAAAGAGCACTCTCTAAAAGTCCCTAAAGATAAAAGAAATCAAACAAATTTCAAGTATTTCCACTTCGGGTGATTAGGACCCGACACCAAAATATAAGAAAGACAAAATCAAGGGCCTTCCAAAAATAGTATGGGGTAATTATGCCCCATGCCTACTAGTGAAGGTATCAAGAGCAGTTACGCTGACCTTTAGACAACAACCTTTTCTAGTGCAAGTAGCCAAGCTTCGCAAGGGTACCCTCTAGAAGTACTACTAAACGTGATGCAATGTCAGCCTCAAGTGCCACAAGATTCCCCTCCACAGCCACCTATGCAATCCCTAGGAAAGGCAACTATGGATACCAATTCGTATCAAAAGTCAAGAGAAACACTCGTGAGGCAAGATCCAACAAGTAGGAGAGGGGGTATCTCTCTTCCTTGTCTTCACTCCCCCTCGTGCTTGACTCCCAGTCACGGAGCTTTCTCGGTATTTCTAATGATATTGGATTTTCATTCTTTATTAAACTTCTACGTTTTGTAATTTTGGCAGCCTTGGAGAGTTAACTCTTGACTCACCTATTCTAAGGCCCTAATGAACCTAAACTTGTTGGTGTTTGTTAATGGCAACAATAAAAGTTCTAGTTCATTTTATTAAATCGCTTGATTTTATATAGTTGTTCTTTAAGTTAGGGGGCATTATGAGAGTGAAACTGATAATGTTTTATGACGCAAAAGAAACCAATAGAAAACTAACTATATGGATGCAGTAATTTTCTTTGATGAAGAGTGATTTCTACTTGGGTTCTACGAAAACCTATATATAAGAAAAATATTTTTCTTTTCTTTTCTGAAACAATCCACACACACCCAAAATCTAAAAGGACTAAGAATTCTTAAGATGCAAATTAACCTAATGCGAGTCAAAATGATGATGCAAGATCCTAAACAACACTCATAAGAAAATGCATTTATTTATAGAGACAATAAGCCAACTTGAAAATGAAGAGGGAAAAAATTAAAAACAAATATCTCTCCAAAGCAAGCAAAAAAAATTGCAAAAGATCACAATTCACTTCTCAGCAACAAATCAAAAGAAACCGTAAACCAAAAGCCTGGAAAAAGAAAAACAAAAGTGATTTTTTTGTGTTGTTTCTTTTAAGGAAATAAAATCAACTTTTTAAGGTCACAAAAGTAGTACGAAAACTCGAAAGATCAAGAAATAAGCACAAGGAGTATTTCAATCTAGCAAGTTATAAAACTCATTAATAAATGAAACTTGAAACAAGAAAGACTACAAACTTGCACAAACTAATCCGAACAGTAGCAAAAGATTTCGACAAAATGTCAAGAAATAAATACTTTCAAATTTTCCAAAAAGACTCTCAAGAAAGCACGAAAAGCAACAAGGCTACGAAACAAGGAAAATCAAAGCAAGGGAACTTGAAATCTGGTCTGAAAAGAAAATCAAAATCAATTTCTTGTTTTGGAAAATGAGAACATCCAAGAACTTCAAAACGTAGCCTTGAACTCGAGACACAAACTACAAACTTGCTTAAGAAGCAATCCTAGCCCAATGAAGACTTTTCAGTGAGAAGGAGATTTTGAAAAAGAAATATTGTAGGAAAACTGAGTTCTCCAGATAGTAGACCTAACTTGGCAAAAATATTTGAAAGGAAAATTCAAAAAATTGCATATGCAACTGTGTAAAGACACAGAAGCACGCACACACATTTCTAATACAAGAAACTCATGTCTATGTGAGTCTTCTTGAAGAAACCTACATGTATATGCGACTGTAACCCAAGAAAACAACATATACAAAGCTCAATTAGGAAAAAACAAAAATCAAAGTCTGATCAAGAAGATCAGACTTGATGCCTGGGACACTAATGGATCAAACAACATTGTAAAAGCAAGAAATCAAGAAATTGAACCCTGATTGAGAACAAACAACCCAAACCAGGAATAACAAGAATGTTATCCCTAGTGGATTCGCTAGTTGTGAGTGAGACCACCTAGGGTCTTGGGTTGAGAACCCCAATAGAGAGGAGGGCAAACCACAATAAGAAATTCTCACGAAATCAACCTAAATTCTTATTCTACTAAACTTTTCAGGAGTGTCCTTACCTGGATGTCCTACATTTGGGTAGATCCCGCAGGGTGCAAGCCCTCAGCTTATCCTGATGTCTTTGAAACCTGAAAATTATTCAATTGAAACATATACAATAGTAGAAACATAAAACATGTTCATGATATTAATTTTAAATCATATAAATGAATGATCAATTATGCATCAATGTAAGATTCATAAACGAATTACAATATAAATTGATTCATAAACACATTTAATATTAGAAATAGAACAACGTTCCTTTATTGAAGTTACCTACAAGTAAAGTGGAGAATGTTGGGTGTGGAGCCTAATTATCTTCTTTATTCTGAAGTATCACTGCATTGGACCCCATTTCGGAATGTGGTGGCAACACCGTCTGTAATATTTGCACTGCAAGGGGGGTCCAGGGGGGCAGTGATCTTTAGGAGTCCCCCCCCTAGCAGGGGATCGGGGGTAACGCCCCCAAAGCTAAAAATATATGTAAAATTGCCTTGCAAAATGTTGTAATTTTGTGGTCAATCTAGGTTGTTCATTAGGCGGAGATCTGATGGTTGAATTTATGTTTAATTTAGGGTTTTTTTACCTAGAAGGAAACCCCTTTCTATATTGAGGGAATTGATTTGCATCTATGTAGATCTGTATTCTAAGTGAGAAAGAGAGAGGAGATTGTGTGAGAGCGAAGAGAGAATTATAGTGGATCTCTTGTAGGTTGTATCTCTTTAGTTTGTTTAGATAAAATAAAAGGAAGGACTATTTGTTTCCCATGGACATATCCTAAATTGGGTGAACCACATATATCTGTGTCTCTCTTGTTTTATGTGTCTTCTACATTTATATTTCTACAATATATTTAATGTGTTCCATTCCTATGTAATATAGAATTTTCTAACAACTGGTATCAAAGCCAAAGTTTTATTTGGCTGATAAACTCGCAGGAGAGAAGGGTTCCTAGTTTGAGTGGGAGCAATGGCGGAAGATGGTAGGTTTAAGGTTGAAAAATTTAATGGCCAAAACTACCAGCTATGGAAGATGCAGATGGAAGATTATTTGTACCAAAAAGATCTATACCAACCATTGAACGGAAAGAAAAACAAGCTAATGAGTATGACAGACACACAATGGGATATTCTCAACAGAAAGGCACTTGGAACAATACGGTTATGCCTAGCGGTGTCGGTAGCCTTTAATATTTCAAAGGAAACAACAACAAAGGATTTAATGTCAGCATTGGCCAAACTATATAAAAAACCCTCGACCTCAAATAAGGTATTTCTTATGAAGCGTTTATTTAATATGAATATGTCAGAAGGTGGATCTATTGCTGATCATTTAAATGAATTTAATATAGTTACTAACTAGTTAAGTTTTGTAGGGGTAACTTTTGATGATGAAGTTAGGGCACTTTTATTTTTGTGCTCATTGGTAGAAAGTTGGAATGGTTTAGTTATGGCCATTAGTAACTATGTCTCTGGATCTAGTACTTTAAAGTTTGATGGTGTTGTCGATGCAATCCTTAGCGAAGAAATGCGATGGAAAAGCTCTGTTGAGACATCAAGTAATGCTTTGACTGCAAAGACTAGGGGAAGAAAAATGGAAAGAGGAAAGAGCCTAGGACATCACAATGAGTCAAGGAAAGTCAGATCCAAGTCTAGATTGGGGATAGTGTGTTGGAAATGAGGGAAGAAAGGACACCTGAAGAAAGACTGCAAGTCTCAGAAGGGAAAAGAAGGAGACGCACAGTAAGAAAACAATCATGAAGCGAATGTGACAGGTGATGTGTTGCAATATGCTTTGATTCTTTCATTAGAAAATATTATTGATGCCTAGGTGCTAGATTTAGGGGTCTCATTCCATGCCACACCTGATAAGAAACATTTTCATGATTATGTTCAAGGAGATTTTGGACAAGTTCGATTGGGTGATGATAAACCCTATAAAATCATTGGAATGGGTACAGTTTTAATAAAACAACAAAATGGAAATCAATGGCTTTTGAAGGAGGTAAGGCATGTTCCAGATCTGAAGAAAAATCTAATTTCAACAGGGAAGTTGGGAGGTGAAGGTTGTGTGAATAATTTTACAGATAAAACCTAGAAGTTCACGAAAGGATCCCTAGTAATAGAAAAAGGAGAAAAGGTTGGCACATTGTATTTATGCAATGGTATTTATAATTCTGTTAATGCTTTAACCTCTATAGGAGAAGATACGACATTGTGGCATCATGAGCTTGGGCACATGAATGAGAAGGGGATGCATATTCTTCACTCAAGAAATTTTTTACCAGGTTTGAAGCATGTTGATTCAAAATTTTGTGAGAATTGTGTTTATGGAAAACAAAAGAGAATCGGATTCCTTAGAGTTGGGAAAGAAAAGAAGAGAGAAAAATTAGAGCTTGTTCATATAGATGTATGGGGACCTGCTCAGGTATCATCTCTCTATTTATCTCGTTATTATGTTACTTGTATTGATGATGCAACAAGAAAAACATGGATTTATTATATTCGAAATAAATCTGATGTATTTGATACTTTGAACAAATCAAAAGCTTTGGTTGAAAATGAGACAGGAAAAAGGTTGAAGTGTCTTAGATCAGACAATGGAGGTGAGTATTGCAGAAAAGAGTTTGATAGATATTGTTCAGAGAATAAAATTCACAGAGAGAAGATAGTTCCAGGAACACCACAAGAAAATGGTGTGTCAAAAAGGATGAACAGGACAATCATGGAGCATGCAAGGTACACAAGATTGCACGCATGATTGCCTTTATAATTTTGGGCAAATGTTGTAGATATTGTTGTTTATCTAATAAACAGAGGGCCTTTAAGTTCCTTGGATGGTGGTATTCCAAAGGAGGCATGGACAGGTAAAAAATTAAGCTACTCATTTTTAAAGACTTTTGGTTGTGAAGCCTTTGTCCACATTAATAAAGAAAATAGAACAAAGCATGAGGCAAAATCAAAGAAATGTACCTTTATTGGATATGGTGTTAATGATTTTGGTTATCACTTTTATGATTATAAAAAACAAAAAATCATTAGAAGTAGAGATGTCATATTCAATGAAAAGGTTTTGTATAAGGATCAACTGCAGGAAAAGAAACAGGAAAAAAAAAATAGAGAATACACAATGCTTGATGAGATCGCTTAAAAAGTGAAGGTGCCTGAAAATCATAATGATCAACAACAAGAATAAATATAACAACCACAACAACAACAAGCACCTCAAATACCCGAAAGTGGTGTTAGAATATCTGCCAGGATAAATAGACCCCTTGAATGATACTCTCCTTAATTATATTATGTATTGTTGGCTAATTCTAGTGAACCAGAACGTTATGAAGAAGTAGTGCAGGTAGAAACTAGGAAGAAGTGGGAGCAAGCCATGAAAGAAGAGATGGACTCCTTAGCACATAACTAGACTTGGAACTTAGTCAGGTTGCTTGTAGGTAAAACAAAATTGCATAATAAATGAGTTTACAGGTTGAAGGAAGAAGATGGAGGTAGAAAAAGGTATAAAGCTAGACTTGTGGTGAAGGGGTCACAGAAAATGGGTATAGACTTCGATGAGATATTTTCCCCTATTGTTAAAATGAATTCAATCAAAAATATTTTAAGTCTAGTAGCAACTGAATATTTGCATCTTGAGAAGCTAGATGTAAAGACAACCTCTCCCCATGGGGATTTGGAGGAAGAGATATATATGCAGCAGCCACAAGGATATGAGGTAAAAGAGAAGGAGAAACTAGTGTGCAGGTTGAAGAAGAGCTTGTATGGCTTAAAACGGGCTCCAAGGTAGTGGTATGTAAAATTTGACAGGTTTATGTCTGAACAAGGTTATACTAGATGTCACTCTGATCATTGTGTTTATCTCAAAAGGAAAAATGATGTCTGCTATATTATATTGCTATTGTATGTATATGATATTCTTGTTGTAGGTTATAACATGCAGGAAATAATGTGCTCAAAAGAAAATTGGCAAATTCATTTGCAAGGAAGGATTTGGGTGCTGCAAAAGAAATCTTTGGTATGAGAATAACTAGAGACATGAAGAATAAAAAATTAACATTGTCTCAGAGTGAGTACATAGAAAAGGTGTTGAAAAGATTTAATATGCATAATGAAAAACCAATTAGTATACCTTCAGCTAGCCATTTCAAGGTGTGTCCCAAGACTTAGGAAGAAATGGCTTATATGTCTAAAGTTCCATATGCATTAGCAGTTGGAATCTTAATGTATGAAATGGTCTACACAAGGCCTGCTATTGCACATGTAGTGGAAGTTGTAAGCAGGTACATGAACAATCCAGGAAAAGATCATTGGATGGCGGTGAAGTGGATTCTCAGGTATTTGAGAGGTACCACAAATCAACCGTTATGCTTTGGTGGTTCAAACATTACTCTACAGGGATATATTGATGTAGAGATGGTGGGTGATAGAGATAACAAGAGGAGCACAACAGGGTATGTGTTTAGTGTAGGTGGAACAACTGTCAGTTGGGTTTCAAAACTGCAAAGTGTTGTTGCACTCTTAACAACGAAAGCAGAGTATGTTGCTGCTACAAAGGCTAGTAAAGAAATGATTTGGTTACAAAGGTTTCTAGATGAATTGGGTAAGAAGCAGGAGTTGAGTAGGTTATACAGTGACAACCAAAGTGCCATACATATTGCAAAGAACTTTGCATTTCATTCTAAGAAAAAACATATATAGCTCAAGTATCATTTCATATGGTCAATGTTGGAAGATGGACAGTTGAAGCTAGAAAAGATACACACTAGCCAGAATCCTGCAGATATGTTAACAAAAGTTGTAATGAGGGAGAAATTGAGATTTTTCTCGGTTTCAATTGATCTTCACGTATGATGATGAATATGAGAAACAACGAGGTCCAAAGTGGAGTCACTGTCCAACAAATGAAGCAGCGGTGGAGTTGCTATAATTAGTCTCCAAGTGGGAGATTCTTGGGTGTGGAGCTTGAATATCTTCTTTATTCAGAGGTATCACCGCATTGGACCCCAGTTCATAATGTGGTGGCAAAGTCACCCATAATATTTGTGCTGCAAGGGGGGTATAGGGGGGGGGGCCGGCAACGATCTTTAGGAGAACCCCTTGGCGAGGGATCGAGAGCAGTGCCCCCAAAGCTAAAAATAGATGTAAAATTTCCTTGCAAAATGTTGTAATTTCATAGTCAATCTGGGCCTTTCATTAGGCAGAGATCTGGTATAAGTTATGTTTAATTTAGGGTTTTTTCCCTAGAAGGCAACCCCTCGCTATATATGAGAGAATTGTATTGCATCTATGTAGATTTATTTTCTGAGTGAGAAAGAGAGAGGAGATTGTGTGAGAGCAAAGAGGGAATTACAACGGATATGCTATAGGTTGTATCTCTTCAATTTGTTGGATAATATAAAAGGAAGGACTCACTGTTTCTCGTGGATGTAGCCCAAATTGGGTGAACCATGTATATCTGTGTCTCTCTTCTTTTATGTGTCTTTTATGTTTGTATTTCTACAATATATTTTATGTGTTCCATTTCTTTGTAATATATAATTTTCTAACAAATAAATGCAACTTGAGTCCTTCTCTAGCTCCAAGCGGAACCGTCCTCTGGATCCATCCTTTCCCGACCTCAACAATATTCCTCCATAACCGATACAAGGATATCTCAAGAAAGATGAAGGATATCTCCAACAAGGAAACAAGGGTTTCCTGAAGCTTTGGGGAGTGCAAGAGGCAGAGAGATTTCGTCAGACTCAATCAAGGATAATCTCACTATAGTATCAATATCTCGTATCTTCTCCCTTAAGGCCTTTCCATGGAGGTTTATTTATACTTCTCCAAATTAGTTTTTTCAGTTGGGAAATAGTTGGGCCAAGGAAAATAGGAGGTGAGTAACATGTAAAACCCGTGAACTCCACCCAGAATTAAGGAAATTTAATTTTTTTAACTGTTTTAACATATGCATGTGGGTTGGGTATATGCTGACTTGCGTGTACGTCCTTTTATCACAAGGAAAAGTAGCGTATAGGGAATAAAACACTATTTTTTTAGATTTTTGACCAAGTATGGAAGGAAGGGTTTCCCTAGGCCATAATCAGAGCATCAGATATACCAAGAGTGGTAAATGGTGCTATAACAAAGCCTACACTTAGAATTATAGAATTTGAAAAGGAAAAGGTGACTAAACTAGAAGTGTGCGCATAAGTCTGGTGTTTGAAGTGCAAGGGCCAAGGGAATGATAAAGACCATTATCTAGTGTATGGGAATTATATTGCAGGAGGGGGGCTAATTCCCCTAAAGCCAAAAGCCCCAGAATGGTCGAGTGTGCGACTACACTATGGTGTGCTATTTGTTAAGTTTTTGGGCAACATGCGATGAATAACTGCCATTTTCTTCAAAAGTTTATTCAGACACCCAACAGTTGTTCTGTAATTTTTGCAAATTTGTGGCTCACAATGAGTGTAACTGTCGAAGTTACGAATTGATGATGGAAATAACTGTGACCTACTGGATAAAAATAAAAACTTGGCCTCTAGATCAAAGCATTAGAGGGGCACGTGAAGGAGTTCAAGGCTGAGTAAGGGGTCGAGGAGGAGGATTTGGTAGAGGTCACAAATAGATTATTTGTTAGAACTGCAAACAACCAAGGCACTATGCACGATATTTCTAGAATCAGACATGCCCGTCATGTCAATACTATAGCCAGTTCAACTATGCTATAGAATAATGCCCGTTGTTGATAGCTAAGATGCAAAAGAAGAAAACACAACCTCAACAACCTACACAGAACTTACAGATGATGAGATCTGAGCCCCTTTAGTTGAATCAAAACATGAATATAGTGTTGAGAAGTGGAATAATTTCTGACGATGATAAAGGTAAACAGCCTGAAGAGGACGGATGGGTCCGTAAAGCACCAAAGAAAAAAGTTAGCTTTGACCTAGATCATGTTAAGGAAACATTTATGGAAGCCAAGAAGAGCTTCGTTGGGGCCTCCACCTCAGTAAGCCAGGAAAAAATGTAAGAAATCAGTGTGCCTACAGAGATTGATCCCTTTGTACTCGCTACATTTTTGGAAACCTACATAAAACTATTTAGTGATAGCAAAGATGTGTAAGGCCTGCAGGAATTAATAAAAAAATGTGCTAGCAAAGAGAAGGTCCTTGATGGACACTGGGAGGTTAGAAAAATTGGAAAACATACGACATGAACAGGGTGCGAGATGAGGCTCACTACGCAGATCGGTGATTGTGAGATGGACCAAGTGATCTTGGATCTGGGGTCCAATGCGAACATATTACCAAAACAAACATGGAAAATAATGGGAGACCTGTGCTGCAGTGGTCTTCGAATCAACTCAAAATGGCAAACCAGTAGAAAATCATTTCCAGGGATGATTATATGGAGTACTAGTTGATATACAAGGTGCGACTGCGATGGCCAAATTTGAGGTTATAGAAATCATCAATGACAGTAATCCATACCTCACGATTAAATGTGCTATCAACATGAATGGGGTAATTAATTTGAATGGTTGAATGTTACGTGATTCTCTTGAACAACTGTTAATGATGTATGCAATGCATGTCTAAGTACTTTTGTGAAGACTCTGACGAATTCTCTGATGTTTATTAATAACTTAAGTAAATCTGCATGAACCCTAATTTAGGACTTCCCTTTGATGCATGTAAATGGACAAATTCACTGGTAAAGGTCTGCAAGCATGGATCGTAGACCTTCATAAAGATCTGAAGGTTGTTGTAATAGAGTTGCAGCAACGTTCCCTGAGAGTGTATCAGTCTGCATGAAGGTAGATCTAAGGCATTGGAGGACATCACACTATTCTCTAGATGTAGAAACATGGTTCTTGTATCTCCCCATACTGCATCAGGTGAGGCTGCAGCCTGCACTATGCGGGTTGTTACCGAAAGGGCTAGTTGTGTAGGGTTTTGTTGGTTGGCGTAGCTAACTCTGAACCTGGGTCAAGACCCCCTATGCCAACATATACCTAGATAGAAGGGATAGACTTCGAGGAAACCTTTGAACAAGTAGTGAAATTGGAAGCTATCATAATGTTTCTTGCCTTTTCCAGTCACAAAATATCAAGGTATATTAGACGGATGTAAAGTTTGCATTTCTCAATGGAGATATGGAATAAGAGGTTTATATGGACTAGCCAAAAGGATTCACGCTCACCAAAGATAAGGAGTTTGTGTGAAAACTATAAAAGGCCCTATATGGACTCAAATAAGCTTTGACAGCATGGTACGTAAGACTAGATTGGTACCTTCTACAACAATGCTTTAAGAAAGGTATTGTAGACAAGAATTTATACATCAAGTTTGAAGGCGATCATCTATTGATTGTAGTAGTATACATGGATGACATAATATTTGGCAACGACATGGAACAATTGGGAAATCAATTGTAAACAGTATGCAGAAAAAGTTCAAAATTTCCATCATCATAGAGTTTTATTTCTTCTTGGGATTTCAAATTTCTCAATCTCAGAATGGATTTTTTATCTCCCAAGCCAAGTACCTACCAAAAACTTTAAAGAATTTTGGGCTGGAATATTTGAAGCCAGTTAGCATACTTATGGTTGGAGGTTGCAAATTATGCAAAGAAGATGACACATTGTTGGTAAATCATACTGAATACAAATCCATGATAGGAAGCTTTTTCTATCTCACATCTTCGCGATCAGACATCATGCAAGTGTTGGGCCTTGTGGCCATATTTTAAGCTTTCCCTCGCAAAATTCATGTTATCGTTGTTGAAAGGATTTTAAGATATATTCAACGAACAACAAATTATGGACTATGGTATCCTAAGAGAAAATAATTTAAGTTGAAGGCCTACATTGATGCTAATTGGGAAGGAAGTATTGATGATAGGAAAAGCACCTCAGGTGCAACATTCTTCTTGGGAAAATACTTAGTGTCATGGGTCAGCAAGAAACAAGCCTCCATCTCTTTATCAATAGTTGAAGCAGAGTATATTGCAGCTACTACCTATTGCTCGTAAATACTATGGATGAATTAGACCTTGACGGACATAAAGTGGAGTTAATTGATCCTATTCAAATCATGTGTGATAATACTAGTGACTCAGCATCTCTAAGAATCCAATCATGCGTTTTGTTGTTCCTTAAGAAACCAATTTCTTGGCTGTAGGGAAATTGTGCTTAAGACATTAATATATATTATTTATTGTCACTTATTTGTCACTTAGATATATGTTGTGTCTTTAAATGCAGGATCTATAAACTTGGTCTTTAACCCTTAGTACATGTATGACCAAAACATCTTAGAATGCCATTTATTGCTAGATATAAATGATGAATGAATAAAGCTTGAAGGAAAAGTTAAAGATAGTATGCCGATCTTTCACAGAAACTACTATCAATCACTTAGAATAATTATGGAAATGAGAATTGAATCATAGATAATATGTTGCTTAACATAGAAACTGCTATCTGTGACTCTGGGAGAAGTTAAAGATAATATGCTGGACTTTCAAAGAAACTATTATCTATAACTGGAACTTCAAGTATAGGAGTACTCTTTTAAGGGATTTTAACTTTATCTACATAAGCAAATAAAGACCTGCAACTTCATTACTATACTTGAAAGAAGAAAACATAACATGACACATAATAGAGAAGGTTACAAAATTATACTCAATAGCTCATGGAAACTTCTGATTCTTTCATTAATCAATGATGATATCAGGAATATAGTGGTCTAGTCTTCGGGTTCTCTAAAATTCCAACAACCAAACCTTTCTCTGTAAATTTTCCTCTTCTTATACACTATGAAACAATTGTTGATCTCTGAAACTGTCAAACTACTAAAACTGTTTCTCTAACTATCTAAATTAAAAATTATTACAAGATTTTACAAAGGGTAAAAGACATCTCAAAGAACATGAAATAATAGGAACATAACTGAATTTAGAAGAGGATGATAACCGCTAGCTTGCTCTGCTAATCCGCTGCCAAGTTCCTCTGCAAATGCTTTACTAATAATTGATCTGCTTTTACCATAATTAGTTGCATTAAACTTTGACTTGTGTGAAGGTTGGGGCTTGCATATATATCAGGTGAGATTATATTGGCAAAAACATAAAGAAAACATGCCCATCTGCCTTTTCTTTGGACTTGGCTTTAACATTGATTTTTTCCTTTACCAAGCGAAATTAACGCAAACCTTTGGTAACTGTAGAACTGAAAAAGTATTAACTCTGCTTCATAAATCCATCAGATTTTCCTTTTCACCGCTCCGTTGACTTCCCATCACAAATCGAAATCGGCCCCTTTCCAGTGGTGAATTAACACAATGTTGGAATTACGCATAATTCCTTCATATCTGCGCTTTTCTATTATATACCTTTAATAATGAAAATATACTATAAAGCATGCTTTTTCCGCTTCTAACGCGGGCGATGCAAAAGTATCAAGGCATACCCTTCTGCCAATATATCCCACCATAGATCTATGCTTTTCATATCAGATGGCCTATAAATATTTCGGGTGGGACATAAGCCCAAAGAATACCTACCCGAAATGGGAGGTTTTCTCTCTCCACCCAGCTGCTACATGTCGAATGATAAGTGGGATCAGGTGAGCTCCAATAAAAACCATTTACCATTTTTTCTCCATCCAAAAACCTGCTTGTAGCTTGAAATCTTCCTTTTAATATGCCTTGTGGACCCACTAGGATTTTTAATTATAATATATATATATATATGCTTCGAGTCCAACCTTTCTATTATAATCCTTTATAATATAAATGCATATAAAACTGTGTAAAGAAAATATATATGAAGGGATTTTGATATATCAAAAAACCTTTACAACCCAAGATAAGATGGACATGATGAGTTATAAAATATAGCATATAAACCATCAGGTCTGGAATCCCCATCACTCATTACAATCAGTGTTTTCATATATATATATAATAGATATATATATAATATGATATGCAATATGATAGAACCACCAAAATTATAAAACATAATATATATACTTTCGGGTCTGGCCCGCGATCGCAAATCGCAATCGGCATAAGTCATAAATGCTATGCAATGATTGCGGACCCAATAGGCTTATAAAATGCAACATATAATATTTCGGGTCTGGTCCGCCATCGCTCATCGCAAATCAATGGAACCAATGTACATAAACTCTGCGATAAGTGGACCTGCCGAGACTATTAAACATAATATATATCAGTTTCGAGTCCACCCATAGCATATCACAATCGGTGGTACCCAACATTCATAGTTTTGTGGTGTAGCGGACCCGACGAACTTTATAAAGCATAATATATATGTTCCATGTCCAAGCCTTTAACTTTGACATTTGTTTCCTTTGTAAATCCGATATATTTATGCGATATATATATATACATATACATCCATATAACCATTGGCTTAATCCTTGGCTATACCAGGGCCAATTCTTTTATTTTTACTTGTTCCTTTACAAAGAAAACATACCTGATATACCATTATTACTCCTTCCTCTTGCTTTTATCTATTTTTTGAAATATTTTCAAGTTCTTGTATGAAAAATGAATACTACAAGCAACAAAAATGAATCTTACAACACATTCAAAGACCAATCATATCCCTATCAAGATCCATTTCTTAAGGGAACAGGTTGCAGACAATGTTGTTAGAATTGAATATGTGGCCTCTAAAGACTAACTTGTAGATATCTTTACTAAGCCACTGGAAAGAGAACCCTTTGAATATCTCAGGTAGCAAATAGGAGTTGCGATTCCTCCTCCCAAATGACCCAATTTTGGTGTGCATTAACAACTACTCAGCATGTGGGATCAATTTAAGTGTAGGATGCAATGGCTTAGGGGGAGTTGTCAAATTAATCCTTTCACATTGATGCCAAAGGGGGGAAATATTACTATTGCAATAGAGAAGCCATCAAGAAAACCATGCATGGTTTTAGGGGGAGCTTATGTTGTTGCCATCAATGAGAAAGGGCAAGATTGTTGGATAGTTAGCATTCTATGGATGGTTATTGGTTGCAAGTGTGTTGGAAATGATGTCAATTGGGATGGATTTGTTTGATATGCTTGATATGCCAATCTAAGGAGGATTCATATGGTTTCAATAGTCTCTTGTTGAGAATCATCATAGTAGTAGGCTTACTGGAGAAGCCATAAAAATATGACTATGGTGATTGGGAGGCCCAAACTTTGGAGGAGATTTTTCCATTAGAGATCAGCTCAAATAATGCTAGAATTAGAATAGTTGGTTAGTTATCTAAAAGATATTTCAAATGGTATGTGGCAGTCTAGAAACGACCTCGTGGATCAAAATTTATTAACTTTCGAAGTTAGGGTCTTAAATTCAAAAATAGGCTGAATTTCAGCCCTAGAGATTTCAAAACCTGAAATATCGGAGAAGGTCAACAGTTCGGAGATCAGAGCAGGCCAAATATTGGGACCCTAATTTCAGAAGGTTGGAGCCTCGGAACCCGATAATGGAAAGGCATGAAATATCGAAATTTCAGAGGTCGGAGAGGAGCTTGGTATATCACAAAGTAGGAGAACATCGGAACCTTGGAGCATACGACCATCAGAATATTAGAGGTTTAGAACCTCAGGACCACAAAACATCAGGACTCGATTTCAAAAGATCAGAAACATATCAGGACATCATAAAGACCTAATATGAGAAGTAGGTAGGATTACTTGGAACCTTGATATATCAAGATTTTATAACCTCAGAGTTTTGTAAGTCCTTATGATTTGAATTATTTAGAAGTGTCAAGGTTATGAGGTGCAGGGAATTAACAAATAAATTCATCATGAAACCAAGGCTTGATGGGACTCTTTCTCTCTCCTCTAGTAGGACACATGGCGGCAGGTGATTGGCCCTATGAATTTGACAAGGTAGATGCCATCAACATGACATGGTTGTACTGTGGACATGTGGTAGTTTGATTTGGGATTTTCAATAACATATTGGGGAAAATATGGAAGAAACGTGTCACAACTATGGAGGTGCCACATGGAGTAATGACAAAAACATGATGTCATCTCGGAGGTTGGAACATCGTAGGTCAGGAATTTGTAACCTCTCATTGAGTTCTTATGAAAAAACTCTGTTCTGATAAAGGAGCTTCGATGTGGACTAGCGCTTGGTCGTAGGAAACCTAGAAAACCAAGTGTTTAGAAGTGAGAATTAGCACTGAGGTTCCAAGGAGTATTTCAGAGTTCATAATTTTGGGACTCTACCAAAATTTAATTTGGAGAGGAATGTCGATACTAGGGGCTCCGATATTGTTTGGCATCTAGTTGAGGGGAACCAAAGGACCTAGGGTGTAGAGAAGGGTTGAGCACCTAAGTGTTGTGTGATGCCACGAGAAAAGTATTTCGGAGGTTGAAACCTCGGAACTCCTCCATAATTAATTTGAAAAAGTTACGATGAATAAGAGCTCTGATGTGGCTACCGCTTAGCTCAAAGAACCAAAAGGAAGATAAATTACATAAGGAAATAGGCCCCCAACAAAAGTTTGGAATCCTTAGCACCTAAGCACTAAGCACCTCATCACAACACCTGGTCATATTAAAAAGAAAAGAAGGGGCTAAGCGTGAAGGGGTTTGAATCCTCAGGACCCTGCAATTTCATAACATCTCTTTTAACAAAAGTTATGATATGGGAAGCCCTGATATTGGTGTACATAGGTACTAAACAATGAATGGGTTGGTAGCTTGAGATTAAATGTAAGTCAGAGGAGTTTGTTAATTGAGTTAATGACATAGGAAGAGATCATTGGATCAAGGCAACAAGGACAACAAATCATAGATAAGAGCATCAGGCCTATCTCAAGGTTAAAAAAAAAGGCCATCCTCAGGTATAGTCAATATTAAAGAGCCATGAATAAGCATGGAGAGCCTCGAGGACATTATATTGGTACACAGAGAGGACAATGTCTAGCTGAAGTGTGAAGATTTGAATGAGAATTAATTATTAGCATGAAGAACCACATAGAGAGGTAGTAGAGCACTCATGTGTCCATACTTAAAGTTTAATGAGGTAGCATAATTACAACATCATACGCAACAGTTGCATGGAGGATCTATATAGAGGTACTCTCGGAAAGTGAGGCAAGAGGTAGGAAAGGAAGCATAGAGAAGTGTGCAACATATGAACAAAACCATTGATTTCCATTAATGAAAGGGGGAAGAGAGTATTGTTGCAATTCCTGAAGAATTAGAGCAGAGTGTGTAAGAGATGAAGAACTAGCCCAAGTTTTCAAATGGAGTAGTACGTTGCAGAGAAACAGTGGAATAGAACACAGAAGTGCAGAGAATAGGGAGTTGCTACGTGAGGCCATGAGAGGTTGTAGGACAGTGGAGGATCAAGAGCCAATGTTGATTATGTAGTATACCAGTTTGGTGCCTATTATGAAGATAAATCTCCTCTACAGACAAAGGCGACCTCTCTAGCCCAATGAGTGGGTCTAGCAACAAACTGAACAAAGTAATGTAGACTTTCTTTATTAGGTGTGCAGCCTAGTTATCTTCTGTATTCAAAGGTATTTCCACATTGGACCCCAGTTCAAAATGGGGCAACAACATGGCCCATAAAATATTCACTACAGAGGGGGTCGAAGGGGGTGGGGGTAGTTGCGACCTTTTGAGACCCCCCCCGCTGGCGGGGGGTTTCGGGGGCAGCGCCCTCAAAGCTAAGAATATATGTGAAATTGCCTTATAAAATGTTGTAATTTTATAGCCAATCTAGGTCGTTCATTAGGTGGAGATCTGACAATAGAAGTTATGTTTAATTTAGGGTTTTTTTCACTAGAAGGCAACCCCTCGCTATATATGAGAGAATTGTATTGTGTCTATGTAGATCTGTATTCTCAGTGAAGAAAAGAGAGGAGTTTGAGAGTGAAGAGGGAGTTACAGTGGATCTATTGTAGGTTGTATCTCTTTAGTTTTATAGATAATATAAAAAGGACTGGTTGTTTCTCTGTGGACATAGCCCAAACTGGGTGAACCATGTATATCTATGTCTCTCTTGTTTTATGCATTTTTTGTGTTTATATTTCTGCAATTTTTTATGTGTTCCATTGCTCTATAATATATAATTTTATAACAACTATTACCAGAACCAAATGTCTATTTGGCTGATAAACTCGTAGGAGAAAAGGTTCCTGGTTTGAGTGGGAGCAATGGCAGAAGATGGTAGGTTTAGGGTCGAAAAATTCAATGGCCAAAACTACAAGTTGTGGAAGATGCAGATGGAAGATCATCTGTATCAGAGAGATATGTACCTAGCATTGAGCGGAAAGACAAAGAAGTCGATGAGTATGACAAACACAAAATGGAATATTCTCGACAAAAAGGCACTTGGAACAATACGGTTGTGCCTAGCAACATCAATAGCATTTAATATTTCAAAGGAAATGACAATAGAGGGTTTAATGTCGACATTAGCCAAACTATATGAAAAAGCCTAAAATAAGGTATTTCTTATGAAGCATTTATTTAATATGAAGATGACAGAAGGTGAATCTATTGCAGACCATTTAAATGATTTTAATACAGTTAGAAGTCAATTAAGTTCTATAGGGGTAACTTTTGATGATGAAGTTAGGGCTCTATTATTTTTGTGCTCATTGCTAGAAAGTTGGAATGGTTTAGTTATGGCTATTAGTAACTCTGTCTCTGGATCTAGTACTTTAAAGTTTGATGATGTTGTCGGTGCAATCCCTAGTGAGGAAATGTGACAAAAAATCTCTGGTGAGACATCAAGTAATGCTTTGACTACAAAGACTAGGGGAAGAAAAATGGAAAGAGGAAAGAGCCCAAGATACCGCAGTAAGTCAAGAAAAGGCAGATCCAAGTCCAAACTGGGGATAGTGTGCTGGAAATGCGGGAAGAAAGGACACCTAAAGAAAGACTACAAGTCTCGAAAGGGAAAAGAAGGAGACACGCAACAAGAAACTAATCATGCAGCGAATGTATCAGTTGATGTGTTGCAAGATGCTTTGATTCTTTCATTAGAAAATATTATTGATTCCTAGGCGGTAGATTCAGGGGCCTCATTCCACACCACACCTGATAGGAAACATTTTTGTGATTATGTTCAAGGAGATTTTGGACAGGTTCGATTGGGTGATGATAAACCCTATAAAATCATTGGAATGGTTACAGTTTTCATAAAACAACAAAATGGAAATCAATGACTATTGAAGGAGGTAAGGCACATTCCAGATCTTAAAAAAAATCTAATTTCAACAAGGCAATTGGGAGGTGAAGGTTGTGTAACTACTTTCACAGATAAAACCTGGAAGGTCACTAAAGGATCCCTGGTAATAGCGAAAGGAGGAAAGGTTGGTACATTGTATTTATGCAATGGCATTTCTAATTCTGTTAATGCTTTAACCTCTACAGGAGAAGATATGGCATTGTGGCATCATAGACTCAGGCACATGAGTGAGAAGGGGATGTAGATTCTTCACTCAAGAAATTTGTTGCCAAGTTTGAAGCATGTTGATTTAAAATTATGTGAGAATTATGTTGATGGAAAACAGAAGAGAGTCAAATTCCTTAGAGTTGGGAAAGAAAAAAAGAGCGAAAAATTAGAGCTTGTGCATACATATGTATGGGGACCTGCTCAGGTATCATCTCTTGGTGGCTCTCATTATTATGTTACTTTTATTAATGATGCAACCAGAAAATCTTAGATAATTATATTCGAAATAAATCTGATGTATTTGATACTTTTAAGAAATGGAAAGCTTTGGTTGAAAATGAGAGAGGAAAAAGGTTGAAGTGTCTCAGATTAGACAATGGAGGTGAATATTGCAGCAAAGAGTTTGATAGGTATTGTTCAGAGAATGGAATTCATAGAGAGAAGGCAGTTCCAGGAACACCATAAGAAAATGGTGTGTCAGAAAGGATGAACAGGAAAATCATGGAGCATGCAAGGTGCATGAGATTGCATGTAGGATTTCCTTTACAATTTTGGGCAGATGTTATAGATACTATTGTTTATCTAATAGAAAAAGGGCCTTCAAGTTCCTTCGATGGTGGTATTCCAGAGGAGGCATGGACAGGTAAAAAGGTAAACTACTCTTTTTTAAATACTTTTAGTTGTGAAACCTTTGTCCACATTAATAAAGAAAATAGAACAAAGCTTGAGGCAAAATCAAAGAAATGTACCTTTATTGTATATGGTGTTAATGATTTTGGTTATCGCTTTTATGATTATGAAAAAACACAAAATCATTAGGAGCAGAGATCTCATATTCAATGAAAAGGTTTTGTATAAGGATCAGCTGCATGAAAAGAAAAAGGAAAAAGAAAACAGAGAATACACAGTGCTTGATGAGATCACAGAAAAAGTGATGGTGCCTGAAAATCATAATGATCAACAGCCAGATCAACAACCACAATAGCAACAAGCACTTCAAACACCTGAAAGTGGTGTTAGAAGATCTACCAGGATGAGTAGACCCCATGAACGATAGTCTCCTTCATTATATTATGCATTGTTGATTGATTTTGGTGAACCAAAATGTTATGAAGAAGTAGTGCAGGTAGAAACTAGGAAGAAGTGGGAGTAATCCATGAAAGAAGAGATTGACTCCTTAGCACATAACTGGACTTGGGACTTAATCAGGTTTCCTACAAGTAAAACCATATTGCAAAATAAATGAGTTTACAGGCTGAAGGAAGAACATGGAGGAAAACAAAGGTATAAACCTAGACTTGTAGTGAAGGGGTTTGCACAGAAGAAGGGTATTGACTTTGATGAAATATTTTCTCCTGTTGTTAAAATGACTTCAATCAGAACTATTTTAAGTTGAGTAGCATCTGAATATTTTCATCTTGAACAATTAGATGTAAAGACAACCTTTCTCCATGGGGAATTGGAGGAAGAGATATATATGCAGCAGCCACAGGGATATGAGGCAAAAGAGAAGGATAAACTAGTGCACAAGTTGAAGAAGAGCTTGTATGGCTTAGAATAGGCTCCAAGGTAGTGGTATCTAAGGTTTGATAGGTTTATGTCTGAACAAGGTTATACTAGATGTCACTCTGATCCTTATGTTTATCTCAAAAGGCAAAATGATGGTAGCTATATTATATTGTTATTGTATGTAGATGACATACTTGTTGCAGGTTCTAACATGCAGGAGATAAATTTGCTCAAAAGAAAATTTGTAAACTCATTTGCAATGAAGGATTTGGGTGCTGCAAAACAAATCCTTGGTATGAGAATAAATAGAGATAGGAAGAATCGCAAATTAACATTGTCTCAGAGTGAGTACATAGAAAAGGTGTTGAAAAGGTTTAATATGCAGAATGCAAAACCAGTTATTATACCTTTGGCTAGACATTTCAAATTAAGTAAGGAGGAGTGCCCCAAGACTCAGGAAGAAATGGTTGATATGTCTAAAGTTCCATATGCATCAGCAGTTGGAAGCCTAATGTATGCAATGGTCTCCAGAAGGCTTGATATTGCACATGCAGTGAGAGTTCTAAGCAAGTACATGAACAATCCAGGAAAATAACATTGGATGGCGATGAAGTGGATTCTCAAGTATTTGAGAGGTACCACAAATCAAGCATTATGCTTTGGCAGTTCAAACATTTCTCTACAGGGATATGTTGATGCAGATATGGCAGGGGATAGAGATAAAAGGAGGAGCACAACAGGGCATGTGTTTACTGTAGGTGGAAAAACTGTCAATTGGGTCTCAAAAATACAAAGTGCTGTTGCAGTCTCAAAAACAGAAGCAGAGTGTGTTACTGCTACAGAGGCTAGTAAAGAAATGATTTGGTTACAAAGGTTTCTGGATGAATTAGGTAAGAAGCAGGAGTTGGGCAGGTTATATAGTGACAGCCAGAGTGCCATACATCTTGCAAAGGACTCTGCATTTCATTCCAAGATTAAGCATATACAACTCAAGTACCATTTCATACGGTCAGTGTTGGAATATGGATAGTTGAAGCTAGAAAAGATACACACTAGCCAGAATCCTGCAGATATGTTAATAAAAGTTGTAACCAGGGAGAAACTGAGAATCTGCTCAGTTTCAATTGTGTTGGCATTATGTTTCTGGTATGGTTATATGTTGTACTTGATGGCAACACCCATGGCAAGGCTCTCAATATGATGAAAATTAAGAAGTACGCAGGAGAACAGTTCAGAAGATGCGTACCCGCAGGTACGCTGTGCAGGGACCGCGTCCAAACACGCAGGTTACCCATTCATGAGGTGCGTACCCCCAGTGCACACACTTCAAGGCAGTAAAGCGCGCACACATGGGGTTCCTTCTATTTAACCCTTGGTATTTTACCCATTCATGAGGTGCGTACCCCCAGTGCACACACTTCAAGGCAGTAAAGCGCGCACACGTGGGGTTCCTTATGTTTAACCCTTGGTATTTAGCCGAAGGTATTGTGTTATTATGGTTTTGGCCTGTGGTATTGGTCCATGATTTGAGGAAGAGCTTGCCTATATAAAGAAAAGAAGATCATTTGGCTTGGGTATGCTTTTGGGTTGAATATCTTAAGATCTGAAATATTGGGTTATTGTTTCAAAAGCTCGATCTATATGAAATTGAAGTGGAAAGAGAATCTGTAAAGGGTGATCTCTCGAGCGTTGCAGCTGCGGAAGTGCGGAGGCGCCACAGAAGGTGCAGTGCGGAGGCGCCACAGGAGATGCCACAGAGGCGCCACAGAAGGCGCAGTGCGGAGACGCCACAGAGGCGCCACAGAAGGCGCAGTGCGGATGCGCCACAGAAGGCGCAGTGCGGAGGCGCCACAGAAGGCGCAATGCGAAGGCGCCACAGAAGGCGCAGTGCGGAGACGCCACAGAGTCGCCACAGAAGGCGCAGTGCGGAGACACCACAGAGGCGCCACAGAAGGCGCAGTGCGGAGGCGCCACAGAAGGCGCAGTGCGGAGACGCCACAGAAGGCGCAGTACGGAGGCGCCACAGGAGACGCCACAGAGGCGCCACCGAAGGCGCAGTGCGGAGGCGCCACAGAAGGCGCAACTGCGAAGGTGCGCGGCGTCACAGAAGGTGAATATGAAAATTGGATGAAACGTGGCCTTTCAGATTATGTATTGTGCTTCAGTGTATCCAGTATAAAAATTGATGAAACATGGTACCTGGAGGAGAGAAGATTGTAGGCCGGCGCCTACGTACTAGTACTTAAGCTAGTACAAAAGCAAAGGGGAATCTTTGGAGCATTGTAGCAGGTAGCAGCCTGCGTACTAGTAAATGGATCGGCTAATACAAGAGCAAAGGGGGTTGTAGCTCCCGTACTGGTATAAGACTGCACCAGTACAAATATTGTAAAAGGATTTTCTTATTAAGAAGAAGATTGAGATGACTTGGAGCAGGTGGTTTTCTCCCGCATTGGGTTTCCACCTTATATCATGGTGTTCATGTGTGTGCCTTATGTGTGATGATCTATTCTATGTTACTGCATCTGTTAACTGATAATATGGTTGATAATGTTCTAATGCACTCATTGAAGATCAATTAGCTTAATCATAAGTTGTGGAAGTAGCATATATGAATCAGAGTTTGGAAATGAAAAGTTTTATTAATGTGATAATACTGATTCCCCCCCCCCTCTCAGTATTATTTCCAACAATGGAAGACAAAGGACTTGAGATCAGTTTCACAGAAGTTGAGGTGGTTGTTAGGCTGAAAGGAGTTGATCCTGGCATGAGATAGGTTATAGGCAGTAAGGAGGATAACTTGTATCTCTTAAGAGTACAGCCAGTAAATTCCCTAGTATAAGGCAATGATAGCCAGAGTGAAATTTGGCATAGGAGGATGGGACATCTACACTACAGGGCTCTACAACTGTTAAGGAAGATGGTCACTGATTTTACGAAAGTCAATATAGAGCATGATGGTGTGTGTAAGGGACATGTTCTTGGCAAGCAGGCCAAGGCAACATTTCCTAGCAACGAGATCAAGTCCAAAGGTGTGTTGGATTTGGTGCATTTCAACATTTGTAGTCCTATGTTAGAGGAATTTATTTCGAGGTGTAGTTATTTTGTGACATCCATAGATGATTATTCAAGCAGTTTCAAGAGTTCAAATCTCTTGTGGGGAACCAGGCTAGGAAGAAGATCAAGGTCCTGAGATTAGAGAATGTGGGTGAGTATTACCTTGTGGGGAAAGCATGTAATGTGGTTGTATACTTGCAGAACAAGAACCTACGCAGGATAGTGGAGGACATGAATTATGAGGAAGCTTTTAGAAAAGCAAAACTGGAGGTGAATCATATGTGTTGAGTCACCAATTTGGCATCTTTCTCACCATCCAAAACACCCATTTTTTTATATCATTTCCTCTCACTCCTTTACCTGTCTATTACCAGTGTTAATGCATTTCTTCGTAAATATACTGGGACAAGCTTACAAATGTTAACATACTTAATTATCATCATTTTCCTTTATTTTTTACAGATTAGAGAGGATTATACTTGATTTTACTAATGACGGTCTTTGCCAAATTATGTTCTCATAACTCTTATGCAGTCCTATAGCCGACCTCTAATGTTGGCATATATACACAACGCAAGGTGGGATTATGGGGCACGAGTTTTGTTACCAGAGTTGTTGACATGCTTTCATGTTTTCTAGATTGTACCCTTGTCGATTCCAAACACCTACAGCTCATTATCAATAATTCGGGTAACTTGTGCTAGGCGAAATCGAGCGACTAACATCAGGCATGATTTACGAGGAAATGAAGAAGAATCTAGGAAATCTAAGACATGGGTTTTGTGCAAAACATCTCCAATGAGGTGAATTGCGAGCAGTTTCCCAAATTGTGCGTGGATTGGGATTCACACACACTCCATTCAAGGGTATCTTTCTAGTTGCAGTCATTCCCAAACAAAGTCCCAAACAGAGCAACTAGCCATCAAAACAAACCAACTCAAGCCTATTCTCAATTGACTGCATGTAAGATGGATCAAGTGTAATCAGATCTTGAGTTGTTCTACAACCAAGATTTTCCAAAAACAAGGAAAACATAATATTTTGTAACATGTCCATAGTTTGACTGTCCAGGGAACTTCAAGATTAAACTTAAGTAGTTGTATTTCTATTGAACATATTGGTATTACACCTGAGGAAAAGCAATGGTGCCAAAAGTTGGGGTTATGCAAGCAATGTATGTGCTATTGTTATTCTCTGCCAATAAAGTACAGAGAGGCTAAGTCCTCAACAATCAAGATCCCTCCAGTGTTCTTTCCTTGAAACATTTAGTAAACCCTCACAAAAATTATATAATTATGAGAAGTCCTTAAGGAAAGGAATGGGCAATGGAATCAATCTCAAGCAGGGAAGAATGCAAAAATTTCATTCTAATGAAAGGTCTTCAAGAGCAGTGTGACAGTTCAAACAAGCATCATTGTGGTGGGGAAATCGCAATATAATGGAAGGTTACACATGCAACAGGAAAGACGAAAGTGATGGCACTGATTGCAAATTGGTGTGAATGTAAAAAGTGTGCATTATATATTTCAATGAAATCTAAACAACAAAAATAAAAAATAAAAAGAAAAAAAAATGATTCAAGTGATGGTATACAACCATCTTTAGTGGGTCTGGCAGCTACAAACAATAACTTGGTTAATTTCCTGGAACTCAGGAACTACATTAACTCAAAAGGAAATTTGTTGAGAGGACTGTGGCTCTAAGAAGGAAAGCTTGGGTTCTTCTCCTAGATATGATCTAGAAGATTGAAGCAAGCAGACATCTGGATAGATAGCATCAGGAAAATCAATGAAGCCTTAGATTAGAGCATTTTCAGTCTTGAGCTTGTGGTGATTCTAGACCAATACTTTTTGTTGTCAGCACTATCTTGTTTGCATGAGGACATGCAAACATGCAGACATGGGGGAGATGTCAAGTTGTCAATTTCACATCTTTCTCACCATCCAAAACACCCATTTTTCTATCATTTTGTCTCACACCTTTGTTTGTTTGTTACCAATCTTAATGCATTTCTTTGTAGATATACCATGACATGCTTACAAATGTTAACATAGTTAACTATCATCATTTTCCTTTATTTTTAACGGATGAGAGAGGATTATGCTTGATTTTACTTGTGACAATTTCCTCCTAGTTCTACTCTTGTAACTCCTATGCAATCTTGTCGCCAAACTCCAAGGTTAGCATATATACGCAACTCCAAGTGGGATTTTAGGACATGGGTTTTATTCCTAGACTTGATGACATGCTTTCATGTTCTCTATATTGTACCCAGGTCGATTCCACAAGCCTCCAACTCATGAACAATGATTCGGACTTGTGCCAAGTAGAATTGAGTGACTAGCTTCAAGTGCAATTTAAGAGGAAATGAAGAAGAATTTAGGAAATTTGGGACAACGATTTTGTGCAGAACATCCCAATTACTTGACTCACGAATAGTTTCCCCAAAATGTGCGTTGATTGGGGAGGATACACACAGTTCTTTCTAGGGTATCTTTATTATTGCGACTATTCCCAGACTGCATCCCGAACAGAACAACCAACCAGCAAAATAAACCCACTCCAGCCTATTCTCAATTGACTATATGTCAAATGGATCAAGTGTGATCAAATCTTGAGTTGTTCTACAACCATAAATCTTCTGGAAATAAGAAAAACATAATATTTTGTAATTTGTCCATAGTTTGACAGTCTAGATAAATATATGGATAGAAACGGTTTTGAGAGTTAGATTTGCTAGAAGTTAGTTCAGCTAGTGGTTCTTATCACCTACGTAACCTTGTAATCTGATCATTTGGAGTTGTTGGCAATTACGTAACTTTGATTTCTTCTTTGTATTAATGACAAATTTTTGAAGCTAGTGCCTAATATTTTTAGCACAGCAACTTCGATTTTGTAGTTTCTTAGGCAGCGTCATGTTGGTTGAGGGTCAACCAACTAAACCCACGCCGCCCTATTTTCCTTATTATTGTAGTATAGCTCAGAACATTAGTTTAGACTATACTGTGTTTTTTGCTTCAATTTCATAGACCAGTATGTTTGTTTCTTAGTTTGTCGAATGTTTTATTGCTTATAATCGTTGCTTGGTTGCAAGAGCGAGATTGATCATTGAAGGGAATTGATGCATGTTGCAACCCTCCTAGTTATGTGACCATTTGGTCCAAACAAGGTGATATATTTGTTCTTTGTCAAACAAGATGTTAATTTTAGGTATGTTCTATGCTTAGAGCAATTTATTTGAATTTTCACAGTTAGCTCAATATATTTTCTAGATTAGCAATCACATCAGCATAATAGTAAATTGCAAATAGAAAATAAACATAAATCGCAAAAGACGAGCCAAGACAAGAGGACACAAGATGTGGCGCTAACCAGGGACAAACACCAACGTGGGGAAACCCTTGATCAATTCTTCTTATATGTTCTTCAATAGTTCAGCAAAGAGAGAGAGATAGAACATTTACAACAGAAGTCAACACTTTGACTTATCTAAACAGGAGCATAGATCATCTCTAAGAAGATGATACATGAGGTAACTAAACTCAGTTGAAGACATGCTGCTTCAACTGATTCTCCAAGGTGACTCCATCACCATGCTGCACCTATCATTGTGTTGTACCTCATCATCATGTTGCACCATGCTGCACCCATCATCACTATGCTGCATTTCATCATGCTTCACTAATCATGACTGTACCCATCACTATACTACATCATGTACCATAGTTGTCCTATGTACCATCGTTGCACCATGTACCATTGTTGTCCCATGTACCATTGCTACACCATGTCCAGCAACACTGATCTACACCATGTTGCGCCATTAATTCTATCAAGCTACCAAACTGCCTTAGCTACTAGCTATGGCCTGCGGCCTAGCCCAGTAGCAAGATAGACTATGATCCCACAGTCTTAGGAGACACACAAGGTTGTCATCAACATGTACAATGCTGATT
Source organism: Pinus taeda (assembly GCA_000404065.3). Taxonomy (NCBI): domain Eukaryota; kingdom Viridiplantae; phylum Streptophyta; class Pinopsida; order Pinales; family Pinaceae; genus Pinus; species Pinus taeda. The sequence continues at coordinate 422,601 of APFE030588843.1, forward strand.
TATGTGTTATAGGAGCTTCTTCTCATCAAGATAGGGAGGTTTCTCATTGATGTAGTAGTTCCTTCGGCCAACGTCGTATAGCCCTTCTAAACTACTGATAAGAACTTCTTGTGACAACGATTAGGATCTCCTCATAAAAGCCAGATTCCCAAAGAGTATGGAGGAGAGGGCCAATATAAGATAATGCTTCTTTATCTTATCAGAAACAACATTTGATTCTTCATACGTAGGGTTCCTTGCTTTCTTTGAAGAGTCGGCTATTTCCTTGATGACCTGCATTACCTATCATTCCTCCGATCATTGAAGATGTCCCTAGAATGATTGTTATCATCATCAAGTGATGTGTCCCTACTATTCAGACACTTCTTCGCACAATGGCCGAACTTATTACAAACAAGGCCTCTGCCTTTCCTTCCACCCTTAGATCCGGACTTCCCATCGAAGTGATCTTTAGGTAGGTCATCAAAAGCTTTTGCTGCACCATTCTGATAATATTCTCTACTTCGACTTCACCCTTGGTGAATTTGAAGAGGGATAAGGAATCCATTGTCCTTTCCCAACTGTCTTCGGTGATTGCTCTTTCACTCTTGCTTGGATTTTGTCTTCATCTCAACTCTGATACCATGATAATTTTAGGTATGTTCTATGCTTAGAGCAATTTATTTGAATTTTCACAATTAGCTCTATGTCTTTTCCACATTAGCAATCACACCAGCATAATAGTAAATTGAAGATAGAACATAAACATAAATCACAAAAGACAAGAGGACACAAGATGTGGCGCTAGCCAAGGACAAACCCCAATGTAGGGAAACCCTTGATCAATTCTTCTTATATGTTCTTCAATAGTTCAGCGGAGAGAGAGATAGTACATTTACAACAAAAGTCAACACTTTGACTTATCTAAATAGGAGCATAGATCATCTCTAAGAAGATGATACATGAGGTAACTGAACTCAGTTGAAGACGTGTTGCTTCAATTGATTCTCCGAGATGACTCCATCACCATGCTATACCTATCATTGTGTTGTACCTCATCATCGTGCTACACCTCACTGTGTTGCACCATGTTAAACCCATCACCACTACGCTGCATTTCATCATGCTTCACTAACCATGATTGTACCCATCACTGTACTGCATCATGTACCATTGTTGTCCCATGTACCATTATTGCACCATGTCCAGCAACACTGATCTACACCATGTTGCACCATTAATATTGTCATGCTGCCACACTGTTTAGTCTTGCTGTCACACTACCTTCGCTGTTGGCTATGCCCTATGGCCTAGCCCTGCAGCAAGATAGACTATGACCCACAGTCTTAGCATACACACAAGGTTGTCATCAACATGTACAATGTTAATTTGTGTGTTACAGGGGCTTCTTCTCATCAAGATAGGGAGGTTTATCATTGTTGTAGCAGTTCCTTCAGCGAATGTAGTATAGCCCTTCTAAACTGCTGATAAGAACCTCTTGTGACAGTGATTAGGATCTCCTCATAAAACATCTGAAGAGACCTCTCCTTTCAGCGTGGCTGGTTTTCAAGACTATGGCTAAGATGTGCACCAAAAATGCATTCTCAAAACTATTAACTTACAGCAGATAGGTGGTGTCTAAGTCTTCCTTTGTTGTTGTTCCTCACAATCACTGATTAGGGCACCCATGTGCTACAACAACCCTCAAACAACCACCCAAAACAACCCTCAAAGATTGTGGCCTTATCAAGGATGGGTCTCCTCCATATGTGTCGTTGTTCTAGGCACTTTTCAGCCCAAGAAACCTCCACGTTGTCCCTATTTTAGTTAGGCAAGGCCTTCGGCCTACCACAAGGACTTGCTATCACCAATAGCCAACCAAAACAGTGTTACCCATACCTTGAAGCTGCCCACACAAACCTACGTGCTCTCTTCTTCAAACTCGACATGGTTGTAGCATAGAACAACCCTCCACATAGTCACCAAGAGGCTCCAACAACCCTAAGACACCCACGTTGTCCCCACCTTCTTTATTGGTTATGGCATCCTTTAAACAACAAGTTAGGGATCCTCTTTACTACGATTAGGGTATCCCTTTAGGCAGCGTATTAGGGCAAGTTTGGGTAGCATATAGGAGCAGGGATCTCCTCTCTTGGAGTGCAGATAAACCACCCTCTTTAGGACTGCGGCTAGGGCAGTATTGAACCTCTTCATCTCTGTGGCCAAACTATGGCTAGGGCTCCTTGTTTAGTCTCCTTACCTCTTGCATCTAGAGCTTCCTTCTCTTAGACTTCTCTTCCACTGAAACCCAAAAACAAGTGGAGAGAAATCAAGAGTGAAGTGTGTGCAAATGACTATCGAGTCACCTCCATTTATACTAAAACATTGAGCACACATGGGGGTTATTTGGTTGTCGGCCAACCTTGACGAATTGTCCCATAACACAAATAAATTCATATCTCCATAAACACTTATCGAAATCGGATGACCTTTAGATCAATCCTACACCTCTCGATGAGAGGGATCCAAGAAAAATATCAGTTGCCATAAATAAGCTGACCCGCATGGAGTTTGGCCCTAGTTGCCAATTTTAACACAAAAGCTTTGTGTGCAACCTCAGTGATCACCATATCTCATTTATTTTCCCTTCCCTTTCATTTAAATCGTTGTTTTGGTAGAAATGATATTGCTTTTTAAAGGGAAAGATATGCATTGCAATCCTTCCTTGACTGCAAGAACACTCTATTAGGTCATAATGAAAGATTGCAAAATGCGATGAAGGGACTTTGTGTTGACACCCCAGCAGTTAGCAAACATCTCCTAAATTTACTTTTTGTATGAATGCCTTTCTATTCTATTGTAGTAGATTACAATACCTATCAATTCCCTGAACTTTGTTTGCACATATAGTGTAGCATCTCTAAGTCTACAAACTCTTGGTCGATGATTTAGGTTGAAATATTAAGCAATTAGTTTGACCAGCAATCTACACATCTTTGATAGTCCAATGTATGTCCACATTCCCCTAGAGAAGAGGACTAAATTGGAGCCCTCACCAGAGAGGGCCATTTTTGTTGGATATAGTAAGACCTTGAAGATCTATAGGTTTTACATTCCAGGATAGATGAAGATAGTGGTCAGGAGGGATGCTAGATTTGAGGAGGGCATAATCTTTAGGAGGTCACATGGGACAAATCCAGCAGTGGCAGGAAATAAGGAGCGAGAGGGTTCCCAAGGCTAAAAAAGGACCAGCAACACCAACAGCAGGGGCACAACCTTCACATCAAGAGAAGCGAGATGTTCCTTCGAGCTCTGTTAAGGGGAGGCTGAGATGTGCTAAGCAAACATTGAGAGATGCTGACAGTGTTATCAGAACCAAACCGAACCGGTCCAACTAGTTGGGGGAAAAGCCAGTTCGAACCAGCCTCCTAAATTGCTTTTGGTCAGTTTTGTAAACAAACCGACCATTTTCACCGATCGGTTGGTTCAATAAAGCTGCATACAATGCAACACGTGGGGCCTATTTTGCTTTTCTTTTCTTTTCTAAATTTTTCTCTTAGCTCACTATTGGCCCACAATAAGTGTCTAATATTCAAGTCTATGGCCCAACTATTACCATGCAATTCATGGTAATGTAAAATTATTACAATAGAAGTGACAGTCTCCTTTATCTTTCATTTTCATCCTTTTACTTAAATTTTAACATTACCATGAAATGACTCAGGTTGTTTGAGATTGGATTCAAACTCATTGGATTCCATATGGAGAAAGTAGAATTTTAGATCCCACTCAAAACACAGACTTAACAATTTTTCAGGATTTCATGATTAGGGGGATTGCAACATTTCCATTTGATTTTTTCATATACGAGGGTATGAAACTAGTATTTAATCAAGAGCACCAAGCTCTCTATGTCCCTTGATGTCAGTGGCATTGGTTTTCAAACTCCTCTATCATGATCCTATTGAAAATATACCTGTCACTCAAACAAAATCTCAATTTGACATGCTAAGCATTTTCTATCTTATTTTAATGCTCAGAGGGTCTTAGAGGGTGACATTGATGACAAATATCTCAATATAGGAAAAGATTTTGATGATATGTAGGTATTTGTTGTAGCATGATTTCTTTTGGATGCTAGAAGCCATGTAGTGCTTGTTTTTTGATGTATTTTTGGTTTAGAGATGGATTGCACTCGGTGTTATTTTGGTTATGCGCATCCTTACATGCTATATAAATGAGAATTTTTACTTATTTGTGTAAAATGGTTTGGATTAATATGGATGCACGTGAATATATATGTTTTTTCTTTAAAAATTGAATATTTTATGTGTTTTTGGTTGACCAATTTTTTGGCCTAGTTTTTTTACCGATTATGGTTCGGTTCTGACCAATTCCTTGTAAAGGGGGTCTATCGATTCAATGACCAAGTTCTCATAACAATGGATGCAAAGGAGCATGTGGGGGCTCCGAGCAAGACCTTCAAGGAGAGTAGACTACCAGCCAGATTTTTCAATTATTTTGGAGAAACATTAGTGAGCATGAGCTTTCTGGTAACAAACCAGCAGGTTTGGAAGGACTCCATGGCGGAAGAGTATAGTTCCACCATTAGGAAGGATGCGTGGGAGATAGTACCAAGGCCTGAGGGGAAGTTGGTGATCACTTCTCAATAGATCTTGAAAATCAAGCAGGAAGCTAAAGGCAATGTCAAAAAGTACAAAGCTAGGTTCATGGCAAGAGGGATCTCGTAGGAGGGAATAGACTATGAGGAGACATTTGCTCCTATCACCAGATATGCAGTGATTTCTATTGCTTCAAAGATGGAGTGGGGGATAGATCAATGGATGTGAAGACAACCTTGCTCAATGGGGTAAAATTGAGTAAGAGTTGTATTTTGAGCAATCTTAAGGATTTGAGATGCATGAGAGGATGTCCCACGTGTGGAGATTAAATAAGGCCTTATGCTTCTAAGGATAAGTTGGTAGATCCCACCCTATACAGACAGTTGATTGAGTCCTTGATGTATCTAGTCAACACTAGGCGAATATTTGTTTTGCTGTGAACATGCCCAACTAGTTCATGTTCGAGCTGAGGAGGGTTCATTAGATGGAAGCAAAGCATGTGCTCAAGTATCTTCATGGTACAGTGGAGTATGAACTCAGGTATGTTAGAATTGGTGGAGTGGATTTGCAGGGCTACAAAGATTCAAACCAGATAGGTAATGCAGAGAACAAGAAGAGTATTTTAGGTTGTTGTTTCGGCTTGGGTTCAATTATGATCGTGTGGTATAATACAAAGTAGCACGTAGTGGCACTTAGCTGGCAACGAGTCTGGCAAGTTGTGAGGCCATATGGCTTCGCAAGATGCTCATAGAATTATTTGGCCTTGATATGGGACCCACTTTGATTCATTTTCACAATAAGAGTTGCATTAAGCTCTCTGAGAATCTAGTGTTTCATAATAAGTCAAAGCATAAAAAGATCAATAACCACTTCATCAGAGACAAGGTCCAACAAGATGTTGTGAGTCTGTAGTACATCTCCACAGATGTGCAGGTAGCAAATATTCTCACCAAGCATCTAGTGAAAAGGAAGTTTGTGCTTCACATAGACATGATGGGGGTGGTGGAGAATCCCTTCTTTGTTAGGAGGGAGTGTTAATTTTGTAGCCTCGAATAGTGTTCTACATTGGCTTGGTGTCTTAGCATGTCAAAGATATTTTATTGCGTCTTTAGGTGTTTGCTTGGTGGAGTAAGTGATTTTATGATTTCTTTCCTACAATTAAATTAAGAAAGTACAATAATTAATTTCATTAAATATTGTTGACTATTAGGCCAAACTTCTAGGGATAAATAATAAAATTATTTAAATGACTTAGATATAATCTGAATTGTTGATCTCGAGTGAGGCTTAGGATTTAACCCTAGCCATTGATCACTTGGGCCATCAAGGATAGATATTTAGGCTTAATGAAATTAGAAAATAGCCCTAAGGGAGAGGTGAAGACACACAATTGTTGAGGAAGTGATTTTCTCAAGAGAGAGAGGCTCAATTAGACTATAGAGAAGTGAAAAGAATTGCAGCAGGGAATTTCGAGAGAAATTTCAGGGAAGCCCAATGTAGGGAAGAGAGGTCATGTTGAAAAGTACCGAGTGAAGGTCTTCTTTGACTTGTGCCTTAGTCAAAGAGACCACAAGCAGTCATGTCCTTAGCATGCACAAGTTCGTATAAGGTGGGACGAATTCCTATAATTTAGGATGAGTTGCTAGAAGTTACAAGAGTTATTTGTGGCTAGGATGAGTTACAAGAGTCAATTTGACTCAATTAACTAATCAATCACAAGTCCAAGTTCTACAATTAACTTGTCAGATTCAGCATGGTCGAAAAGTTGATGAGGAGTATGAAGGCACAGAATTGATTCATTGTTTTGCGAGCACAAGTTGGTGAGACAAGACAATAAAGAGCACAAGTTTGTGTGCAGGAGCTTGTGTGTGGGAAAGGCGTACTAAGGAGAAGCTTGTGCACAGATTGATAGAAGAGAATTCCTTGGGATTTGCGTTAGGATTTAGGAATTAATTTATAAATAATACAGGCTCCCTATGCACAAGGATTTAGGAAGCAGATCAGGATTCTTGTAAACTGTTTCAGCTTAGGACAAGCAAAGGGAAAACAAGATTGTTTTCTGATTGAAACAGTTGTACTGTAAGAGATTTATTGCTCAAATTTCTATCAATAAAATTCTCAAACAGGGAAAGGGTTTTCCCAGTTGGGTTCCCTAGAAAATACTGTGTTACTGTATTGTGTTAATGTGCATTTAATTATGTTCTATTCTACTGCAAATGAGCAGAGAACTTCTGTGTGTATTTCGCTGCAAATGAGTGGAGAACTGCTGTGTGTCAGTGTTACAATTTAGTTTCAAAATTGTTCACTACAGCAGTGCAGAATTTTCAAGGAAATTCTACAGGCCAAATCAGCTGAAGAGGACAGCCGAATTGCTGGTGAGGAAGGCTAAATTTTTTCCTCCTTATTTTACTTCTGCTGCATTTTATTTTCTGAGTTAATATACCATGTTTATTTTATCAGCAATTTCAAAAATATCTGAGATAAATCTTTTCTGGACTTTTAATAAATTGTTGACATAAAGTAAATCAGATCTGGTATAAACGAATTTAACATTTTTCCAACAAATACAATGCAGAGAGACAGTGGGCATCACATCAGGGTGAGTTGGGTACATAAAGTAAAAGTTTGCTTCAGTGGCTATTACTCACAGAGACAAAGGTTGTTTGTGACTAAGTCTAACAGACCTTATGTGCATTTAACATTGTTGAGAGTCAAGGAAGTGTACGTGTTCTGTATAATTGGAAACAGTTCACTGAATGTTTGGAGAAAAACTACCCGGGAGACAATTTATTAGGACAACAAAAAGGTAATCTGTTGGATCATACTGGCAAGAAATATTGGACAGACAGTGGGCAGCCAGGGTGTAATGGGTAGATAAAACACAAGTTTAGAGCCAATATCACCAGCAGAAGCTGAGGCAGAGTTGTTTCTGAGTGAAAGTCTAACAGAACTTACATGGATTAAGTGATGAGTACAACTTGTCGAAGGCTGGCAGCTCATTGAAAGTTACATGAAAATTTACCTGGAAGACTATGTTGCACGAAACTTCAAGGAACCTGGCGTTTCGGGCTGTATCCATACCCGAAACTCGACCATCATGTAATCATCTATTAGAGTTAATATAGACTTGTTTTTCCTTCTAAATTGTCATCTATGGGTATCATTCCCTTTTCTCTTGCAAGATAATGTGTTATTCACTTATATATATGAGGTTTTGGCTGACATTTCCATTTTTGGGAGGTGGCATTTCTAAACGTACCCGTTTCGGAAACTCTGAAACATTTTGGCGTTTCGTGCAACTTAGCTGGAAGATAAGAGAAGTCAGGACAACTAAGGGCTAATTTTTTGGCTATACTAGCAAGGAGATGTTGCCAGGTCAGCCATCAAAAACTACAATGGCAGCAAGATATTTCTACGTAACAAAAATCATTGTTGGAGGTGATTAGCACACTCCAAGAAGCAACCATACTGGTGGGTATGGTTGGTATTTCCTTCTAGGTGTCTTAAAGCATACAACATATAGGAAGAGTTGATTGTTTCTTTGAGGAGCCTAGGTCCAGAACAAGGACATTTGTTTCAACTTTCAGACAATGGCAGGTACAATATTGTTCAAGTGAATGGAAATGTACAGCTGAAGTTCCAAGTGGCAAGTTCATATTCAAGAATGTTTTTCACAGTCAGTTTAAATAGAAGTTTGTTAAGACTGTACAACAAAATGCACATAGTTAAGACTTATTCTATCATCTATGCAGGCAAATACTTGCTGAAGGGCAACAGGACCAGAAAAATTGCTCCTAGAGGGAAGGCAAACGGACAGTGAAAATTTCAACATCTGACGTCGTCCCCCATTTACAGTAGGTTCAATGAATCCACCGTGCTCTCTTTGACCTTGAAATATTTAAGTGTGTTTCTCTTTCAACAATCTAAGGTTGGTGATTTAAAGAATAATGTTTGCCCTTTCAAAGATTGGCAATCACAATAAGATGTATTTTTTACTCAAGCATGTTCTCTCTTCAAACCCTTCAATTTTTTGGAAATTGGTCCCATGCAACCCTTTGATCACAAGATGAGAGTGTCTGGCTTTGGTACCACTGTTAGTTAGTTGGCAGAAGAGGGAAAGAGATTGAGAGAAGACGTAACATTTGTTTGAATTCTAATATTTGTATACATCATCTTATTTATTGTAAGATCGAGTTACAATGCCTTAGGCTAAGATGCATGCTTAACCCTCATATATTACATAAATGACTAATTTTAATTATTTATTTGGACAAATTACATGTGTTGGGATTGCACAAACAACTGAAGAGGAAGATACAGTGTACATATGAAGATGAATACATGGATTACAGCTCTCCACCCACTCCATTTAATCTGAATGATCTGTCTCCACACTTACATGAGGCTGGCTCTTCTCATTCAGAATTTCTCAAGCTCTTTTTTTTCTATACCTCCTTTCTATATATAGGAGTCTAAGGGGTCATAACATAACCAGAGCCGACATAACAATAATAATGTAAGGGCACAATAATAATAATATGGGCACTAAATGGGTACATCAATATAATAAGAGGGTTGTACTAATAACAATAAGGGGTTACACTAGTAGTATAGGGGCCTAACATTCCCCTCTCCTTCAAAAAGCGTTGTCCTCAACGCTTGAGTAGTTCTTTGATGCTTCTGTATAAAATTCTTGTCGTCCCATGTGGAATCTTCTGCTGGTAAGTACTTCCACCTGATGAGATACGTTGAAATTGATCGATTTCTTAGCTGCTCCATGTGAGGATTCGGTGCATCCTGTAACCTGTAACATATGAGGATTCGGTGCATCCTGTAACCTGGCTACGTTTTTTTTTTGTTTTGACACTGTTCAGTAAACTCCATTTAATCTGAATGATCTGACTCCACAATTACATGAGGCTGGCTCTTCTCGTTCAGAATTTCTCAAGCTCTTTTTTTCTAAAACTGGCTACTATTTTTTTTTGTTTTGACACTGTTCAGTAAAAACAATTACAAATAGCCAAACAAGTAGATAGTTTCAAGACTCTGCTCAAGGATTGTATAGTGCGTTCTTCTACAGATATAGCTGATGTAACATGTTAATGTAACTTCAATTTCTTATCTTTGTTTAAAAAAATTATTTCCAGAGGCCTTTGTAAGAATATGTGCTTTAGGCTTCCTTAAAATTCTTTCACAAGCTTGTAAATGCTATTATGAATTCTTTTTATTTTCCAATTGCACTTAACATATATAATCTTTGTTGACATAAATGCCTCTTAGCTTAGCCCCAAGGGTTAGCTCGAGTGGTCTAGAGCCAAAGATGAAATTCATTGATATGGTTGCTAGATGTTGCTGATCACGGGTTTGACTCTCTTCGATTCCCTTGGGGCAAGGGCCAGTAATCAGAGCCGACATTTTACCCTGTTTACCATCGATGAAATGTGGGGAACTACTCCGAGGTTTCCCATGCTTTCTTTCCAAGTAAAAATAAAAAATAAAAGATGCCTCTTGTCTTGCATTATTATAATATTGTCAGAATGTCCATGTGTCTTACGCCTTTCTTGTGTGAATACATTGTATGGGTGCAAAATTACCAAATTACACTGTATATTTATAGTCTAATTCCATCGAAGAGCTACAGGACACCCACATGAGTGCACACAACTGCAGATGCAATTGGTGGATGTCACAGGAATCCTGCAAGTCAACTTTTTCTTCTTTAGGCATACTAGGAAATGTCCTTAACTATCGGATTTAGCAATTTGTTGTTTCCCCAAATTTTCTGGCTTTCACTTTATACTGCAGTTGAACACCATATTCTGACTTGGAAACCAATTGCATTTTTGCGTTCTCTAATAAGCAAGTGATATAATCCAGCATAGTGATATAATCCAGCATACTTTGTATATGGCTTGCTTTGCTAGTAAATGCAGAGCCTCGCAACCATAAGGATGTATCCCTTCACACGGCAAGCTATAGCCATGCCCACATATTAATCTATTTTGCAATTTTCTGATTCCTCAATTAAAGCAGTTGGAATTGAGCTTATGAAAACATCTTCAAATCTATTGTGAGAACTTGCAGTCATGTATAAAGATTCCATCCTAACTGCTCCACATTTACCCTCCAAAGTCCAAAAATATATTTTTCTAGTTGTGTGCCCAAATGATTGAGACACCTAATCTTATCAGGAATCAAGGCTTGCTTCTAGAGATATGACTGTCCTAAGGAGGTCCACATGTTGCCAATGGATTCCTTTTATAGTTGAGAATGTTTTGCACATCTTCATTATTCCTAAAGCCAAAAAGAAGTTTGAATTTACCATATGTGACCTTGAATTAGATATGACTTGTAGAATTCCAATACCTCCCTAAATCCTGCAGATTCTTTTCCAAGCATCTACCATAAGCAACAGACAATCTGTACATAAAATGTTGGTTGACAAGAAACACACCTTTCTCTAAATGTCATTTTCCTGCAATGTGTTCTTCTAACTAGCTTGAAACTGTCACACTTGTCATCACAAACTAATGAACTTATTAATCCTCTATGTTGGCATGTCCAATGAATAAACAACAGATCAGTGTATCAATAAATTGGTTCGGAGTTCTTTGGAAAAAAATAACACTAAGAATATCTATAAAAAAAAGTTGGAAAATCAAATGTGGCCAACCCCTTAAAACAAAGAATGCATGTGCCAGATCCATTATTAACATTAAAGGTCTTTCCTCTGACCTTTGTTTTTCTTCCTCATGTATGGTGTCTGAGATGAACCTTCCATTCACAAATTTTTCCTTCTTTTCTAGTACAGTGTGTGGTTTTACAACAGGCTCCAACACAACAACAAAAATTATAATCTAAAAAGAATGTATGTTTCAAGTCCCTCGTGGCTACCAGCTGCTATGGAAGCTCGCAATTGAGCCACTCTCCATCCAGATATTCCAGGAAAGAAGTTATCATAACACCTTTATCCTTCTCTTTGTCCTGGTAAGTCACTTCCTCAGTAACAAAATGATTATCCATCAAACTGAGAGGTGTTGTTATCATGATCTTGCTTTCACACTTTGATACTCCTATTATTTCTCTCATCCAGAATCATAAGATTCTGCTAGTTTTTACTACAGTTAATGTAAATCGTTCATACGAGGAGGAAGTACCTCAGATACTTCAATCTCTATGATTTCCCTTTTGTTAGTTCAATTATTTGGGCCAACCCATAGTCTGTTAAAAGTTAAAACTTTAAACTTAACGTCTTGGCAGATATGACCAATCTGAAAACTGAGTTTCAAACAAAAAAATCATACAGAAATTCTTGTAATCAAAGCACAAATAGTAAATGCCCAAATTTAAATTCAACACCTACAAATCAGTTAAGCATCAATTCATTTCAAAAGCTAACATGTATTTGTAGTATAATGATAAAGAAGGAATGTTTAATTGTTGCCTGCAATCATGTCTAGTCCATTAATCTTTTCTAGTTCATTATCAGTCCACTAGCATGCTATTTAACAAATTTCTACCTTGATCAGAAAACTGGTAGATGAAGAAAGGATGTTTGATAACCATGTTATTAAAAAGCACATTACACTGCAGTAGACAGAACTAAAAAAAAAATGAAAAGCATCCACAAAATACCTTTTTGGAGGTTTTGAAGCCTCTTCACACCGAATAAGCTCAGCATATAACCCATCAGCTGTCAATAGTTCATCATGTGTACCCATTTCAACAAGCTGGCCCTCCTCCATAACTGCAATAAAGTCGGCATTCCTTATGAGGAAAAGGCGACGGGCTACGATGATTGTTGAGCGCCCTAACATTAGAATGTCTAGAGCTTCCTGAACACCGCGTTCTGCTTCAAAGTCCAGAGAACCAGTCACTTCGTCAAGTAGTAAAATACATGGATTAGATAGCACAGCCCTTGCAATTGCAAGCTTTATCTTCTGCTCTTCTGTCAGATCCAACCCACCAGAGCCAATCTGCAATATGACTACAAATTTTCAACCATATAAATTATATAATCAACTACTCTATAGGTTATAACATGCTATTTCCAGTGGTTAAGGCTGCTACCTGGGTATCATATCCATTAGGAAGTGAGCTGATAAATGTATGAGCATGCGCAATCTTTGCTGCCTCTTCTATCTGATCAAACGTTGCAGTTGATCGTCCATATACAATATTCTCTTTAATACTCAATCTTAACAGAGCAGGTTCTTGAGTTACCAGTCCTATTTGACTTCTTAGCCATTCAATTTGAAGGTTTTTGATATTTTCTCCATCCAGTAGTACTTCTCCTGCAGGGATAAGCCAAGCCTGATGTGAAGATCTCCCCATGGTTGAGTATGAATAAATTAGGAACTACAAAGTACCTTGGCAATGAAAAAGTTAATTGTTAAAAAAATGCAGCACTACTGACAGGAAAACAAGGAGACCCACCTAACGTAGGATCATAGAATCGCTCCATAAGTGGAATAATGCTACTTTTTCCAGAACCATTTCTTCCAACAAGTGCAACAGTTTTTTTGCTAGGTACAGTTAAGTAAAACCCACTTAAAATAGGTATATCAGGTCGAGAAAGATAGCTGAAATAGACATTCCTAAATTCGATATTCCCCTGAACACCAGGTAAAGTCTTTCCTTCGTGATTAATGCTTGCAGGCGACCGACTTATCATCTCATACAGCCTATATGCAGCAATCCTTCCTTGCTCAAAGGAATAGAAGTTTGTGGCTGCTTGATTGAGACCACTGAAGGAAAACACAGAATTTCGAGTTAGAACAGATTTTCAAATGATACTGGACAGCAAGAAAACATTTTAATTAAGATTATTACTTCACCGAAAAGAAACAACAAAAATAAATAAAAACAAAAATAGAAATGCTCCAATTGCTATATCGATGTTCATGTGTTATACTTACAGGCCACTAAGAATTACAGCAAAAAGGGCAGTGATGACCTCTCCACCATTGGCTCTTTTATGCGAGATCAAGAACCTACCAAACCAAAGCTGCAACGCACAGGAGCATATAGCAAGCCCATATGTAAATCCAAGTCCAAGCCCTTGTACAAGACTTATTTGTATACCATATCTCAGTGTTGCCTGAAGTGAAGTCGCATATGAATACTTTGCCAATGTCTCATTTGTGAATGCATACAATGTCCGCACATAAGCAATAGCCTGTAAAAATCAACTCTGGATGTAAAGACCTTTGTTGTCTCAAGTTACACCGATCATACACAAATCAAGGCATGGGCCAGGCAGATGCAATGGTCAACGATTCTAAATAAAAAACAAAAACATGAGAAAAAATAGGCAGGCGACATAGTCATTTCTGCACTATCCTCAATCAACAATGCATAGATATACAACAAAGATAAATTAAAATATCACGGCACTTCAATCATTGTTTGTAAAACAAAAACATGAGAAAAATTAGGCAGGCCACATTGCCATTTCTGCACTATCCTCAATCAAAATTGCATAGATATACAACAAAGATAAATTAAAATATCATGGCACTTCAATCATTGTTTGATTTACAGCCATTAACAATAGTAATCTAATTTTAAAGTCACAGTCAAGCCAGACACCAAATTGTTGTATGAGTACCCCTTGTTAGTCAATGACTGTTAAAGATTACAGAGGTGTACAGACCCTAGCCCGCTCTGGATTTGAACATGTGACCTCCCAGGAGAAAACACATGTACTTAACCATTAGAACCACTCAGCACCCTGATTTGCATGTATTAGGTGAGATTCATTGTTGTCCTCGAATACAAAGTGCACAGTTCTAATGCTCTCCAGGAAAGTATTGTCTAATTAATAGACGTTTTGGCCCTTTTCTGGGCATTTTTTCCAGTTAATTTTGCCCAAAATCTGGCAGAGACTTTCTAGAATTGCAAGTTTAATTTGTGTAATCTACAGAATCCAAGCGCCCAGGGGTTTTTCAGGGCACTGAATCCATTTATGCATTCAAAAACTGATTTTAAACAACAAGAAATTACAATCTCACCTAAAATTATATCACTGGATTCTGGAGGAAAAAGCCAAACCATCTATTAGTTAGAGTGCGCCCCTGAAAAATGTGGGAAAGTTTTTGGAAAGGCTGAAGTGATTCCTTGAAATCAAGTTCCAAGGAAAATTTTGGGGGCAAAATTTCATTAACTGGCTATTTTTTGGACATTTTCTCAAAAAATGGTTGTCCATTTGATTAAAAATTAGCCTATTTTTTACATTTATATGATTAAATGGATAATATTCGCCAAAAAATTACCAATTTTAATAGTAAATTACATGTCTTTTCTTGAATATTCCCCTACATTCTATATGTATGACTTTTCAAATCAGGATAGTCACCTATAATACTATAAATAGGCATAATTTTTGAATTCTTAAAAAATACCTTGACAACTTCCATTGATTTCTGTGTCCAAGAATCCAATAAAAATATAGAACAAAAATACTCCTCAAATATAATCATATATGGCAGTTTTTTGGTTTACTGCAATAATATTGCTCCCCTACTTAAGCAAAATCCCTAACTTTTCTAAAAATGCTTACTTGGGCTGCGTAATATATTTTAAAATAATAACATTGAGTTCTTCAAGATTCATGCAGAAGATCTTGGGGTTAATGTCCCAGTCTGACTGCCACTGTTGTGTGCCTCGCTTGATGTCCGTACGTCAAGTGCCAATGAGTTTACAATGGGTACTATCTATAAATGTGAGGAAGTGACCAGTGGCTTCCCGCAAGGTTTACATTGGAAGAAGAAAAGAAACATTGTAAACAGAATAATAACTCATTCAACTTCTTTGTCTTTTTAGTGTTTTTTCAAATTTGTAGCACAAAGTTCCTTGTTCTAACTAGCAGAGGCTGTAAAAGACAAGGTAAAACCAGAGCATGAAGAGGACAAAAAACACAAAGACCAACCAAGAAGTCAATGCAATGGGAGGAAAACATGAAACATATGAAAGAGAAAATTAAATATCTACAATCTAGCAACTACCCAAATATGAATATACACAACAAAAATTGTAGAGTGGGGAACTTGAATGCAAGATCTTGTTGGACACATATCCTACTAGTCTCCTATACACAAATGTTAATTTCCTTTCCTCACACAAGATCTGCATGGCCATGTTAACTAGAATCATGCAGTGAAAGACATATGTCTCAGTGTAGGACAGGTTAAAGAATCCAAAACTTGCTTTTCAAGGCTGTACAAGCTACAGCACGTTTTTGACAGTTATTATGTTGATTCAGGCAGCACTAAAGTTATTATGTTGATCCTGCCAGCAGTCTTTGCAATCTATGGTTGCACAGATAGGAAGGCTACATAGCTATGGTGCATCAAGTACGTGCAGGAACAATATTTACTCTTTATAATAAAGCATTAATTTGGAGATTACAAGTAAAAAATGTTGTTTTTGAGCATTTAGTTTGATTTATTGACAGATGCCAGCGTGTTGCCTTATAGAATTTAAATATTTTACCATGTTGTGGCTATGATGCTTCAATATTTTCTATACAGGAAAAACTTGTACTGTGGTTGATAGTTAGTTGTTTTCTTCTGTTTTTGCATGAAGAAATCACTAGCTTAATATACAATTTGCTGCCAACAGTGCTCCAGTTTCATCACACTCAAAGTTCAGATAATATTTCAACATCCTTATAAGTTATTTGTTAACATGGAGAAATGTTGCAATAAGAAAACATGTACTACGATTTAATGAACAGTTATAGAAAACAAGAAATTAGTTGAATCATCATGTTTATTCAAAAGATATAACAAATCTAACTAAAAAGGTTCCAAACCTGCTCTGCAATACTCGCAGCTTCAGCATATGCATCCTGAATCTGTTCTGCAAGCCTGTGGAGAAATATATTTGATATCCCCCCTGCAGCCACAATAAAGGGACCAGTAGCCAGAGTTACAAGGGCAATTTGCCAACTGTTTATGAATCCCACAGCAAGGCCTCCAAAAAACGTTGCCATGTTATGGACATAGTTTCCCACCTGTTGCATAAATAATTCCTTTTGTCACTTTGAAAAGCATCTTCTCAATTTACAAAAAAAAAGATACTAGAGAAAAAATGCTTGAATTCTGGTGTTCAAGATTACGAAAAATATGACCACATACCTTCTCACTCAAAGCGGACTGAATAAGAAGCACATCACTTAAGACTTGGCTCACAATGTCTCCATTATTTCCATACGTATCAAAAAAACTCATATCCTGATTCAGCAATACTTGGACATATTTGGACCTAATGACTGCTGTCTGTCTCTCTCCAGTAAGAATCCAACACGAGACCTCTATTTCCCAAGACAAAGAAAGCAAAAATCAGGTCAGAATCCAGATGGACAATCACAGATAGAGTCAAATGCAACCCTGCAATCGCAAACTCTAAGCAGGTTATGAAGCAAATAAAAAT
Organism: Pinus taeda; assembly: GCA_000404065.3. Taxonomy (NCBI): domain Eukaryota; kingdom Viridiplantae; phylum Streptophyta; class Pinopsida; order Pinales; family Pinaceae; genus Pinus; species Pinus taeda. Next base: position 439,637 of record APFE030588843.1, read on the forward strand.
GAATGAATAGCATGATAGAGTTGAACTGGTGTACAGTTGAAAGCACAGTCAAAACTAGAACTAATCCCGCTATATCGGGATTCTGATCAAGATAGGTGCACATCAATTATAAGTCACAATCAGAAAGTAGCTTACCAATCCAACCAGCAGCAAAAACAGCTGCTGCTATATACATAATACGCAGAGCGTGCTGCAAAAAACCAATATTGCATAAGTGTGGAAAGTACTTAGCATACATCTATGAAAACTTCCAATATGAAACAATTAGAGAAGGAATTAATTAAGACAAAAAATGAAGTATCCTAACAAACCATGCTATAATCATCCTTTACCTGCTAACCAACAACAAATAAAGAAAATAGAATAAAAAAAAAAGTTTCACTTGAATTATCTAGTATGGTCGTTTAAATTAAAGAAATTAAAAAAGGCTCAAATTTGTTCCACAAAATCTTGTTTTCACCATGATCTTTAAAAGATAAAGCACTATGTTGTGTCAACTTAGAAGATATCGTCAAACACCATGAAAAAGTCAGAAGCCAAATTAAGCTCAGCAAAGGCTTTCAATTCAGGCTTACATGTGCCTTCCTTTCTATGATATTGGAAATGGAATGTCAACTGGGTCTGGCCTGAGTGGTTGTGGGATGGAGTGTTATCCTCACCACCAAGGTTCTATTCGCATTATAGACTTATTGAACTCACATTGAGTACATTGTTATAATGGCTTCAAGCTCTGTTATTGACTGGAATGGAATGTCAACTGGGTCTACCTTTGTGGTTGTGGGATGGAGTATTCTACTCCCCACCCAGGTTCTATTCCCATTAGTGGCATGTTGAGCACACATTGAGTATATTGTTGTAATGGCTTCAAGCCCTGTTGTTGACCAGCCTTGTGCCCTAAAAATTCTAGGATTTACCCTGAGTACCATACTCAAAACGAGGGGAGATACAAAGGGATTTTCCCAGGCAGTTTAGGAAAAACAACATTATAGTTTGCTTGGAAGATCATTTCATTTAGAAGAGTATAACTACTTTAGAAAAAAAAAAGATAAAGCCTTCTGCAATAAGAACTGAGAGACCTTCCAAATAAAATAAGTTTATAAAAAAAAGTGCAGGAGAAATCACATATCCCAGATTAATTACTTCACTAAAGCATTAGTGCCTAATAAATCATTACAAATAAATTGATAGTAGATGAAGATACTTCGCACAATATTAAGATTTACGTGTTCTCAAATAGGATCATCAAACCCTGTATCATCAAAACCCATCAAAACCAAAATTGGAAATCTACTCCAAGGGCACATGAAAAGGAGTAAACTTAGGGGTAAAAAATCATAAAGTACTGCAGAGAAAATCAAACTTATATCTCACTTCAACGACAACACCGACATCCGTTTATTGGTGATGAGTATTTGCATTCAGCTGAAGTTGGTACAAGAAGTGGTTTCATTTTTCCGTCATGGCTAAGTAGAAAAATGGGGGCATGGGCGCATACTATTACGACTTTACCAGTTTCACATAAAGCTGATAGCCATTAACGCGGTATAAAAATTATCTAGAAACTAGAGGTACAAACCTAGCTTGAGTACACTAGATGGAGGGTCAAATATGAATTATACAAAACCAACCTTTGTAAACTCATGAAACAATTCCTCTGGTGAACCGGGTGGGCGGTGCAAACTGAGCATATTTATGATTTTTCCAAAAAAGTGCAAATAGACCACCAATGCTGCACCGTGTGCCGCAGCTGCAAGAGACCCAACAATCATCAAAATACAGTCTAACCCATCTGCACAGGCAAAAAGCCTCAAGAAGGGTACAGCTGCGGGAGGAGGCTCCATCTCTTCAGCCTCCTCAACACCTCCATCATCTTCCACTTGTAGGGCTTCTGGACCGGTATCCAAATATGGTGATGGTGACTCCGGCGGCTCAGACACTTCAGAAACAGGTGTCAAAGGTTGTATGTGGGGAGGAGACCATCCAAAGAGACCTCTGGAAATCATCATTATTAAATCTAAAAACTCAACTGCAGCACCGCTACAGAGGACAATCACAATTCACGGTTCCGACCCGCCGAGAGACGCACAGAGAGTGATCCATCACCTCAACTCAACCAAGACTGTCAAGCAAGCCAGTATCCACTGCCAAGCAAACATTACAAGACCACCTGACATATGATGCTCCATGCCCAAGGTGATTGACAGGAAACAAAACCAACCTGAATTTTATCTCCGTGCCCAATTCATGAAATAGAATATATGGTTGCCAATGTCCGAATCACATAAATTTCTAATAATCCTGAAACCATCAACGGTTTGAAGTAAGCGATTCCAGCCCTGCTAACCTACAATTCCAAAATTCTGCACCAGCTGTCATGGAATCTCATGAGATAAACAACCTATTAAATGCACCAGGGCTGTGACCCGGAACTGTAGAACATACCGAACCCATCAACGACCCCCAATTATAAGATTACAAACTGGAGCATGCCCTCTTGCCTACGTGAAATTCTTCCGATCGAACGATCACATATACACAATCTATGCTTGCATACAGTTACAGAACCCCCACTATCATCACAAAACGTGAAAATCTATCGTAATTTGTTGTCCCTTAGAGTTCCAGGGTTTTCGTAAAAACCCTATGTTTCGAATTGTCTTCCCTGTGATTCTCCACTGTGAAAACTATTAAGGTACTTGAGCCCACAAAATATCGAATAAAGCGTTCTGAATACAGCTCTCAGCTGAGTAAACAGTCCGAAACCATGCTACTCAATAAATGGCTCCCAATATGGCTGCAAAATCGACCAAACAGTTGAAACCCCAAATGAAGAAATCCAAACGAAATAACTACAGAAATAAAAGGATTCCAACGGCCAGTCTCGGCGAAAGAGAGTGCTAAATATAAATTCAGAATATTCCGAAAAAGAAAAACATCAAAACCTGTTGACATAAATGGCAGGGCAGCAGGATCGGTGGCTCTTGCATAGATCTGTCGCATGTGGAGTTAAGCGAAGGCCTTGTTGCGTATTTTATGAGTGGGCGGAATTCAAGCCAAACACCAACTACTCCCTTCCAGAAGAAGCATCGTCGGTTTAACTACTCTTACCCGCTGAAATTGGAATCTTCCTTATGTTAAAACCCAGAAAACGGGAGTTTCTTCATGTTAAAAAATTCAAAAAACCGCCGTTCCATAACCCTACGGAACCGGTCAAACTCTATGACGCCCCCTGGCCTCCATGTTTCCTTCGGTCTCGAGCGGTGAAAGGGAGAAAAATAAATTGATGTGACTGCCGTTGCTCACTCCCGTCGAAATCGAACGCTCGACTCCAAGAACGCCACACTCGAGAGTTTTAATTCCATTTAAAATCCGCCTCCCCCGTAACTTTTCGCAGTTTTTAATTTCCTTATTCTTTTCTTTTTTTCCTGTTCTTTTTCTACAGGTTTCATCCATGCAGTTTTGGGGGACTTTTTTCAGGAGTCTGATTCAGCCAGCTCTACCTATACGGAATATCACGAGTACAGTTAAATCGCTCGTGTTTGAAAATTTGTAAACTCCCAACCTTGTGGCTAATTAAAAAAACACAAAGCTTGGGGCTTACGTCTCACTTTGTTATATTAAAATTTTATATACTTGGAGACTGTGTACATGGTTGGTGGTATATTAAGGGTTGTTTACCAAATTTAGATCTATAATCTAAACTTTATAAACAATGTATTTAGTTTGAGAGTACCTTATTGTTATAGGTGATGGTTACAGCTTTGTATACTCTCTACACTATTGGTGGTAAATGTGTCTTTAAAACTTGATTGGTTCTTTATCCAAATTTGGATTTACAAACCTTATAAACTGTACTATTTTTGTAGAATGGAGGCTTCTGTGATCCATTAAAGTTATAAGAAGAGGTTTGGCGAAAATCACATATAAAAAAGACCTTTGTCGACGCATTTCGAACGAACTAGCTTTTGTTAAATACCTTATATCCTCGGTGTATTTATTGGGAATTGTGTGATCTTTCACCAAATTTAGATCTACGAACCTCATAAATTGTGTATTTAGTTGAAAAATACCCTATGCTATGGAGGTGTGTATTGATGGTGAAGTTTTTAAAGTATTTTATTAAATTTAGGTTTTACAGATTTTATAAATTGAAAGTACTTTATTGTTAGGTGTGTAAAAGTCTTTTATAGTTGAAAGGTGTAAAGATTATTGTTTTGCATATATTAATTACATTTATAAGAGGTGCAAAGGTTATTGGTTTGTATATTTAATTTATAAGAGGTGTAAAGGTTATTGGTTTGTATCTTTAATTATGTATTAATCAATTGTAAATGTAATTAGGTTTTTAAAGATATTTTGAAAATGTATTTTTAAAATCAAAATTAAATATATTTTGAAATTTTGTTCTTAATCATTTATTTGTATAAATTGAAATTAAGGATTATTGATAAATAAATGAGATTTGGATAATAGAAAATGAAATAAGTTGATTTTTTAACTAATAAAATTTGATAATAGTGAAATCAAATAATTTGATTTTATAACAAATAAATTTCTTTTTTAATACATTTTCTCATAAATTTGGTAAAAAATATAACTAAAATTTGGAACTATTTAATTGAATTGCAAATTTTACAAAATTTAAATACCTAAAAAGAAAATGAAGAGCTAGAAATACATCTACCTTGTCAAAAATTGCAAAAAACTAATAATGTTTCATTATTAAAATTGAGATTTTCCACATCATGTCCAATCACTAATATCTTATTTTCAAAACATACATATATGTTGCTGAGACTTTTCATTATCATCCTATCAAATTACTTAATGGAAAAGGTCATTTGTTACAAGATTATAGGACAACTTTTTTGGGAAATCAGTGAATTCTTCTTCACCTTTGTATCTCTATTGTATCTATATTGTTTTTATCCTATAAAATGAATGGTTTAAAAAAAAAAAAAAAAAAAAAAAAAAAAAAAAAAAAAAAAATCTTAACTTTCTCAATAGGCAAATAGTTGTTTTCAATGATTTTAGGTTGGATGTCTAGTTGCTTTCACAAATGTGATGACACAAAGGTGCTTGATAGTTCAATATTCTATCAAATGATTTATTAATTTAAAAGTTTACATGATTGATATGATACATTTTCTTTCACTTTGATATTAATATTATTGCCTTAAGAGGTACTCTCTAGTTTAATATGGAAGAGATGCTATAAGGTTATGATATGTTCTGTGATGTAAACATTTTGATTAGGTCAAATTAGATAACAATAAAAATAAACTTAAAATACAATTAAAAATATTATATAAAATATTAAAAAAATTGATAATTATAATCCTAATTAAACATTGACGAGGTCAAATTAATAAAATGGAAATTAAAAAAAAATAAATTAATATTTATAATTATCAATTATTGAGTCAAGAGGTTCATACTACGGCCTAGTATGATGTGTAAAGGTGTTCATCAAAGTTGAAATTTTGCTCATGTTGGCCAAAATACAAATTTTAAAAAAAATATTGGATCCCTCTCTCATGTTAGATCTGTATTTAAAATGGATCTATGCTGGTTAATAATTAGAGCAGCCTAGATCCATCTTAACTTAGGATCTATCAAGTGTTTAGAGGGATCAAATCTCTTGAGGTGTAAACTTATTTTATAGTGAAAAGAGATTTGATCTTTCTTGGTACTTATAGATCTAAAGTTAAAATGAATCTAAACTAATTCATGATTTAGTACCATGTTTTATAATTTTCCTTAACTTGTAACGATTATTTTTGAGATATTTATATAAATTATATAATTATGATATATCTAATTATATAATTTTTAATATATTAATATGTATATATAACACATTTTTTTATTTTATTTTCTTAATTTTTTTCTCTTTCTAAGTAATTTAATTAGAAAAAAAAAATAAGTATATATAATATAATTATTATTAAACTTAAATGGATTAATAAGACATTCATTTCATAATTAAATAGAGATAGTGACATTTATTTCCATCGAAATTCAAAATTATAAAAAACATGGCTACCTTGTATAGATTGTCTCCATCATACAAAAGAAGTGGTTTATGCTAAGCAGATTGTCTCACTCATATAAATAGTCATTTCAGAGAACTAAAGTCAAATGTATGATAATTACCATTTTATATAATATTTTGATTTAAAATTATTCATGGAGAGACACTAGTGTAATATGGGGGCAAGATGCGTACAAAGAGAAATATTATCTTATAAATATATGTTTTTTACATTTTTTAATGCTTAATATAAAGAGAAAGGGCATTTAAAATTATAGTTCAACAAAAAAAAAAAAACATTTTAATATGATAATGTAGATCTCAAAAAAATCTCAATGCACCAATATATATATAGTTTTTTATTAGTGTATTGTTTAAGTTAGAATAGAAGTGTAATTTTTTATTCTCAATATCGAATTTACATATGCATATATCAATTTCATATTGAGGAAGGACATGGAGTTGATATATATGTGTGTGTATGTGTGTGGTTGTACATATTCTTTCTCTGTTAAGCATGGAGTTTATATGTGTGTTAACTCAATGTTGAACATGAAAGGAATTACATGTATTCTTCATCTTAATCCATGTTAACTCCATGACTTCATGTTGAGCAAGGAAGGAATACGTACAACGTGTCAACTCCATGTTGAGCATGAAAGGAATTACTACTTCATCTTAAACAACATACTAATAAAATGCTTTGGTTATAACAAAATTTTAGTTTTACTTGTTTTATTTAATATATATATAGTTGCATTGAGATTTGTTTTTTTTAGACCCACATTATCCATATTAAAATGCTCTTTTAGATCCATGTTAACTCCCTAATCTATCAAGGGCCAAGAGGGGTCAAATCTATTACTATTACACCAAATGCAACTATTTCATAAATGTCACAAATGACCAGTAACAGCATGTCTTCGGAGACTTAAACCCACGTAGCTCAGAAAAATTTTTGTCCACCAAATCACTCGAGCTAAGATCTTTTAACATACATATTCATTATGTTACAATAAATGAATGATTTATTTTAATTTAAAGAGAAATAGTATTTTTTGTTAATTCAACGTTTTATATTCATTCACATTCATGTCACATAATGATAGGCTCCATAAACTAAAACTAAAGGCCTCATTTCTACCTAACTTGTTGGCCCAAAGATGAAAACAAAACCACATTACAAATAAGCTAATGACACTGGACAACTATAGATTGATAACTCAATATAACTAAAAAAAATCCCCAAGTGCCTTAAAACAATCGATTTTCATCATTGTTTGGGATGGAGAGCTAGAACTGGGCCACCTTGCTCATTAACTAGAGGCGGAGGATGATGGAAAGCCTCATGAACATGACCTTCTACATGCTCCATTCTACCTTCCAGGCTCGCTAATCTATAATGGATTCATTTTTTACCTCTCCTCAACGACGCCATCTTGTCGAAAATTCACCATTGGTTTTGTTGGAGATCATTCATGAACCCTATAGCTTCGTTCCTATCCTTCTGTCTGTCCTGATCTTGCTGCTCCAAAAGAACTCAACTCTAATTTGTTGAAGACACTCATCCAATGTATCAAAGGGAGAAGGCATCTCGACTCGACTAGGAGAAAGGTTTGCTAGTTGGTCCACTTCTTCCCCTAGGTCACAGTTAGCTTCATGGTGAATAGTTCCTTAGCCTCGTGGGCACCCTCCGTGGCGAGCACGGTCGCGCTGATGCAGCATGGCGCCCAAACAATCCCAATCACCTTAGCCACCCCCACAAGCAGTCCACCCAATACATCACCCGAACCCTCTTGGTTGCCACCACCTCTTCACTTCCTGCTTTAAGCTCCTAGGGAGCCATCTGCAAACCCTAATAGTCACCGTTCGCTAACACCACCAAGATAAACTCCACACATAAACACTCCACACCCTAGACCCTGCAGTGAGACATTGCCTTCCAAACACTATTAACGCACCAATCTCCATTGTCAACACCTTGAAAATTAACCTACAAACCCACCACCAAAGCCCCTAACCTTGTCCTTTCGACGAGCTTCCTAACTAGGACTTAACAAAAATCACATAGCCTACCCATGAAAGGTGAAATCCAACAAGACAAGTTGTCAAGCCCTTGCTTTAATTCAAAATAACTAATACTTATCATAGTGCAAGAGCGCACTGCTAGTTGACCACCTCTCTTAGTTTGTATGTCCATTGCAAATTCCATGAGATGGTTGCACCACCATCATCATCAAGAGGTCACCCCCTTAATTCTGGATCCCATACCCACTCAGAGACAGTCGTTTGATTCACATTTGTAAAAACAACACCACCAACACTGGCTGAAATTCCTTTGGCCTGTACAATTGTTTGGATCATAGGGAATGACACCGTCGGTGTGCCACCCTGCAAAAACAAATATAAGTAAACTCCTACCAGCAGCAACCTCATACCTCTCCTTAGCCAGCAATGCTTGCCACCCCTTGCTCTAACACAATTAACCCTCCACGTCTCCAGAAAACTCGGTGCTTCAATGCCAAAAGAAGTGTGTCAATCTTGTTTCATCTCGCCAGGCATCGCATGTGGGAGGACAATGAAACCCACATCAAATCACTAGATATGTCATTTGTCACCCCCATCGAGGAAAAGAAAATTAATAATTACCAAATACAAACATTAAAAAATATTTGAACTTTTACATCATTTTAATTAAAAATTAAAAAAAAATTATTAAGCTGAGATGCTCATTCTACAACCCAATATGATGTGTAAAGATGTTCGTCTGTCATCAAAGTTGAAATTTTGCTCATGTTGGCCAAAACAAAAAATCTAAAAATCTAAAAAAAAAAACTATACAAAACATTTAAATTATGTCGGTTCATAAAAATAAAAAAATAAAATAAAATAAAAGAAATTGCACGCAAAGAAATTAGATCCCTCTTGGCTCATGTTAGATCCATATTTAAGATGGATCTATGCTGGTTAATATATATGTTAGTTGGGTTTAACTTAAGTGAGTTGACCACCTCTCTTAGTTCGTATGTCCACTGCAAATTCCATGAGATGACTGCACCACCATCATCATCAAGAGGTCGCCCCTTTAATTCTGGATCCCATACCCACTCAGAGACGGTCGTTTGATTCACATTTGTAAAAACAACACCACCAACACTGGCTGAAATTCCTTTGGCCTGCACAATTGTTTGGCTCATAGGGAATGACATCGTCGATGTGCCACCCTGCAAAAATAAATATAAGTAAACTCCTACCAGCAGCAACCTCATACCTCTCCTTAGCTAGCAATGCTTGCCACCCCTTGCTCTAACACAATTAACCTTCCATGTCTCCAGAAAACTCCGTGCTTCAATGCCAAAAGAAGTGTGTCAAGCGTGTTTCATCTCGCCAGGTATCGCATGTGGGAGGACAATGAAACCCCCATCAAATCACTAGATATGTCATTTGTCACCCCCATCGAGGAAAAGAAAAATAATAATTACCAAATACCAACATTAAAAAATATTTGAACTTTTACATTATTTTAATTAAAAAATAAAAAATTATTAAGCCGAGATGCTCATTCTACAACCCAATATGATGTGTAAGGATCTCCGTCTTTCATCTAAGTTGAATTTTTGCTCATGTCGGCCAAAACAAAAAATCTATAAATCTATAAAAAAAAAAACTATACAAAACATTTAAATAATGTCAGTTCATAAAAAAAATTGCACGTGAAGAAATTAGATCCCTCTTGGCTCATGTTAGATCCATATTTAAGATGGATCTATGTTAGTTAATATATATGTTAGTTGGGTTTAAGTTAAGTGATTGGGAAAAAATTTATGATCTCCATTTCAATTTAGTTCTTGCATGTGAGATGTTCTATACATGTGGGAAAACCTATCATAACTCAATTGTCAAACCAATAGTGAGGATAGTCATCTCTAGCTGTTATTTGCGAATGCAAGCTGACTCATCACTGTTATTCAAGAAAAACCACGCTACTTGGAATAACATGTTGGCGGTTTGTAAGGGGGCAGGGTTTCACTCCTGCCAAATGCCTCTAGGTCTTGGGTCGTTAACATGTTTCCTTACGTCCGAGAAAGACGAGCTCTTAGCCAAGTATAAACAATTTTAAGACATACTCCAGTCTCATTGCATATGAGATGTTAAACTTATACATACATAAATTTCTTTAAAAATAAATTCTATTTAAAAGGTATTAAGAAAAATATCAAAATCACCGTAATTTTACTTAAAAGATTAAAAAATTAATAGTATATTATTTATTCTAATTATATATTTTAAAAATAAATGTCATTATAAATATACATCATTCATTTAAAAAAAATCAAATTTATGACCTGCACTTTAAAAAAGAATGTAACAAAGGCAATTATGGGTACTTTGGGAGCGATAATGGTAGTGATGGAAATCAATCCATTGTACAAACCAAGCGGGTTAACCAATTCAAATTCAAATTCAAATCTATAGATCATATTAAACCAAATAATTCGTTTATATTCATTTTATATCAATATAAACAATATTTACATTTTATCTTAATCCTTTTAAGATTTAATAAATTAAAAGCTAAAGTTACTATACTCAAATTTAATAAATTAAAAGCTAAAGTTACTATACTCATGATTCTCATGTGAGTGTCGACAAAACCATCTTTTATCCGCTGTCACACCGAATGGGAGAATTTATTGTATATTCAGAGTTGGAATAACCACACGTGCAGCTTCACTATTTTACTCTCAAATGTATATCCTCCTGCTTTGTCTATCGAATGGAAAAAAGAAAAAACATATTCGTACAACAAATCTTATCCTTTGCTTTGCTTTTGGGGCAACCTTGTGAGGGGCTTAAGGAATTTCAATCTTTTCCTTTACGGACAACGAAGTGCAGTGCAAATAAAACAAAGCAGCACAACTTTGCAACCTTTCTAAATAATATCATAATATGACGTGGCATAAGTGCCTTCATAGTCCAAGATGGCAACCACCTGAAAGAATATCATAATACACGTGTAATCAGTGCCTTCATAGTCCAAGAAGGCAACCACTTTAAAAATATTATAATAATATGACGTGGCATCGGTGCCTTCGTAGTCCAAGATGGCAACCAGTTTAAAAAAAATATCATAATATGACATGGTATAAGTGCCTTCAAATTCATAGGTCAACGTGGCAAATATATCTTTTGTAATTCGCTGTTTGTGATTTAATATAGGAGTATTTTTAGCGTGGTTTTTTGGATCTTTTGGTGCTAGTATTTGGTGGAAAATTTTGAGGTAGAATTTTAATTTGTGTTATTTAAATTGATTTTTTAACTATATATAAGCTCAGTGCCTTAAAAATCGAGAAAATCACTTATCAAACTTATAATTTCAATAAATTTCTGAAAAAATTAAACCAAAAAACCCACAATTTTTTTTCTAAAAAACCGCGCTAAAAACAACTCACCCTATATAATCCACACTTTAATGTCAACACCCTCTCTACACCCTTTTTACTCAGTCAACTAAGCTCTAAGAACACCGCCACATCTCCATATCAAAACTCTGAACTTTATTGTCAACACCCTCTCTACACCCTTTTTACTCAGTCAACTAAGCTCTAAGAACACCGCCGCATCTCCATATCAAAACTCTGATTATAAAAATAAATAAAGTCAACTTTTTATTATAACATTTGTAATCGTTTTGCATATATAAGTTTTTCAATATTTAGTAAATATGATATTAAAATGGATGATATTTATGTATAATATATATATTTATATATAAATTCAACATCAAATCTGTTTTAAACTCTTAAATGATAAGATAATTATTTTTAATGGATTATAAATTAATAATTGAAAAAAAAACCACTATGATTGTAATTTTTAAAGGAATTTATTAATATGAATGGGGTAGGATGATAGTAGCACATAGTATTATATTTAATGTAATTTATAAATTATTATTTATTAATTTTTTAAATGTTGAAAGTTTTGATTTTTTTTTAAATTAATATAAATTTAGGTAGTTTTTGTTATTTTTTTTTAAATTAATATTTATTATTTTTTTTTAAATGTTAAAAGTTATCATTTTTTCAAATTTATAGTGGTTTTTGTTATTTTGTTTAATTTATAGTAAAAAGTATGTTGTTATGTTGTAGATATATGGAATAAGTTTGTGTTAGAAATGTGGATATTTATTGAATTAATATAAAGACGTTGTTTAAACACGTTATATTTGGAGTTTTTGGTGAGAATCAAGTGATTTTTTTTGTCAAATCTTTATTTTGGTTGTTTAAAATGGGTTTTGACTATATATATGGATTCAACACCCTAAAAAAACCTTTCGGGCATTTAGATTATGGAGAGATTACAACTCAAACTTGTGATTCCACGAAATCCCTTCCAAATTTTGGGCAAATTAGATCAGAAAACCCTCCAAAATGTAGAACAAATAAACTACGATTGTAACAACCCTGGGTTAACAGTTCATGTAATAAAGTTAATAAAGACAAAATAAGACCAAGGTCATGGGACACATATTCCAAGCTAAATGTTGGGCAAAACATCATAGCGAGTGTTCATTTGGTTTATTATGGCTAAGAAAAAATTGGCAAAGGCATTGGCAAAGGAAAAGATGCATTAATTGGCATTTATTTATGAAAATAAAGGAAAATAGGAGAAAATGAAGGTGAAATGTCACATATTTGCATGAGAATGAAATTGAAGGAAAATTAGAGGAAATTGAAGAAAATAAAGGCCACAATGATAAAAAGGCTTTTGAGGACCAGTTCATGGTTATTGTCAATGTTAGCTTTTGTCTATTTAGTTTTGGCGCACTCTCTCTAGTATCTCTTTCTCATACTCTTGCACACTTAGAGCATTCTTTGAGAACTCTAGCATTGAAGAAAGGAAAGCAACGATCAAGCAAGAAAGAGTTGGATCAAGCTACTACAGCGGCATTACTTGTAGGTATCGAGTTGCATGTATGATTTCCTTGCTAGTTTGGCATGCATGTGTGTATTTGATTCTCTTATTGTCATTAGCATGGGTTTTGTTAGGTATGACACTGGTTTTCGGCCTTGCCCTACCATTTTTGGATAACCATGGTGTGATGGGGTTCTTTCACTTGGTTGAGTTAGAATGTTGGATGGTTTCGAAATTGAGTGAGGTGGGCTTGGGAAAAATCACAAGGCCTAGGATTCCCTAGATCATTAAGGTGGGATTGCGATAAAGCCTGGTTGTGTATACCCTTCTTGGGCCTAGGAATACTTGAAAGGTAAATGGCGGGATATACAGTTAAGCCTAAGGGTGGAGACGGACAAATTCCTCACGATTTAGGTGGAGAGATCCAAAGGCATACATGCCTGTTTAGAGCCTAATGATCCCTGGACTGGTAATGTTGGGATTGCGGTAAAGCATGGTAGTGTATGTTTCTTATTTGGGCATAGGAATCCTTGACCGGTATATGGTGAGATATCCGGTAAAGCCTGGTTGTATAGGTGCTTGCTTCAGGCCTAGAAATCCTTGACCAATTTTAGCGGGATATGTGGTAAAGCCTAAGTAGTGTGGTTATTTTGTTGTGAGCCCCACATTCATGCTTAGAATATGGCACATGGGTGATTGGCTGAAAGAAATGTTTGGTTCAACACAATCTATGGTCGGGTGGTACGTGGAAGTCCCTAACTTGGTTGGATTTGCATATGTTAATAAGAGCTATTTTCCCTTGTATTTCATGAGTATTTATACTTGTTATGATGTGGCTTTGATAGTTGTTCTATATTATTATTCTTATGGGTATATGTTGGTTATAAGCATGGCTTCGTGACAGATTCCAGTTATGGCTCTCATCATGTTTTGATTCGTAAATGAATGGTTAATGAATGTATTACCTCATAGATGATAATGCACCTATTGTGAGAGGACATCAAACCTTCTTGATGATTCTCATATAACTATCAGATCTCTATGTTTAAATATGTGTTCATTACCTATAGAGTACATGGTCTCATTGTGTTTAATGAAATGTTTGTCATTGTTAGGCCTGGTTAGGTCAAGTTCTTGCCTAAGTTTTGTATGGAAGGCTTTGTCTTGTGTCATTCATTTTTCTGGAAAGTTTCATTGAGTTTTAGGCAGTGTTTTGGAGAGTAGTCCCGAAAAAGTGCCCCAAATCTCGCGGTCACAAGCATAAAATTGGGTGAAAAATACTACAGTCACTCCCTTACAGGCTTATGCATGTGACTGGAGGGCTATAGTCAAATTTTTGTAGCATTCTGCCAGTGTCTGGGAGTCCAGGACATTGAAAAATAGGCTTAACTCAGGGTTTGGGCACTTAGAAGGGCATTTTAGCCCTTGGGGGTCCTATAGCACCCGAGGGAAGTCAATAAGGTTTTGGTTTTGTCGATTCCACTTCCTTAAGGTGATCTAGGAAGTTGAGTCATATCATAGTATCCCTCAGCTCATGTTTACCCTGACAAGCCGATGAAAGTTTGGCAGATATGGGATGGGTGGTTACAGAATGGTACCAGAACATGGTTCAACACTTAGACTAGATGGGTGGAATGTGTTCGTCATGCATGCATGTTAATCATCTATGTGATTATTATGCATGCATTAGAGTAGTAATTGTTGCAGTTTGTGTCATCATGATGTTGGTATGTTATGATGCTAATGTGTTGACTAAGATAGAGCAACAAAAGCATATTATTAGAGTAAGGTTGCAGTTTTGGACGTCGAGGTAAGAGCAGATCATCATATAGGTTTTTATGTTTGACATATAGGTATGATGGTTAATAATTGTTATATGCATTATGGTTACATACATGCTTGTCTTTCTATCATTGTTGTGGTTACATGCATGGTAGATGCTAGTTGATCAGTGTGGTCTTATGCATATGCGTCAGATAGTCATGAATAGTAGTAACTTGTGTTATATGCATTGTGGTTGTCCACAAGATGATTATGGTCATTGCATTTAAGATCTTGATGTTATATGTATCGTGCTAATCTGGATTGGCTTATGCAGGTGGTAATGGTTATGATATTTAGGTATGGGTTGATATACTTGTGATATTGTGTCATACTAATCAAGACTGACTTATGCAAATGTGACAGTCTCCCCTGAGATACATTGAGGTATGTGTTTAATTATGTCGTCTATTTGGTTTATCTAACATGGTACGTTTACGAGTTGTTTGAATGTTTGATTAATTGCGTGATATGAGTATGTGTGTATAAGATTGCATGAAGAAATGATCTTGTTTTAAGATGGTTGTACTAACACATTATGTGTTGAGACAACTGATATGCACTTGAGTGTAAGTGGGTGCTAGTTGTACTAGTACTATGACTAATGACTGATAGTTGATTATGACATGGTTGTTAGTCTTGGTAAAGGATGATTTCAAATTAATACATATGTTGTCTTGATCTTTCGAACAAGTGCCTGACATGTGTGAACAATTGCAGGGAAACATACTTAGTAATAACATGACAAGGTAACAAATGATTTATTTATATAACTAACAACTGAGTGATGTGATAATACATAATAAGATTCAATTATAGCAAGGAGAAAAGGTAAAAGAAAGGAATTTGATGAGAATTCCTTTGGCTATGTTTGGCAGCTTCAATTCCAAATGAATGAGTGCTTTGCATACATGAATTATTCTTAACCTTGATTTTGTCTAACATCACGTGGATATGTGTTATATTTGTGAACATGCATTTAAAAGGTTTATTAGCTAGTTTCTAGTTATGACTGGATTCGTCAAGGAATTGGAGTCCCTCGAGAGATGGCATGGATGTGTTCAATTGCAAGGCAACATGCTTGGCACAACAAGGTAACTAGTATATTGTTATATTTATTTATACACTGACAGTTATGTGTTTATGGCAGTATCATGTAGGGATTGCATAGCAAAAGAGACTGTCGTGAATCTCGAAGAAAGCTCAGGTCGAGCTTTCCTTTGGGAGTATTGGGAACCCATGGGGGTTGATTCATGGTGTTTATTACTAGTTTTGTGCTTTCGGTGCTTTGTGATTTATTTGCGCTTGATTTGTAGTTTTCTTATGTCTGGTGCATGGCCATGCCACTTTGTTTGTGGTGTCATATTGCTATTGGTTTTCGTGGTTTTATTATTGTTTGTTTCTTGTTCTTGCCTTTTATGTTTTGAGGGTCTTGAGAATTAGTTGCGGAAAGAGTAAAGTTAATAGAGCTCGGGGAGAGATGGATGGAAACCAACAGGTAATGTGAGACTTGGATGAAGCTCAATGCATGTATAAGAGAAATTGAAGGCAAGAATATGACAACTAGTTGTATTGGTTGGGTCCATTGGGGTAAATGGATGGTGGAAGGATAGTCATGAGAAGGGTATAGTAAATGGATTTTGTAACATCCCCAGGTTAAAAGTTCATGTAATAAAAGTTAATAAAGGAAAAATAAGACCAAGGTCAAGGTACACGTATTCCAAGCTTAATGTTGGGCAAAATACCCTAGTGGGTATCACTTATTGTGGGAAATTGGCAAAGGAAATGGCAAGGATTTGAAAAGAAAAAAGGCATTATTGGCATTTTATTTATGAAAATAAAGGAAAATAGGAGAAGAGAGAGGTGAAAGGTCATAGGTTACATGTGAGGAGGAAATTGAAGGAAAACTATAGAAAAATGAAGAAATTAGAGGCATCAATAATAAAAAGACATCAGAGCATTAATTGGTAGTCTTTTGTCAGCTCATCTTCAGAATTGGTTTCAGAGAGGAGAAGAGTGCCAAGCGAAGAAGGAAAGCAAGGATCAAGTGGGGAAAGGTTGGATCAAATAACATGTTGCATGTATGATTTCCTAGCTAGTTTTGGCATGCATGGTATGTGCATGTGTGTATTTGGTTTCATTATTGTCAATGGCATGGATTTTTCCGGTTTTTTACGGTGTTTTTCAGCCTTGCCTTTCCATTTCCGGATAACCATGGTGTGATGGGATTCTTTCTCGATTGAGCTTTGGATTTCCAGAAGGTTTTGGATCCAGGTGAGGTGGTCTCAGGAAAATCCCAAGGGTTGGAAGTGGAGATAGGAAAATTCCTCAAGGGATGGTGAAAGAATTCTGAGGCATCTAAGCTCAGTTTTTTTTTTAATAATCTCGTAGCCAATTTAGGTGAGATCGTGGTATGGTGAGGGTGGAGGTGGTTTAACCATTGAATTCCCTTGGTTGTTCATATATTAGCTTATCCTATGATATCCCATATCGATGCTTGAAATACGGCATGGAAGTGATTGGATGAAAGAAAGATTTAGTTCATCTCAATCTATGGTGAAGTGGTACATGGAAGTCCCTGAATTGGTCAGCTTTTGCATATGGTTAATAAGAGTTAAGTTTCTCTTGCCTTTGATAAGTAAATGTACATGTTATTATGTGGCTCTAATGGTTGTTCTATCATTGTTATTTATCTGGTTATATGTTGGCTATAAGCATGGTTATATGAAGGATTTAAGTATGGCTCTTATCACGCTTCCATTAATGAATGTCTGGTTAATGAATGCATGACCTAATTGGTGTTATGACAACTATTATGAGAAGGCATAGATCCTTCTTGTAAAACCTCAAATAAGTTTTCAGGCCCTTATGTTTAGATATGCATTCCTGACCTGTAGGTTGCATGTTCATCATGTGTTTGATGGAATGTAATTCTTGGTTAGGAGAGATCAGGCCAAGCCCTAGTTTAAGTTTTCGTTTGGAAGCCTTGTTTCTATGTGATTCATAATTTTTGGAAGTTTTAATGAGTTATGGATAGGGGCTTGAGTCTTAGCCTTGAAAAAGTGGCTTAGAATTCAGGGTCGCTATAATAGAACTGACTAAAAAAGTCCATAGTCATTGGGAATCAAGCCTATGGGAGCGGCTGGAGGGTTACAGTCACCTCGCCTTGGTAAGGGAGCGATTTAGGTTCTAGGTCATATAAATAGGGGGTTCGACACCTAGAGGGGTTAGGTTGCTCCTGGAGGTTCTATGGCACTTGAGGGAGGTCAGTAAAATCTTAAGTTGTCGACTCCATTTACTTAAGATCGTATAGGAGGTTGAGCCTTATCATAGTGACCCTCAACTCATGTTTACCATGGGCAAACCAGTGAAAATGGGTAAATGTGGGAGGAGACGCTTATAAGGTGTTATCAGAGTGAGTTGCGCTCTCTTTGGGTAAAATCTAATGTTGTCATGGTTATGGTTGTCATACATGGAGCCATGGTATACAGTTGGTAAGGTCATGTATGATGTTTTTATATTGATATGATTATGATCATATATGTATCATGCTAATGTTGACTATTTTTCAGATGAGATAAGCCTCCATGAACATCAATATGGTATGGTTTTGATTTTGGTATCTATTTGGTTTATCTGACATGGTCTACTGGAAAGAAGAAGAGAATCGGAGATGATGAACAAAATGGTAGACTATAATTCTCGTGACTCCCCCTACAATCAACTGGGTAGCAAGGAGATGAGTATTCTCCTGGAATAGCATACACATTGAGGAGTTTGAGGGCAAAGATCAAAAGTTGCAAAGTAGACAATGACAGGTTGGTTGAGGCTCAGGAAAGACTTGCAAGGGTTCAGGAAAATGAGGTAGAAGTCAATTTAGTAATTCTTCAGAGCTTGTCGAAATTGCATAGACAAGGACGATTGAGGATCAGTTAAGAGTAGAAAGAGAAAACTAATCGAGCCTATGGTAGCAAGTCTCAGTCCCGAAATAGGTTGGATAAAGGGGATATAGTCAGAGGCGACAAATCACTAGATACACCTGACAGGAGGATTGGTATGTATGGCCATTGTTAGGGTCCTATAATTTATAGGATCTCAAGGTAATTGAGTGATGTATCTCAGGAATCCTATTTTGTAAATACTTGTCAATTTGCCAATGATTTCCAAATAAAAAGAAATAAAGAAATAAAAATGAAAAGACGATATAAAGAAGAAGAATAAAGAGAAAAACAAAAATGTTGAAAAAGGAAAAAGATTAAACCCCGCCAAAAAGAAAGAAAATCAAAAAGAGAATCATATTGAAAGTGTTGCAAGTCTAAATGCCACTACTCATACATAGTTTTTTGTTTCATTTCTGTAAAATAAAATTGTGTGCAGCTTGTTCAAAATGCCACAATCAATTGCTTTAGTTTAATCATATTGTTTAGACTTCTTTAAATTTCTGTAAATTAGATAGAGAATGAATGTTTAACCAACAGTTTAATCTGGATAAATCACTAGTTAGGTAGAAAATGACATTGACCCAACAGTTTAATTTGGGTCAATAGGAGAAATAAGGGATAGGTTAGATAGTTTTTTCTTTATGCATAAAAGAAAATAGAAATGGGTTTGCTAGTCTAAGTGCACCCTAGAGATCAAAATAAAAAAATGCTAGTCTAGCTAAGGGTAGGTAGATTTGCGGGTTTGCTTAAATATCAACATGCATAAATTTTATCCTAAGTTTGAGGATAGGGAAAAGAGGGGAAAAATGCATACTATGCATTATGTATGTCAAATGTTATTATTAATCCTTTATCCTAAATTTAGAAGATAAAATGTGTGCTGGGATAAAATGCTTCACACCGTAAATTTTCCCTTTTATCTTAAGTTCAAAAAGGTAATAAGACATGCGCAAATGGGCAAATGTTTTTCTGTCATTTGCGATTAAACTTCAATCACGATCATCACCTCGGGATCTGATCCCACGCTCCATCCATGACCATTATCCTTTTTCATCCCCCCCATTCGCTTTCTCCCTTTACCCCCCCGGGGGGGTCTGGAAGGCGGTATCTTCCGCCGGGCCCTACCGTCTACGTGGCGCATCCTGGTGATTTCACACCCCCGTGCTGATACCGGTTATTGCCCATCACCCCCTCTAGAAATTGCCCGTCTTGCATCCGTTCATGTCGTGCCCCCACCACTACTTCTCCACCACTCTCCGCCTACCACCTGTCTCGACTGTTGCTCTAATTAAATGTCTTCCCACTTTATACCCGTTCGCATTCAATTTTCCCAGGTAACCATTTAGTCACAGCCCCGCGCCATTTCCAACGGGACATTGCCTCTACTTTTAAATAGATCCAAAGCACGTCATTGGCAATCTTTCAGCTCTCATTCTGTTTATGTTGTTCATAGTTTCTTGTCGCAATCTCTATGAGAGCATTCGTGTCACCAACATCCCGACAGTCACTGACCTCCTTGTGCTTTTTCGCCTAACACACTATTTTTTTTGAACCCTGTAAGCCTTCTTTGCCTATCCATTTTGTTCAAAAATTGTTACAATCATGCCTCCTAAAGCTAATACCCAGGACCAGGCTATTAACCCGTTAATTCCACCTTCTGTAGACCTGGATAACATACCATTGGCAGACAAGTATTATCAGATAACTAAGACACTTTGTGATTGTGATTTCATCGAGCTATACTGTTGCTTAGAGGATAAACACTCTGATAAAACTGATGAGATAGGACTCTAGGAGTCAAACCTCCCCCACTATATTTTTCGTGTGACATTTCAAGCCCCAGAATTCGTGAGAAGATGCCAAGCTTGCTTTGTCCCTGCCTAAAGAGCCATAATTGCACCTTCAGGTGACATCCTTTTCACCATCACAACCAAATCTATTGATCAAATGATGTTGGACCCTTTTTCCCTATAAGCCCTCACCCAGTTTTATAAAAAGCTGGATTTTGTCACTAGAGTTAGGTTTTTGAAATTTTCCTGCCAGAGAATGCCCAATTGCCCAAGAATAATCCTCCTCATCCTTCTTCCATTTTCCTTGATCAAGCCAAGCAGAATATTTCTATTGTTTCTCATATTCTAGGCTACCATTTTGATTAGTGGGTAGATGGACCTATTTTAGGATTCCTCTCCACATTTTCCACATACAACAAACCCTCTACAATTTTCAATTTCAGTCAATTCTTGGTTGACAATATCCATGAGCATTTCATCAAGTTTCCCACATAGTAGGTGTTCAATTACACCTATATTTTAATTTACATGTTCATCTACTATCAAGCAGAGAAATTCACTTTTGCATTGCAGAAATTAGATGATGCAAGGGATCAACAACCAATGATCTTTTGGACCTCATTGGTCATGAAGGAACAACATGAATTCACCTACAAACAATTTATATAATACTTTTTTCACCCAGCTATGAACATTCTCTATAGTATAGTGCAGCCTAGGATCGGTGGGGAGATTAAAAGGATTCTACATCTATCAAACCAAGCAAAGACCGAAGATTGGTACCTGTACCAAAACTGCACAGAGATTAGAGTCTAGGGATGTGAATTGGCCCCCTACAAGCTCCCCAAGTACCTCCCAATGAGGATCTTTGCACTAGAATATTTCAGGAAAATGTTAAACTTGGATGAGATCCACTTTGTAGTAGCAAAGAAGAAGGCACAATTCATAATTAAAACACAGGTGGGCCCATTTGTGTGCAACACAAAAACTGCAGGGGAGGAGGCAGATAAAATATTGAAGGAGATGAAGTTCAACTTGAGCTTCACATGGTCTTATGACCCCTATGGCATCATTTCAAAACTCAAAGTGGATAATAAGAATACTCCTTATATCCATACTTCTAGACCAGACATAGAAAAATATGCCAATCAGTTGGAATGGGAAAAAAATACCCTGCAAGAAGCTGAAGAGTAGATTGTGTCCACTTCCAGTTTGCAGACTCTTGTTCCTTAAGAAAAATCCAGCAAAAGGCAAAGTGAGGAAGGGTCATCATCTACAACAGGGACTGAAGCCAGAGAATTTAGAATCAGTTACAGAAAGAGGCCCAAGGTGATTCATAAACTAGATGTAGACAAAGAAATGGAAGAACAAACAGATATCCTCATCACAGATTCTCCACCAGAAACCATGAAGTTCACTACTTCTCCTTCTGAACCTTCATCTTTGAATGGTCATAAGGAGATCGAGCTAGAAACACACAGTGTCCAGACTAAAAAAGAGAAAACAATGTTTGATAGGAACCGAGAAATAAAGCTCAGAAATTAAATCTTGAAGAACAACACCTACAACCAATTTTGGAAGGAGACTTCCAGTTCACAAACTAGACTTCTATCAGTAAATGATACTGAACATGGCAGAATGCAAATGGCCTTCCTTGAGGCCCAAAATTCAAAACCAAAATCTACATCTGACTATAAGAACACCACCTTTGAGTTCATCACAAAGGAGATACATCCCATCGATCAAATGGAGATGCCCAAACAAACTGGTGAGATGATATTGATAAGGGTATTCGGGAAGAAGAGTTGATTTAGGATGAGTTTGAGAGACTCTTCAAGAAGAAGTACCTATCAGAGAGGTACTATGATGACAGAGCTAAGGAGTTATATGAGCTCTAGATGGGTTCTATGATAGATGATGAGTACACTAGTAGGTTCCTGGATTTGTTGAGGTATGTGCCTTACCTCAAGGATGAGAAGGCTAAGATTCAGAGATTCATCAGTGGGTTGCCAGTAGCATATAAAGACCGGATTGAGTTTGATGAGCCTAAATCGTTGGAAGAGGCCATTTGGAAGTTGAAGCATTGTTATGAGTAGTCAAAGCGCAAAGCTAAGCCTACGTGTGATTTGAAGGGGAATGAGAAAGTTAGAGCGAAATATCCACCAAAGCGAGGAAGATCTCAAGATGCAGGTGAGAAATAAAATGTTTCTCCTCACAAGAAATTTAATGCAATTGAGAAGGGACATGGGTCACAACCTAGAGGTGATGGTAGGGGATCGTTTCCATGTTGGATATGTGGCAAAGATCATCGTAAGAAGGATTTCCCATTGTACCAGGTTGGTAGGCCTCTGATCTACATTGATTAGGAGGTGCAGGCAGTTGGGGATGTTGGGCATAACATTCCTTGAATTTATGCAGTTGTAGAAAACAAGCAAGAAGATCACTAGGAATCCATTATTGAGGTGGAAGGTAAGCTTTGTGTTTAAGTTGTTTCTATTTTGATATACCCTGGATATAATTCTAGTTATGTTAATCCTGACCCAGTGGATAAGTGTGGTTTGAGAAAAGAAGTGCATGTAGAGTCTTGGTTAGTGTAGTTGGCTATAGGTACTAAGAAGAGTGTTCATCAATGGATATGAGCTTGTGCATTTGAGTTGAATGGTATGCCTACAAAAACACACTTGAATGTACTTCCACTGGGATCATATAGCATTGTTTTGGGTATGGATTGGTTGTATCTTCACATGACCAAAGTATATTGTTATGACAAGGCTATTAAGTGCTTGGATGACAATGGGGAAAAGAGAATTCTGAAAGGAAAGAAGAAGCCTACATTAGTTAGGATGGTCACCGCTATGCAGGCTATGTGCATTTGCAGGAAGGGGTGTGTACTATTTACAATCCATATTTCCATTGACAAGGGTAAGGATGTTGAAGATGCAAAAATATTCAAGATATACCTTGTATTACAACATTTCAGGATGTGTTTCCAGCAGAGATTCCAAATTTTCCTCCCCACAGGGAAGTTGATTTCTCTATTGAGTTGTACCAGAAGCAGCGCCAACATCAAAGGCACTTACAAGATGAGCACACTAGAGTTAGTAGAGTTCAAGTTGCAGCTAAAGGAGATGCTTGATAAGGGATACATTAGGCCAAGTGTATCGCCTTAAGGTGCACCTGTATTGTTCATGAAGAAGAAGTATGGTATTGTTAGATTTGCATTGATTATATGCAGCTGAACAAGGTGACGATCAAGAACAACTACCCATTGCCGAGGATTGATGACTTGTTTGATCAGTTGAAGGGAGAAACAATGTTTTCAAAGAATGATTTGAGATCAGGATACCATCAAATACGTATCAAAGAAGAGGACATATACAAGACTACTTTCAGGACCAGGTATGAGCATTATGAGTTTGTTGTGGTTCTTTTTTATTTGACTAATGCCCCAACTACTTTTATGTGCTTGATAAAAAGTGTATTACGTCCTTATCTGGACAAGTTTGTTACTGTATTCATTGATGATATATTGATATATTATAAGAATGAGGAAAAGTTTTTCGAACACTTAGAAGATGTATTGATATTGCTAAGAGCATCAGTTGTATGCCAAGCTTATCAAGTGCAGCTTCTTTCAGACAAAGGTACATTACTTGGTATATGTTGTCTCCAAGGAAGGCATGGTAGTGGATCAAGAAAAGGTAAGGGTTATCATTGAGTGGGAAACTCCTAAGAACATGGATGAATTCATATCATTCATGGGGTTAGCAGGTTATTATAGTAGGTTCATCAGGAACTTATCATGCATTGCATACCCTATCACATCATTGCAGAAAAAACGTAAGAAATTTGCATGGGTAAAGGAGTGTGCGGCCAATTTTGACTAGTTGAAGCAGTTGTTGACCAATTCTCTAGTTCTTAAGATTGTAGATCTAGCAAAGAGTTTGTGGTGTGTATAAATGCCTAGAGGAGAGAGCTTGGTGGGGTCTTGATGCAAGAGGGACATGTGGTGTGTTAGGAGTCTAGGAAATTGAATGAGCACGAGTAAAACTATGTGACTCATGATCTTGAGTTGGCAACTATTATTCATGACTTGAAGATGTGGAGGCATTATCTTCTTGGTAGGAGGTTTGTATTGATGAGCGATCATAGTGGGTTGATATTTGTTTCACCAAGCAAATTTGAATGTTAGGCAGGCTAGGTGGTTGGCCATGATCAACAAGTCTGACTTTGAGATCAGATACAATAAGGGTAAAGAGAATAGGGTTGCAGATGCTCTCAGTAGGAGAGTGTAGATGAACCATGTTGCAGCAATGAGCTCTTATGGGGCAGATTTACAGGATCAGATTTAACAGGCAGGCCGGCAGGATGACAGGTACATGGAGTTTAGGCACAAGTTACAGTAGGGTACAAGTGATCAAGATGCGGACTATCATCTCACGATAAATGGTTTGATGAGATTCAGGGACATGGTCTATGTGTCGGATGGCAGTGGGCTCAAGAAGCTTATCTTTAGGGAGTTTCATGTCAAACCATATTGAGGACACCCAAGATATCAGAAGATGGTGACAATGATAAAGAAGTTCTACTATTGGTCAAATCTGAAGAAGGAAGTAGCAGATTTTGTGGCTAGATGTTTGGGTTGTTAGTGGGTGAAAGCAAAGTGTAAGCATCCAAGTGGGTTGGTTCAACCCATTCTGATTCCAGAATAAAAATGGGAGGTCATTTCTGTGGATTTCATTACAGGTCTTTCGAGGACATCGAGGTAGCATGGTTGTGATCGATAGGTTGATCAAGGTAGCTCACTTCATTCTAGTGAATACTACTTATGCATCTAGTGAGGTGGCACATGTCTTCATCAGGGATATCGTGAGATTGCATGGTGTACCGAAGAAGATTGTGTCGGATAGGGATGCTAAGTTCACTTACAAGTTTTGGAAGTAGATGTTTGCAGGTTTGGGGACAGAGTTGGACTTGAGTGCAACTTATCATCTACAAACATATGGAAGAATGGAGATGGCCAGCAGGATTCTAGAGGATATGCTGAGGATGTATGTCATGCACCGATAGAGGAGATGGGAGGAGTATCTTCCATTGGTTGAATTTGCTTACAACAATGGTTATTAAGAGTCATTGAGGATGAGTCCGTTTGAGGCATTACATGGGCAGAGTAATAATACTCCCATCAACTGGAGTCATCCATTGAACAAGTACTTAATAGACTAGATATGTTGGCGGAAATGAATAGGAGATGTAGGTTATAAATAATAATCTAAAGGCAACATAGGACAGGTAGAAAAGTTATGCATACCAACACATGCATTTAAGGAGTTTCAGGTTGGGGAGCATGTGCATTTGTGAATCAAGCCCAATAAGAGATCCTTGAGGATTGGATAATGTGCCAAGTTGGCACCACAATATTGTGGACCTTTTGAGATCTTTGAGAGGATTGGACCAGTGGCCTACAGACTTGCACTGCATTTGACAGTGAAAGTCCGTGATGTTTTACATGTTTCATTGCTTAAAAGATATGTAGAGGATGTTGATCATGTTATTGATTGGTTTGTATTACAGGTGAAACGAGTAGGATAATTTCAGTTAAAACCTCAGTGCATATTGCAGCGAAAGAAAATCATGCTCTGGAATAGAGAAATTGAGCAAGTTAAAGTGTAGTGGAAGCACATTGGGCCCAATGAAGCTACATGGGAGATGGTTGATAATATGTAGACTATGTATCGTTCATTGTTTTTCGATTGAGGCAAAGTAGTTTTGGTATATGTATATAAGTACATGGATGTAAATACCGTCATGAGTTGTGTTATAAATCTCCAATAAGCGATATGGTTGTCATGTTGTCTGGATGGTTTTGCTTTTGAGCAAGTTATTTATTGTAAATACTGCAACGAGCTAGGTTATAAAACTCCATAGGTAATATGTTTTGGTTTTTTGTGGTTTTACTAGTTATAGGTGTCATAGAACACCGAGGAAGGTGTTACCCTAAGGGGGAGGGGTCTATAATAGCCTCGGGTTAAAATTTCATGTAATAAAAGTTAATAAAGGCAAAATAAGTTCAATGTCAAGGGACACTTATTGCAAGCTAAATGTTGGGCAAAATATCCTAGTGGGCATCACTTGTTGTGTCTTACGGCTAACGGGAAATTGGTAAAGCAATGGCAAGGCTTTGAAAAGGCAAAAAGGAATTATCGACATTTATTTATGAAAATAAAGGGAAATAGGAGAAGAGGGAGGTGAAAGGTCACAAGTTGCATGTGAGGAGGAAAATGAAGGAAAATTAAGGGAAAATGAAGAAATTAAAGGCATCAATAATAAAAATACATTAGAGCATCAGTTGGTAGTATTTTTTAGTTCATTTTCATAATTGGTTTCAGAGAGGAGAAGAGCACCAAGAGGAGAAGGAAAGAAAGCAAACAAAAGAAGGGCAAGGGAAGACCAGGAAAGACAAGGAAAGCAAATGAAAGCAAGGATCAAGCGGGGAAAGGTTGGATCAAGCAGCTTCGACATGAATACTTGCAAGTAACAAGTTGCATGTATGATTTCGTAGCTAGTTTTCGCATGCATGGTATGTGCATGTGTGTAATTTGGTTTTGTTGTTGTCGGTGGCATAGATTTTGTTGTGTTTTGACAATTTTTTTAGCCTTGCCATGCCATTCCAGATAACCATAGTGTGATGGGATTCTTTCTCGGCTGAGATTTGGATTGCCAAAAGTTTTTGGATTCGGGTGAGGTGGTCTCGGGAAAATACCAAGGGTTGGGGGTGGAGATGGTTTTCTCCAGGAAGCTCTCAACAAGTGGGTGGAGATAGGAAAATTCGTCAAGGGATAGTGAAGGAATTATGAGGCATCCAAGCTCGGTTTGGTTTTGTGATCTCAAAGTTGGTTTAAGTGAGATCACAATATGGTGAGGTTGGAGGTGGTTTAACCTCTGGATTCCCTTGGTCATTTATGGATTGGTTTATCCCATGAGATCCCACATTCATGCTTGGAATATGGCATGGGGGTGGTTGGCTAAAAGAAATATTTGTTTCAGCGCAATCTATGGTCGAGTTATACGAGGAAGTCCCTGACTTGGTTGGCTTTTACATATGGTTAATAAGAGCTAAGTTTCTCTTGTCTTTGATAAGTAAATGTACTTTTTATTATTTGGCTCTAACGGTTGTTCTATCATTGTTATTTATTTGGTTATATGCTTGTTATAAGCATGGTTATATGACATATTTAAGTATGACTATTATCACATTTTCATTAATGAATGTTTGGTTAATGAATGCATGACCTAATTGGTGTTATGACAACTATTGTGAGAAGGTTCAACCCCTTATGTTTAGATATGAATTCATGACCTGTAGGTTGCATGATCATGTGTTTGATGGAATGTCAGTCATGGTTAGGAGAGGTCAGGTCAAGTCCTGGTTTAGTTTTTGGTTTGGAAGCCTTGTTTCTATGTGATTCATCATTTATGGAAGTTTCACTGAGTTTTGAGAAGAGGCCTGAGTCTTAGCCCTGAAAAAGTGGCTCAAAATTTGAGATTGTTGGCATAGAACTAACTTAAAAATTTCATAGTCAATGGGAAGCAAGCCTATGGGAGCGACTAGAGGGTTACAGTCGCTTGGAGGCCTTGGAAAGGGAGCGAATGAGACTCTAGGTCATAGACACATAGGGTTAACTCATGGGTTGGACATTTAGAGGGGTTGAGTTGGTCCTGGAGGTCCTGTGGCACCTTCAGGAGGCCAGTAAAGTCTTAAGTAGTTGAATCCATTTCCTTAAGGTCATATAAGAGGTTGAGTGTTATCATAGTGACCTTCAGCTCATGTTTGCCCTTGAAAAACTAGTGAAAGTGGGTAGATGTGGGAGGAGGCGATTACATATTTGGGGCATCAGATGCCTTGGTTATCTTGGGAACTGTTGTTCTCAATGTTGTGCATGTGTGCACAGATAAAGGGAGTTATCTTTATCTAGACCTTATGATATATGGTAATTATGTTGTGATCATGATTATGTTGATGTCTATATATGTATACATGTATGTATGTTTGTCGTTGTCTGATAGGGTCGTCAGAGACCATGATTGTTTTATGATAATGTTTATATGTATACATGTATGTATGTATATTGCTGTTTGACAGGATCCTCAAGAATCATGATTGCTTTATGTTAATGATTATATATATGTATGTATGTATGCCATTGTCTAACAGGGTCATCAGGGATCATGATTGTTTTATGCTGATGTTTATATGTATATACGTATGTTGTTATCTGATAGGGTCACTATGATCATTCTTGTGGAGGAATGATTGCTTATGCAGGTGAATGGCATGAAGAGGTTCTTGGTTTATGAGGAGTCAAGTGGGAAGAGTAGCCCTGACAGATCTATGGGGTCGGTATCATGTGGATATGAATTGGTATTATGTGATTATACTATGTATATCTTTATGTTATGGACAGGTTATGTTGAGGGATACATCAAAGGAATGAAATTAGTGTGATTTGCAACATGTTGGAACAAGCATGAATAGTGGAAAGACACTAGAAGCAAGGTTGCTTGGTAGAGTCAGTATGTGGTCTCTAGATGTGTAGTACTATTGTTGTGTATATGTTGTACCTATAATGTTGTGTACATGTTGTATAGCAGTGTTATGTACATATGATGTTGTATATGTGATGCTATGTACATATGGTGTTATGTACGTGTTGTATATGCGGTGTTATGTACATATGGTGTTGTGTACGTGTTGTATATGCGGTGTGGTGTACATGTTAGATATGTGGTGTTGTGTACATATGTTGCCATGTACAAATTGCATATGTGGTCCTACGTACATATGGTGTTACGTACGTGTTGTATATGTAGTGCTGTGTACATATTGTGTTGTGTGCATATTGTACATGTGGTGTTGTGTACATGTACATGGGGTGTTGTGTGCAAGTGGTGTTGTGTACATGTCGTGCATGTGGTGTTATGTACACGTCGTGCATGTGGTGTTGTGCACATGTTTTGCAAGTGGTGCTATGTACATGTGGTGTTGTGTACACGTTGTGCAAGTGGCGTTGTGTACATGTTGTGCAAGTGGTATTGTGTACAGGTGGTACTATGTACATGTGGTAATGTGTGCATGTCATACATGTTGTGTTGTGTACATGTGGTATTGTGTATGTGCATTGCATAGTCGTTTGTATCGTGACATGTGTATTCTTTTTCTTGTACATTGGGTGTAGGTGTATGTATTGCGTTGTGTTGTACACCGGGCGTAAGTGTATGTATTGTCTAGTGTTGTACATTGGGCGTTGGTGTATGCATTATGTTATACACTGGGTGTAGATGTATGTGTTGTGTGGTACACCGTGTGTGGGTGTATATGTGTGATGTACATTGTGTGTATGCGTATGTGATTGAAGAGAAGAGAAGTACTGGATGCTTGTCGGGTGTGGCAACCAATCCAATGTGCATATGGATAGGACCAATTGAAGGACACATATTTGTATTTTATTTCATCTTTATTATGCATGTGATCTATGATTCTTATTTATGATGATTACATGTGATTCATGATTTTGATTATGATGGTTGAGTTTTGAGCTAACCATATGTGGTACGTTTATTCATGATGTTTTGATCAAATAACTGGTTTGACTTGTTATGACAAGAAGTGAACAAAATTGCAAGTGTACCTTATTTGTAACACCCTCGTCCCACATCTACCCAAGTAACTAGCCAACTTGGGTAAATATGTGACGAGAGGCCACTATAATGGGATTCAACCTCCTAGGTCACCTTAAGGAAGTGGAATCGATGGTAACACACCAGAAAAACCTTCCACATCAGCAACAAAACTCCTAGGAGCCATCCCAGCTACTAGGTCAACCAACCCTTGAGACCAACTGAAGTTTTAGTGCATAAAAACTCTGGGCACTCCCTTGATATGGACAAGGGTGCGCCCGAGAGACTCCAAAAGCTCCCACAACAAGGGCAAGGGAGTTTCTAGGGAATTTTTTCCCTAGTGATGTGCCCGCAACTCTGAAATTTGTGCCACTTTTTTAGGCCCATAGCACAAGTCACTACACAAAAGTCAACGACACCTTCATAAATGAATTTACACAACAGAATAATACATTTGCAAAAACATTAACAAGGACTAGACTGGACCCCTACTAGACATGACATGCATTTTGTCAAACATGTCACAAACATGAAAGCCACAGGTCTTAACAACATAACTGAGCATAGGGGTCTCATACTTGTATGAGATTCACTATGAGGCATTGCTTCCTTATCACATTAGTTGCATTATCATCTATTAGGCCATATATACATTGTTCATTCAATTACAAGTAAAAACATTATGAGAGCCGTACATCACCATTGTCATAATATATATTCATAGACAACATAATAATAGCAAACATACCAAGGAAACAACAACCATATAATCTACATGTGAACTAGTATAATACTCATGAAAGAACAAGGAGAAAAAACCTCATATTAATGATGCAAAGGCCAACCAGGTTTGGGAGTTCCACGAACCACCTGACCATATATTGGTTGAACCAAATCTTTCTTTCAGCCAATCACCCCCATGCCATATTCCAAGCATTAATGTGGGACTTAAAACTAAACTCAACCAGGGCTTGCTGAGGCTACACCACCTCACCCTCATCAATATAACCAAGCTTTGCTGCAATCCATCCCAAATCAATAGGCCATAAAACAAGCGTGGATGCCACTGAATTTCTCCACCTACACCATGAGGAATTTCTGTGTCTCCTAGTCTCTAGGCTTTACCGTAATCCACACTGGATCACTAGGCCCTAACCGAGACTCCACCTTCTAGGCTTTACCGTATATCACTCCATTCACCGACAAGGATAGGCCACCTAATAAAGGGAAACCACCTCTAGGATTTACCGTATATCCCGCCATTAACCGGTCGAGGATTCCTAGGCCCACCAAGGCACACAATACTTGGATTTACCGCAACCCACAGTCTGATTAAGGGGTCACTAGGCTAGTGGCTTTACTGCAATTCATAGTCTGGTTCAGGGATCACTAGGCCATGTGTTCTTTCTTTAAGGGATCCACCTCACTTAGCTTCGAATCCATCCAAAAATCCATCTCAACCAAAACATGAGAACCCCATCACACCATGGCTATTCGAAAATGGAAAGGCTAGGCTGAAAACATTGCCACACCTGGAAAAACCCATGCCATGACAGTAAAGAACCACATGTAATACCATGCATGCCTAATCTAGCAAGGAAATCACACATGCAAATTGATACCTACAAAGAATCCTGTTGTAGATGCTTGATCATGCTCTTGCTTGCTCCTTCCTTCCTCTTGCCTTCTTTGCCTTTCTTGATCTAATGCCAAAGTGGTCCAAGGAAACTCAAGTGTCCAAGAGTGAGAGAGAGAGAGAGAATAATGAGAGAGCTCCAAAACTAAATTGATAAAAGGTCCTTCTGCTGATCCTCATAAGCCTTTTTATCAATGAGGCCTCTATTTTCTTCAATTTCCATTATTTTCCTTCATTTTCCTCCTCACATGCAACTTGTGACCTTTCACCTTCCTTTTCTCCTAATTTCCATTATTTTCATAAATAAATGTACCAAAAATGCCATTTTGCCTTTCCAAAATGCCAATATCCTTAGCCATAATAAACCGAAATGAACACCCACTAGGATGTTTTGCCCACCATTCAGTTGTAGTACATTACCTATGACCTTGGTCTTATTTTTGCCTTTTTTAAATTTTACATGGAATTTTGACCAGGGTTGTTACATTGTTGATGAGCTATCGATGAGGTATCATTTGAATTTATTTTAATTTATTTTGACTCTAATGGGAAGTATGTGCTTGGTACAGGAAAGCATGGAAATGCTCGATTTGGGGTGGTTGAAACTGACTAGAAGAATTAGCAGCAAAAACAAAAGGAATTGGATCAGGAAACAATATGTTGGTAAAGCACTTCGAGAGCAAGGGCATTGTGGGATACTAGTACTCAATAGTGTCCAATGATTTCCATGAGCATGCTATGACTGGATGATGGTTTTGAGGCAAGGATATGCCTTGGTTTTTGGACCTTCCGATGTGAGGAAACCTTGCCAAGCGAGGGGTTGCCGGAGGGACCATGTAATAGAGAAGGGAAGGCCAGGGGAATACATTTGTTTTGGTCATTAGCATTTCCATATGGAATCAAACGAACATTAGGAGCGTTCCCTAGAATAATGAGTCGATAACTATTCACAGAGTGGACAAGTGGCGCAAGATTGTAGCACTGAACATTGCATGCATATTTGACTTTGACAGTGGATTCTAGACTTCCTGCTAAGGAGGTGAATCCTGGTATTACTTTGAGGGTGGAAGTGTGAGCCTTTGGATTCCCTTGTTGCTTATGTGGGCTATGTATCTGATGAGCCCCAAAATTGGTAACAATTTGGGCTCATTTGGCCTAATTTTCATTGTTCAGTCCTTGTTCAAATCCATCATTTTCTATAGTTTATGCATTATTTTTAGTATGTTTGTGTCTTTGGTACGAATAAGGGAAGTTACTTTTCCTAGGTGGTTAACACGTGCCTATTTCAGGTTTTTGACATATATTGGAGCAAAGTCAAAGCAATTATGAGCTATAAGGCAGCCAAGCCTGAAGTGAGGACTTGAAGGAGGGGTGCCTACAGCATTCAATGACCCTTCCTCGGGACCTTCACCTCCAACTCCGAGCTCCAAAGACCACCAAACAAAATCTAGAAGGCAGCCAATCAGCATTTAGAAAGGGACTGTTTGACTCACAGTTTGACAACCGAGTTCCACAGATTGAGGAGGCCAGCTAGGTCCCTTGTGATCTATAAATGTTGAAGCCTCAGCCTTCGTAAAAAGACTTTTGGAAACTATTGTGTACTTTGCACCTTAGTGATGCAGCTTTATTTTGTTCCTTTGTAGCCATTTTTGGCATGACTGTTATGATTCTTTTTGGATAATGAGAAGCAGTTTGGTTTCCTATCAAATCTGAGTTTTTCATAGGAGCCAAAGCTCTCAGGGTTGGGCCCAACTTGACAGCCTAGGACCTCCTTTTTGTATTATTGCTTTTCCTTTACGTATCATTGTTTTTTCCTTTATGCATTTGAACACATTGCTGTTAAGTAGATTTCGTTATGTTGCTGGAATATATCACTGTTTATGAATGAATTTGGTTTAGATGTTTTGGTAGGATAATAACAGCAAGATCTCCAAGGAAAAGAGACAACCACACTCCTGGTTTCATCTCGGCCTTATTGGATTTGGGGCTGGAATTGAGGAAACAGTGCTGCCTCACAAAAACACTAGTTTTCTTGTTTATGCAATCTTTTAGTGTGCTTGTTTTATTTGCAGAGATTAGTCATGGGTTTGGACATCTGAAATGTTTCTTTACATAGATGGTGTACAAAATTTTCTTCCCAAATAAAGTCGCTGCTCATTTATGTTGATTGATGGATAGAATAGACTAGTTTAGGATTTGATCATTTGCAGGTCTTTGTTGATTTGATCAAGGCCCACCGTGTAGGGCATCTTCTTCCTTCATCCATCCTCCCAACGCATCATCTAAGCCTCCTGTTCTGTCTCGTAGCTATTGTGTCTACGAAACCTTACCTCCTTGCTCATCATTGCCTTAGCCGTCTTCAAGCCAAGTCACCCTTCTACACCTCTTCTCCGATCCACCCACCAGTCCTTATGCCATTTTTAGACCCCTATCCTACCTCTGGATCCATCCATGCACCTTCCCTCACTCATCCACCTCCTAAAAACCGACTTCCATCCTGTAGAAATTTTGAAGTTTCCTGTAGAAATCCTGAAGTTTCCTGTAGAACCCCTATAGACTTCCTGTAGAAGCTCACAAGTAAGGTTTCTTGATAGCCAAACCTTGTGAGACTCTGGGGAAGAGTGTTAGGGACTCCTTAGACCCCCTCTGAGCCTCTCCAACCATTTCCAAGCATTCCTCTCCCTTGATCCACTCCTGCACAGTGAAGCACAGTTCAAGCATATGCATGTGAAAATCGACACTTAATCAAAAAAATACAAAAAGATACTTTCTAGGACAAAAGTAGTCTAAGACATATGCATTTTCCCTTTTTGAAGTCAATGGCGTCTCATTCAGTAGTTCACATTCTCATTTTTGCATCAGTAGAACTAGCTGGTAGAATTAGGGTTTGCTAGGGTTTGCATTTCTCTTTGGCTTTCAGTTTCTTTTCGCAAGTAGATTAACTCCCTTTGAGTTAGCTTTCATCCATCATTTAAAAGCTTCTTCTGAGAACTTATAGAAGTTGGCTAAAGCCCCTAGCGGACTTGTGCCAGCTGACCAGGTGATAGCTGCAACAAGAGCTAGTACTTGTGCATACATCACCGTCGCTTCCAAGTTTGTTACGAACAACTGGGTTGATAAAAGCAAAAAAGGGAGTCCCAGGAGTTGCAGAATTATTGCTGCAATACTGGAGCCCACCAGTCATTCTCAATATCAAGAATTTATCATAAGAAGAATCAGATTGGTAATCACATATGTATAGCATCATAGTAACCAACATTGTTTCACTAGCAAGCCCTTGACTGAAATCTCTATCTCTCATAATATAAGAGCACAATGTTGGTGATACTAATGACTATACACATCTTCATCATTGTCTCTCAAGGTACATACTCACCCGGGTGTTTACTTAGTATGGCCTTCTAGGACTATTCTTATATTGGATTCCTAGCCCTCAAAGAATATTGGTCCTCTTGCCTACTCTTATATTGGATGTGCTACACATCCTCAAAGAGCATTAGATGCCAGATGATTACCCAATCCTCCATTTTTTCTTCCCAAGTGAAGACAAGAATGTTGTGTCTATCTCTCCCTCTCAACTAGGGAAGATATGCCCATTCTTGTAAAGGAATGTACCCAAGATTCCTATGACCAGGGACTTGTCATAACTCCTTCTTAACTAGGGAATGTCCTTTTCATTAGCAACTTCTTCTTCATGGGCCCTTCAACTTCTTGATTAATTTATTTCCTTGATGTCATGAAATTCAGTCGAGATTATTCTTTGTAGGGAATTATCCATTGATCACTTTCCTTCTTGGTTCGTCATGTCATTTATTTCTTCATGGAAAGTGGCCTTCTTGGTACATATATGGAACCTTATTTATCTAGCTACTTCTTTCTCATCGTGCTCATTTAAGGAATTTCAATCCACCACATGAATGTTAGTTGTACTTGTACTTACAACTCTTGTTCCAATAGCCTTGCATGAACTCATCCAGATATTATTCAAGAAATCAAAACATAAAATTAAATCAAAACATAACATTAAATCAAATAGTACCTTATGAGATGGCTCTTCATCATGATGTATTCCTATAGGTATCAACATCTTGCATACATGTTGACACATCTCCCAAAGATATCCTTTGTCAAGGGTCTCCATCTTTTTCAGATTCTCATTAGAGTCTTTATATCTTTTCAGAATATTTCCTAGTTAAATCTTATTGGTCTTTTAGATGTTGATCGCCTTTATCATGGTTGCATATCTCATGATCTCTTCCTCTTACACATTCCATTTAAAGGAGCTTCCACTCATGGTTCCTTCATTGCGGTCAACCACCTATTGCTTCATATAAGGACATATTAGGTTGATTTCGTCTAATGTGACTTATGCCTTCCTGCATCCTTTCAAAGGAGGAGATCCTTTTGCCTTGATCATGCTTATCAATATAGAAGTAGTGATCCATGTTACTTGCAACCATACGAAATGACATTATAATATTAAACACAAGCATACATACCTCATTTATCTTTAGTTCATCTATGCCTCTTTCAGTAGCTTCCTCAATTGAAGTGTCTTCAACCTCTTGATCTACTTCATCTCTTATGGAATCATACCATCATCCATGAATTCCACAAGTTGGAGTCCCTAATGAAACACTTGCTTCCTCTCTAGAATAGTGAACCTTTTGATGAGGATCCCATCAAATAATCTTGAGGATCTTGCATATCCCCATCTGGAAGATGTTTCCTTTTTTATTGACTTGATGTATGATGAGATTTGTCCTGGATGACTTCCTCCTTTCCTTCAATGTCCATTGAGGTTCCCAAAAGCTATATACTTCATGTTTGATTGCATGGATTTTGTTCCTTCTGTCCTTCATGATTCCCATGGTGATGTCATGAGCTCTTTTTAATAATGCTTCCATGATGTTGTTGGTTACTAAATTTTCCTAAATTTTCCCTACCTTTTTACCCCTCTTTCACCTATTTCATGTCCTCGCACGATTAATTTGTATCTCAAGTAAAAAAGATATATATATATATATATTATATATATATATATTATATATATTGTATATATATGTATAATGTATATATATTATTGTATATGTATAGTATATGTATTTATGTATATATATATATATATGTATTATTTATATATATGTTATGTATATAATATATATGTATTATATATATGTATATATATATATGTATATATATATGTATATTATATATATTATATATATATTTATGTATATATATATTGTATATATATATATGTATTTATATATAGTAATATATATATATGTATATATAATATGTATATATATATATATATATATATATATATATATAATATATATATAATATAATATATATTATAATAATATATCTATAATATATATTTTGTCATGTATTTGTGAATTATTAATCAATGAATCATAGTCCTAGGGGAGCATTGCTCATGTGACTTGCTATCCCATGATTCTTTGCATATTTGAAAGGATGATAATTGACAAACTACAATTCAACTTATGGTTGTTGATGAGTTGCAACTCTATCTTAGGATCCTCGCTGTAATGATGATTCCACCTAAGAGAGTTTGTTGGACCAATATATTTTCTATCTTCGTATCTTGTTTATGTCTCAATGATCGTTGTATATTTGTAGGTAGACAAATGTTGTAATCTCTGGAAATGGTTGATACTATCTTTGTAACATTTAAATGTATAAGCAATGTTACGGGGCTAGGAAAGCTAACCACCGCAAAAGATAGATATGAGAATTCTAAGCATGTAACAACAAACTTCTATAATTTTATTTTGATTAATGCAATCATGATATTCTTAGTATTCATTAGTCTTTGATCTTTTACCACAACCTTGATTAGGGAGTTGGGCCTACTCTCTAGACTAGGTGTTGTTGGATTAGTGGTGTGCGTATATTTTCTTATGTTATGTTTATTTATTTATCGATGCAATGGTTCATTAAGTTGTGTTGCTGAGAATCTTAACTTGTTGTTATTGTTATTGCTTGGTGTTACACATTGTTATGTTGTTGATTGAATTTTCAATGTTGGGTAGGGAAACTGTGGCCTCGATAGACCTTGCATGGTAGCCTTGAAATAACTAGACGAGCCCCAGGTTGACAATTAATGTGGGAAAATGGTGAATTCTATAATTCATATCTAAACACCACCATTTTGGCATCGTTGTTGGGGAGGTTATTGAAGGTGTGAAAGTATGACCAGTATTGACCATAGGACTGATCTCGCATCCTGGGGAGGGAAGTTTTCTACCTTCTCGAGGTCTTGAGCATTATATCACTTTGGTTTCTTTGATTTCTTGTTTTTAGGACCACTCCCTTGTCTTGAGGAGGGAAGTTTCCACCCTGCTCCAGGTCTTGAGCATTAGATATATTTGGTTTCTTTGATTTCTTATTTTTTTAGGACCACTCTCTCTTCCTAGGGAGGAAAATTTTCACCCTACTCTAGGTCCTGACCATCAAATTTCCTTGATTATTTCAATTTCTTGTTTCTTTTAGGTACCACCCACTTGTCCCAGGAAGGGAAGTTTTTTTAGCATGTTTCAAGTCCCGAGCATAGAATTTATGGTTGGTTTGTCTTTATTTCTTTTGTTTTCCTTTTAGGGGCCACTCTTTCATCCTGGGAAGGGAAGTTTCCACCCTGTTATAGGTCCTGAGCTTCTGATAAGTTTGAATGTTTTCTTTTTCTTTTTGATTGCATAACTAGAAAAATGAATAAAAGGGACAGAGGAAGGACCCCAAAAAGAGGGAAAGATCTAGGAAGAGTTACCTACATC
Organism: Pinus taeda; assembly: GCA_000404065.3. Taxonomy (NCBI): domain Eukaryota; kingdom Viridiplantae; phylum Streptophyta; class Pinopsida; order Pinales; family Pinaceae; genus Pinus; species Pinus taeda. The sequence goes on from APFE030588843.1 coordinate 478,258, forward strand.
TAAGAAATAATTTCAAGAGTTGAGTCAGGAGCATCATAACGAGCTACTGTGAGGTTTAGATCTCATACGCGATCTGGAAGGTAGTTAGTTTCACAACCAGAACCTCCCCCAATAACAGAAGCTAAATTCAGGGAAGAAGAAGTAGGAAGCAGAGGATCAGAAGACTTGAGCATTTATAGTTCAGTAGAAGAAGAAGGCTTGAGGGAATTCACTCCACCATTTGATCGAGGGAGTTTTGTTAGATAGACTCAACCCCACATAGAAGAAAAACCAACATCTGTTGAGATTCCATGTGAATATTGGAAAATATTCATGGCTCATCCAACTTCCACGATCAAATTTGCAATTGGATATATTAGAGGCAATGCGCCTATGAAGCCTATTTCCATGGTATTTCTTCTGAAGATCTAGGTACATTCCTTTTTTAATTTGATTTTGTTTGTCGGGGATATGATTATATTTTTGATGCTCAGAAATTGAAGATATTCCCTACTAGTTTGAAGGGAACAATTATGAGTTGGTTTATGGGTTTAGGGGGAATATCTATTACAACATGGGATGACATGAAGAGTATTTTCCTTGAAAAATATTAGGACTATTACAAATCTCAAGATATTAAGGAGAAAATATTTAAGATTGTGCCAAAAGAGGATGAGAACATGGAGGACTTTGTGGAATGCTTCAAATACAGTCTGCAAAGATCTAGCCATAGTGATATGGATAAGGAAATATTAAAGATAATATATCTTCGTGCACTAAGGGAGGACTCTTTGGAACTCCTGAATGTGGTAGGAAAGGGACATATTTGAAAGGAACAATTCGACACCATCTATGAGTTGTGCATCAAATGTACATGAGCTGTGAGGCATAAGCAAGGAGTATGAAATCTCAAGACATATAGAAGTGGGGTTTCAAAATTAGAAATTGGAAACTTGCTGGATAATTTAAGGATTGATAATTTAAGCACATTATCCTCACAACTGGATGTTCTACAGGCAAAATAGAAATATATGGAAGCCAAGAAGGAAATGGTTATTTTCTTCCCTCAATGTAGGGAGAAACACCCGCTGAAGGAATGTCCACTCAATAATACTGCAACCTCTGCGATATGTGAGCAAAGTCATTCTACTAGCATGTTATTTTGGAGAATTTGGTATCTACAGATAAATACTAATTCCCTAGATAAGTAGCCATTTCTAGAACAATAGTTTAAAGTATTTTAGTCTTTCCCTATAAGTAATAGATAAGATGAGAAGATGAGAAGACCTACTTGTAGTTCCGCTTTCCTCTCGTATTCCTTGTATCAATCCTATCACTCCTTCCCATACTTAATACACTTAAGAAGTACCTGTAAACACAACAGAAAACAAAAAATCGATCAAAGAAAAAGACATATTGAATATAAGTGAATAGAATCAGACACATTTCATACATATAAGAATTATAAAACAATACAAACATATGGGAGAAAGATTCAAACACTTTATTGAATAGAAGAAGGAATTAAAACCATTTGTGTTTGATTCAAAGTCATTCCTCTAGCTTGGATCCTATCCACATCACATCAAAAGCATAACAAACTTGTAGCATTACAATACTTTCTTCAATGCCAAGTCTCAAAGCAGCATTATCTCCTTGAAATTCAACATAATCTAGCTCCTGATCACTTAGATGAGTGGTAAATTTATAGGGAGATGAAGTAGTTTTTGTCATAAATGATGGCATTGAATGGCCTTCCATACTTAGAATTAGTTCCATGGAGAAAGGGATGAGAGGATAGGATGCATCTTAACTCATTACTCATCCATTTTTGAGCTCATAGGATTTGATAAATAAGGGAACCTTCTAGATGACTCTAAAAGATAAGAATATTCCCCAAACCCTATGTGAATTTCACTCAAACTCACCCAGCGCAGGTGAAATAAAGCCTCAGTGCTCTGCAGAGCACCCTGGCATGGACTTAACTGCTCTGCAGCTCACCCTTACATGGGCCTACCTGTGCTGGTCCCTCTAGAGGCCATTTCTAGATGTCTTCAAGTCGTGAAACTGTTTGGGAAGGAGGCATTCAAAGGGGTGACTTATTTAGGGCATGTAGCAACTAAAATTAGGGTTTGATGGGCCCTAAAACATTGATCTGGATGATGGGATTGATGTGCTAAAATGGATCTGTAACAGCTGCCCCCTAAAGCATGAAGTCGGAAAAATTCCAATGTCGAATGAAATGCTTTACGATATGATGAGGAGGTATCGAAGTGGAAGGTTACTTGCATCAATTACAATATATATATATATCATGTTTTTTTATTTTTACATGAATTGCTGAGAGATGGCATACCCATGATCAACTTATAAACTTTCATTACATGTACATAAACAGTCATCTACATATATAGACCCATTATTGGAATGACTATCAATGTAAAGCCATTATACATATGATTTAGTTCTCCTGAAATCACAACCCATTTGGATGAAACTAGATCCGGGGTCTTCTATCTCATTCAATCATTCACTCAAGTACAAGTCATACCATGTGAATATGTGATCTGAAATCGACATGGGAAGACACCATCTGATTACCAGCCAATGATGTAAGATGTTAACAAATGCGAGAGAAATCACCGATAACGATAATGATCCTCAAGGTACTACAATACACTCTGCTTGGTGTGAATAAATGTTTTGATGTAAAACACCATATAAAGTCTTTCGATCGAAGGACATTGATGTTAACCTATCGCTGGAAGCGAGAAACCCGCCATTGATGTATGAAAGCCTCAAGGTATTGGAAGGGTGTTTCTAAGTCAAGTTCTTGGATAATGAGTTGATGTCGACAAGAAGCGACTCGTCGCAGGAGGGCCTTGATATATCCCATATTAACGACACGAAATGAGTATAATGATTTTGATTGACAACACAAAGTTTAGGAATGGTAGTCATTAAAATGAAGGTGTATGGTATTGCAAAAGATGAATTTTAGAATGACTTCTCTTGAACATATCGACGACATTGAATGAATTGGAAGCATTGACCCAAAACCAAAGTAATGGATGGTGTGATAGACCATAGGTATGATAACCATCAAGCAGATAACCCATCACAAATAGTTTGAATGAATTAGCAGCATTGACCCAAAACCAAAAGTTATGGATGGTGTGATAGACCATATGTATGATAACCGTCAAGCAGATAACCCAACCCAAATAGTCACAGTGATGAAGAGAAAGTGTCATGTTCAAGAGAAACCTGATACCATAAAGTGATTTACCCCTTTTTCCCATTTTCCCCAGTCATTGTTGATGAGTGCCTCTTTATTTTTAATCAATCTTAAGGAGGATAACATATGCTTATTGTATAATTCCACCCTTCGGGTAAATCCATTGCTATGTGATGTTTTAACAAGTATAGTGAAGGTGAAACTCGGTCTTGTCTAGATGGACAATTTTGTCACTATTTGATGTTTTAACAAGTTTAACAACAAAGATAACTCAGTCCTTTTCATGTTTAGAGAGTTTGAAAAGGGACAAAAAGAAAACTCCACAAGTTCTTTTTTGTAGATTGGTCTCTCAAGCCCGAAAAATTATAAAACAATACGAGAGAGAACCTATTGACCATGTTTGGTCAACATATTCCTTTTTTGTAAATAATCTATCTCAGTTCAGAAAAGGGTTAAATTTATACTGAGTAGATGTCATTTCCAATTCATTAATGACTTGAAAAGGGCAAGCGCTCATAAATATTTTCATATTTAGGGAGTCTGAAAAGAGCATAAAGAGGACTTCAATTTGAGGAACGAGTGGTGTCTAGGAAAGAAACCAGTTCTGGTGATGTTGGAATTTATCAAAACATGTTGATTTATATGAAGAGGCTGGCCAATAAGACCACTCATTGCAACTGTTCCTCAAAAAGGGTAAAACAACCAAGTGAAAACATATGATCGGCTAAAGGGATGGCGAAGATGGGATGAAAACAACCAAGGCTTCTGATGGAAAAGGCTGATAGAATGGCAATCAAGAGGGTTAAAATGGAGATGGGTTCATTTTTACACAAGCTTGAACCATAGGGAACTATGCTTGGATTCAGTTTCATGTTTACACAAGATTGAAACAACAAACTATGCTTGGATTTAGTTTCATTTTTACACAAGCTTAAAACGAAAAACTATGCTTAAATTTAGTTTCATTTTTACTCAAGATTGAAAAAAAAAAACTATGCTTGAGATTGGTTTACATGCCCCCAACATGATGAAAGGGAGAGTCTCCTATAACCAGATGGAAGTCACTGCGGTTAAGCAGGGTGGTTATCCAACACCTTCCTAGCTTCATCCAGATAGGGAAAAAGGTGAATGGAGTGATTCCTTTCACATAACCTATAGGGAAACTTAATCAAATAACTATGTGCATTCCCCCCAAGCTTCATTACATTCACCTAAGTAGACTACTCATGGCTATGAGGTGGATGGAATGACAGTTCATATATGAGATCAAGTGAAAGACTCAACTGGGATTTTACAAGATATAACCAAGGCTCGAATTGGAACTTTGCTCTAGGGGTCCTTGTTTCATTTTTTAATGAGCTTGACACAAGACAAGGAACTATCCTCATATTCTTGGTTTCATTTTTTAACGAGGTTGACACAAGACAAGGAACTACCCTCATATCCTTGGTTTCATTTTTTAACGAGGTTGACACAAGACAAGGAACTATCCTCAGGTGACCTATTTCATTTTTCAATGAGGTTGACACAGTAAAAGAACTATCCTCATATTCCTTATTTCATTTTTTAATGAGGTTGACACAACACGAACTATCCATGTATTCCTTGTTTCATTTTTTAACGAGCTTGAGACAAGACAAGGAACTATGATTATATTCCTTGGTTTCATTTTAATGAGGTTGACACAAGACCAGGAACTATCCTCATGGACCTGTTGCATGACCATTGATAGGAGGTCATGACATCCAAGAGGTTCTCATTAGATGGGAGAAAAATTTTCTCGAAGGAGAGATCAGGTTCTAATGCCCCCAGTACATAGTGTACAACATCACATAATTGATCGTCCATTGATGTAGGCATGGTGTTAGTGTCAATCTTAGCAACCTTCCTCTAGTGATCAAACATGCTCTTACACAAGTGATTTTAAGGTGTCAAGGTCAAATTTTATCATTTCAGCGAGTCTTCAAGTAAAACTTGGTCACTAGGCATTAAGTCTGGGGTTTGATTTTACCCTTGTCAAAGTTGTCCAAATGACATTCTATGTCACTATTCAGCTAATTCTACCATCATTCAAAGGGTTTTCATCATCATGTCAAGTTCCATTGGGTCATTTCACACCTTGTTCATGTTTCAGTTGTGCCTATGGCAAGGTTCATTTCCCTCTCCTAGGGTTTTGAAGATAATTTCTCTTGGATGGTCAAATCATCGGAAACAATTGTATCCTGATGTTGATACACCTTCCCCTATCCATAAAATACCTTATAAAACACTTCCCATCATTGATATCCCCCGAAATTCCTCATTTTCGCATAAACCCTAGTTTCTTGCTACAACCTAGCAATTTTCTATGGTTGGGCCTGTGTTTTGCCTTTTTGGACCCCTTCCCCTCACTCAATTTCTAAGATTCCACTTTCCCCTACTTCCTAACATCCCTCCATACTTCCCAAAATTTCCTCGAGAAGTTAGAAGCTCCCTATCCCCTTCATTTCACTTCATTTCGGCAAAAACCTTGTCCCACACATCGGGATATGTTTCACTCAAATGAGGTTTATGAGAAATCGAAGATGAATTTGGGAAAAATGAGAGATTTTTGCGTCCCTAACAGACCAAGAAAGATAAACCTCCTTCACTTTTTACATAGGTGTCATGGTAATGAAGAAATGTCAAAACTACAATTGCCTCGGGAGAATTGATGCACCTCTGGAGCAACCTCGGGAAAATATAGTTTGCTCCTATCTCGGTTTGCCAAATGACTTGTTTGATGATCAAAATGATACCTAGAGACAATTATCTTTCCTAGGCACTATCATGATCTCAATTTGGAGTTGAGAAAGGCATCAAAAAGTTGACTGTAACAGCACTCTGCCTTTAGGCAGCCTCATTTGGTACATTTCGACCAGTCTTGGGATATTTGATGTTTGACATAGCAAATAAATTCTAAATTGAAATATTCTGGCTGGGTTGGAACGTGGACTCAAAGAGATTTCCAATGAGCTATCATGAGATAGATTTGGAGTTGAGGACGACATTCAAAAGTTGACTGCAATAGCACTCTGCCTTGAGGCAGCCTCATTTGGCACAGTTCGACCAGTCTTGGGAGATTTGATTTTTGACAAGGAAAATGAACTCCAAATCAAAAAATTCTAGTGGGGTTAGAAAGTAGATAGGACAGGCTTTCCAAAGCGTTATATTTCACTAAATTTGGAGATCAATAAGGCCTCCAAACATCACCTGGAAAAGAGCATTACACACAGGAGGAGGAGCGCGGCGGTTTTATAAATATTTTCACTCCATATGGCCAGTTATACAAGTGGCAAAGGAAGGAAAAGGGTCACCCAAGCCATTTGTCATGTTTTTGACACTACCCCTATAGCTGATGTTTGGCTCTCCACCTTCATTTTGTGACCCTTGGACGTTCTATCTCTTCATAGCACATTCTATATATTGTATGCAAACCATTTGCAAAGCGAATTGGTTGGTTGGCTTGTAACTTCTGGGAGACTATGGGAAAGAAACTTTGTTTCTACACTGTATATTCTTACAGAGAATTAATGAAAGGCAATGGCTCTGTTTCATGAGATTCATGTGGTTGTGAGTGTAGCAAATGTGCCTCTTATGTTTTATATGTATCTTGTTATGTTTCATAGTTCATTTCATATTCATTTATGGTGAAATTTTTCGAATTAGATTAGGTAGAATTCAATTTTATTGCTCTACCTGTGGGAAAATTTCATGTACAGTGTTCATTCTTCTGTTGAAAAGGATTCATGTTTTCCATGCCCTTTTCACCCTCTTAATCAATCTCTCCATTCTTCCATATCTTAAAACTAAATTGCTATGCTTTCCGCCTACCTTGCCTCATGAAATAATCTGTGCCTTTATGTTAAGTTCTCTGTTCATTGAGGTCCAATGGTACCATAACATCCTAGAAACACAGTCATTCATAAAAATCACTCCTTATTTTCATTTCCACTTACTAGCCTAAGATAAATAGTTCGTTTGAAAGTCATCCCAGTCCTTTTCGTTTATCTATTCGCTAAGTGTGACTCAGAGAGAGCCCTCTCCCATTCTGGTAGGGCTAGCTACCAGACTGAGCGTGGTTTGTGGTTACCTTGAATTTTGCCTTCTTTTAGCCTAAGGTGGATTTAGGTGCTAACACATGGAACGATTTGCTACAGAATTAACCCATGGTGGGGATGATACCATTGGTACAAAAGGACCATATAGGGAAGATGGTTGACTGGAAGCCATATTTGGACTGGGAAATGAAAGCTAGTCAATGGTGACAATTCTGCCTTCATGCGAGAAACAAATCACTCAAAAGAGTGTTGAAATAATGGCTCCCATGTCATAAACATAGTTGTGCCCAAGAAGTAAATTGTTATCTAAAGGGCCAGTGGGACTACCATCACATTCAGATAAACTATTTTTCCTCCCAAAGTAATAGGCAATTGAGGAAGGATCCCTAATGGTTGACTGGTTCCTCTATTAAAAGCCAACAGATTCTGGTTAATAGGCACAAGTGGCTGTGAGCCGAGCACTTGCCAAGAAGTTGAGGAAAGGATACTCATAGATGCACCTTCATCTATAATAGTGTCGGGTAAAATCATATTACAAACTTGTACTATGATCTAGAAAGGCACATAAGAAGGAGGATGAAATCCTGCTAGTCGATTCCAATCAAAGGAAGTGACCAGATTACTTGGAGGGGTTATCGTAGAAATGGGAGAATTAATCCCTTGAGTTACAAAAGTGGGAGGATTTTCCTGCTGTCTTGATGGAACAGGAGGATTTCCCCCAAGCTCATCAGAATCTGAAGAAATGAAAAGAACTTGAGTGGTATCATATTCACTCTCTTTAGGAAAGGTATGATTAACTGAAGGTGAATTTGGGTCAACTGTTTCCTTGACCTGTTGATTTGGGTTGGGTATATACTCATAGGATTCAATTTCAGAGAGAGTGGGTTTGATCGACGGTTGATTTGAGTTAGTCAATTCATCAACTAGTGAAGGATTAAGCGAGAGTCTCTTGTAACCAAATGGACATCGCTGCAAAGAAATAGGATGGTTATCCAACACTTTTTGGGCTTCATCCAGATAGGGAGAAAGGTGAATGGGTTGATTCCCTTCACATAACCTATAGGGAAACTTAACTTCACCCTTGGTTCCATGAAATTTACTACCACTAGTTGATGGTGTGTCACCAACATTATCTCCAGAAGTTGATGACACAGGATGATGTGAATAAGAAGAACATTCTTCTAATATTTGAGGAATATCAGGGAAATTTCGAAGAATATGGTCTCTCACACAAAGTTTACGTGTTATCAAACTTTGTGAGGTTTGATGGATGGTTTCTCATCAGATTTTGCATTCAAAGCAATGGTTGCTTGGATTCCCCTCTACTGAATTTGCTTCTTCTTCTTCTTCTTCCCTTTCTTCTTCTTCTTAGCCACCTGGTTACTAGTACTAATACTTTCACCAGGAAAAGAGGAAGAATGGAGGAACAAACAACTGAGGAAGAAGGCAAAGGGTCAACTTTAGGATCAACTGGATGTTGATTTTTTCCAGTTAGAGGAGTACCCAATTGTGGAGAAATCACGACATTTTAAACTAAGTAGGTTGAAAACAACCATATTGACAAGCCAATTGTAAGTCCTAGAAGGGACAATGTAACCATATAAGGAGCACCAATATTTCTGAAAGGAGGAAAAGGACTAGGATTCCCATCAAAAGGAATTCCTTGATTGGTGGACTCTAGAGTTTTCACCATATGTCTCAACCTAAGATCAACTAAGGAGTGAGCATGGAGGATGTTATCTGAAGTCAATTAAATTTATTTTAATCAAAGTAACATAAAAAACAAAAGAGATATATTCTAGACAAAAGGTTTACCAAGCAACTGTGAATTGCAGAATACCTCCCAACGAACTGAGAAGTACGGGTAGGAAATCTCCCTGAATGTTGTGTTCAGTGTATCACAGCATACAAGGTGGTCGACTTGGTTACCTAAGGATGGATAGAAACCTAGTGTTGTCCTCCCATATATACTTGAAAGTACGTGGAGGCCCAATTTGTATAAGTGTTGTCTAATGCAAAACCGCACAGTGAGAGCATTCCCATATACTTTACGTACTGTAACACTGCCCTATATAGCCGAAGGTACATGGATGAGCTATGATATACTCATGTACGTAGAATGAGGTATCAAACTCAGGATGTATTGCAGACAAGTTAGTGACATCTGATTTGTTTTATGACGCCATAACATGTCTCTAGCCTAGAACCACTAAATGTTTTTCATTAGGTGATAATGCTCCATTAGGTAAATTTAGATAAATTTTAAGTTGATCTTCTTTAGAATTTTCCTTTCAAGGTTCACCGCGTGATGTATGTTTGCAATTCCTAAAATGCAACTAATATGATAAGCATTATTCTCATTCAATTGAACAATGAAAACCTTAGCTAGTAGGGATAGAGCAATCAGATCTTTGACAAAGAGAAAAGAGCACAACTAATGCAATTTCCCTAGCTATTCCTTTCAAATATTCACAAATTACAATATGAACGATGCAAGTTTTTCTTTTCGATTTCCTTAACGTGAATATGAACAAAAGGAAATATGCATATACAATCAATCAATCTTTCATAAGAACGAAGACTTTAATGACAGTTCTGTTTCGAAGGAAAAGCAAACTTTACGACACTTTCTTTCAAACAAAGATTAATCAACTATATTCTAACTTTGACTATAGACTGATAATGACAAAGAAAAATTTAAGGTACATTAATCAATCAAGTCAAAGTAGGGCTAGACAAGGAGATAAAAAAACTTGTTTTCTGAGACATGACATTCATTGATCAATCAGCAAGCAAACAAACAGAAGAAATTTGGAAAAAAATCAATCCAAAGGTGGGAATTTGACCTAAGGTGGATCAACGTAGGTCAAAGAGGGCCTAACTATGCTGCAGGGCACTATCTCTCACTCAAGGGTGCTCTGCAGAGCACTGTCCCCTGACCAAGCCTGAGTTGATTCTTAAGAGGTCACTCAAGAGTCATCTCACCTCAAATTTTGACCAAAATTCAATACAAAAGAGCTGAAATACAGTCAATGAACATGAGTAGGGTCCACAAGAATGTCCTAGGAGGTGGACAAGCTACTAGGAAAGGTGATAGTTCCCCAACGGAGTTGCCAATTCGTTTTGGAGAATTTGGTATCTATGGATAAATACTAATTCCCTAGATAAGTAGCCATATCTAGAACAACAATTTAAAGTATTTTAGTCTTTCCCTATAAGCAATAGATAAGATGAGAAGACCTACTTGTACTTTTTCTTTCCTCTCATCTCCCTTGTATTGATCCTGCCACTGCTTCTTGTACTTAATATGCTTGAGAAGTACTTGTAAACACAATAGAAAAAAATAATCGATCAAAGCAAAAGATCTATTGAATATAAGTGAATAGAATCAGATGCATTTCAAACATATAAGTAGTATAAAACAATACAAACATATGGGAGAAAGGTTCAAACACTTTATTGAATAGAAGAAGTAAATACAACCATTTGTGTCTGATTCAAAGTCATTCCTCCAGCTTGGATCCTATCCACATCACATCAAAATCATGACAAACTTGTAGCATTACAATATTTGCTTCAAAGCCAAGTCTCATAGCAACATTATCTCCTTACAGTTCAACATAATCCAGCCCCTAATCACTTAGATGAGTGGTCAATTTATAGGGAGATGAAGGAGGTTTTGTCATAAATGGTGGCATTGAATGGCCTTCCATACTTAGAATTAGTTACATGGAGGAAGGGATGAGAGGATAGGATGCATCTTAACTCATTCCTCATCCATTTTCGAGCGCATAGGAGTTGATAAGTGAGGGAACCTTCTAGATGACTCCAAAATATAAGAATATTCCCCAAACACTATGTGAATTTCACTCAAACTCACCCAATGCAGGTGAAAGGAAGCATAAGTGCTCTGCAGAGCACCCTGGCATGGACTTAATTGCTTTGCATTGCACCCTTACATGGGCCTACGTATGCCAGCACCTCTAGAGGCCATTTCTGGATGTCTTCAAGTCATGAAACTATCTGGGAAGGAGGCATTTAAAGGGGTGAATTGTTTAGGGCATGTAGCAACTAAAATTAGGGTTTGATGAGCCCTAAAAAACTGATCTAGATGATGGGATTGACGTGCCCAAATGGATCTGTAACACATGTGCCCATCATTTCCTTGGCTGAAGGCAGTTTTCGAAGGAGAAAATGAAGAAGTAGATCAACTGTACTTCATGGGATCAAAGAAGCCATGGAAACCACAACCACAAAACATGAATCAAGATATGCCTCAAGACCCTTCTTAGTATTGTAATAATTTTAATTTGGGCCTCATTCTGTACCTTTTTCACCTTCATGGTTGCAATACTATCAATATCCAATGCCTTGCCAATCATGGTCCCCCTAACCTGGTCCAACCCCTTCATGGTCCCAGAGCTGGCGTGGACCTCCTCTTCCTTTAGGACAATTCTCCCATCCTATGTTGTAACAATAATTACAACTTCCCTCTAATGCCTCCACCAGTAATCCTCCTTTTTGTCCACAACTTCCTGTTCAATCTAACCTTAACTCGAAGAATAGGGGGCTCGACAGGTTGAGACACTCAACCTTCTTGCATATAGTATTTCCACCGTAGAATGTAATGAACTAAATATTTTATTTGGTCGGGTGGTAAATACTCAGACTTGATCGATAATTGTTGAACATACCGATGATGAACCCTTAGAACCAGAACTTAGGAATTTTGCTAGAACAACTGCGGGTGATTCACCGCAAGTTCACATGGGACAACAACCCCCTTCTCAAACAATTTTTACTCGAGGATGTTAGATTGGTCCACCTTATCCTGAGAGACTATCCTTGAGAAAAGAATTCGTCCTCCTAGATTTGACTTTTTAGGGGGAATGCAAAACTTGTTTGTCAAATTCTTGTTAGTTCAGGCTATGAAGGACGTACCAATTTATAACAAAAAAATCAAAGAATTTTTTTCTAAGAAACTTGGAAGAAAACCAAAAGATCAACTCACTATTCATGTCATGGGGAAATTATTAGATATAATGTTAGGAAAGCCTACACCTCTTAAATATACAAATCCAGGGAACCTGATTCTTACAGTACAGCTTAATGGAGTTGATATCCCAAACGTGTTGGTAGACCTAGGAGCTACAATTAACATTATAACTTCGAAAACTGTACTTACCTTGGGCCTAGTTGATCTTAAGCCAAATCCTATAGCCTTAGAACTTGCAGACTGATCCAATGTACAACCAAAAGGGAAAATATGTGATTATCTTTGTAGATTCATAGTAATGCCCTGTTGATCTTCTGCTGTTGTATACCCAATATCCAGTTGAGGAGAATCCTTTGATTTTAGGAAGACCTTGGTTTGCTATTGTAGACACTTATATTGGGTGTCTATTAAGAAATATGGTAATATCCAATGGGGAAATCACAAAGAACCTTATGCTTTATCCCCTTGCATAACTGAGTTCATCAGTTAAACCAAGATTTACCTTAATGCAAAAATCTCCACCAACGAAGGAGCTTGAACCTGAAAATGAAGATATTAGATCAATTCTGACCATTGGTGAAGCCCTTTGTTTTAAAGATGAAATAGAAGATGATGCTATTAGCAAATTTATCCGTAGTACCAACTCGATTTTTTATTCAACCCGCCAGTTATTAGAATCTGTTATGAGTTGCACCATTTTGGAAACCATTGAACTAGAAACCGAAGTTGAAAACATTATTGTTATTGCACTTGATAATAGTATTCCTATATAAATTGATCCATGGAAAACACTAAATGCTAATCCTAACCTTTCACCTTCCTAGTCTGAATAGTTGTTGAAAGTCCTTCAAGATCAAAAGGAAGCTTTCACTTGTGAATATATGGGTATGAAAGGAATCCATGCTGATCTATGTACCCATAACATATACATAAAAGAAGAATGTTGACTTGTTATAAAACCACAAAGAAGGATGAAGCTTTCCTTGAAGAACATTGTCAAAGAGGAACTACAGAAGCTACTAGATGTGGGGTTTATTTATCCAATCTTAGACATTCAATGGGTATCCCCAATAGTGATTGTTTCGAAGAAAAATGGAAAATGGCGGATCTGTGTTGATTATAGGGAATTGAATAAAGAAGCTCAAAAAGACCACTTTCCCTTACCCTTTATTGACCAGGTCCTTGATACATTAGCCGTGAATACTTTCTTCTCCTTTTTGGGCAGATTTAGTGGATATAACCAGATCCAGATAGCTCCTGAGGATCAAGATAAAACTAATTTTACTTGCCCTTAGCGAACCTTTGCATATTGAGTCCTTCCATTTGGCCTTTGTAATGCGCCTACTACCTTTCAACGAGAAATACTAGGAATTTATTCTAATCTAGTTAATGACAGTGTTGAAATCTACATGGATGACTTCACCACATATGGGGATTCTTTCGAAGAAGGTCTAGAAAACTTAGAGAAATTGCTTAAATGAGGCAAAAAAACACATGTTTCTCTTAATATAGTAAAATGCCATATGATGATAGAAGAAGGAATAGTTTTGGGACACTTGCTTTCAGCTATAGGAATACGGGTTGATCCTGCCAAGGTAGAGGTAATCTTAAAATTTCCTACACCAAAGACACCAATGGTGCTATGTAGATTTTATATCTCCACAGATGCTTCTCATACAACAATAGGGGAAGTCTTGGGACAACAGGAGGACAAGAAACCATATGTGATTTACTATGTCAGCGAGAACCTAACTATCATTGAACTGAACTATATGATAAATGAAAAAGAGTTTTTGGTTGTTATCTATGCTATCAATAAATTTTAGCATTATATTACAGGGTATCCTACTTTCATGCACATCGATCATTCAACCATTAGGTATCTGATGAATAAACCGATAGCTCTTGGTCGAATTACAAGATGGTTTTTATTGATACAAGAATTTGATATTACCATTATAGATAAACTAGGAAAATGTAATATAGTAGCAAATTTCCTAACTAGGTTGAATACTAATGGTGAAGATACACCTATAGAGGATAGTTTTCAAGATGAAAATATTTTTGCAATTTCTACTCACACTCTGTGGTATGCCAATATTGCTAACTATATTTCTATAGGAAAAGTACCTCATAATTTTCCATACAGAGAGCAGTGAAAAATAATCCATCATAGTTCCTGTTACTCATGGATAGAGGGATACCTCTTCTATACAGGACCTGATTAGAAAATCCGGTGTTGTGTAGGTGAGGATTACATCTATGACATTTTGAAAGCTCACCATGATGGCCCTTACAGGGGGAATTTTGTAGACAAGCGGACATGTCATAAGGGGTTTTCGATGGGGTACTATTGGCCCTTTATTTTTTGTGATGCAAGGAAATATGTTTGAGGGTATGATAGTTGCTAACAGATGGGTCAACCTGGTCGATAAGGTGAGATGTCATTACAACTTCAATTAGTTCTTGAGCTCTGTTGGGTCCCTATAATACTGTGATTACCCCATTACTATTGTAGTTATACCCCTTATTAATATTTTTGTGCCCCTATTGCCCCCATATTGTTATTAATGTGCCCCATAGAATCCCTCTATTGTTATTTTTGTGGCTTTATATTATTATTGTTAGGTCGGCTTGGTTTATATTGTGACTCCTTAGACTCCTATATATAGAAAGGAGTTTTGTCATTTGAATCATCCAAGAATTTTTCATTTATGTAATGTAAAGGAGGTTTCCCCCTCGAATAGGCTGAATTCTAAGGCGTTGATCTATCTTTTCTATCTTTTCTTGAGCTGGTTTCATAACATTTGGTATTAAAGCTTTGGATTCTAGGGTTTCGCTACTCCAAACAGGTCATCGTGGAATTTTCGCTATAATTTTTTTTCTGTGACGCTCTAGAAGTTGCAAAAAAAACCCATTTGAGAAGAAATCGCGCTGAACCTTGGGTCCGAATGTCAGAGTTTTTCACGTGATATTTCCGGAGATATGATCTGAGGAAGTTGGTCTTTTTGCAGACTCCTGAATTACATTTCAAACAGGTGACCTGGGGAAAGTCATCATAACTTTCTCTATGGGGATCAGATTGAAATTTCGTAAGAAGGTGTAGAAAGAGAATGGACTTTAGTTTCTTGTATGTATTTTTCAGATCCAAAGGTCGAAACAGTGACTCGTGGCACGTCGTACAAGTTCACTCTACTGAACTAGTCTATAATCAAGTCATTGTGGGAGATTTCGCATAACTCTTCCTTGGAGAAACCAATTTGGGTCAGACTTGTGGCATTGGAAAGAGGACACAAAGTGTTACTACAAATCACAAATTCAAAACTAGATGACCGGAAAGTAAACAGATACATCAGAGGCAATATCAAGCTCCTACAAAGTGAAAAAAGGTGTGTAGATTTTCTTAAATTTTTGCTTAAGCTTGGTTTGAAAATTTATTTTGAAGGAATTCAAAGGGCATAATAGAGAATTATTATCGGTAACTGATACCCCGAGGAAAGAAAATGAAAATGACTAGTAAGGAGCCTGGAAGCTCTAGCATGACCGATGAAGAAGAAGAAGAAATGCTATATGACATATCAAAATTACAAGAATAAGTGCAACAAGTGTCACTTGCACAAAAAGCAACAGAATCTAAGATGGATGGTTTAAGGAAAGATGTAGAAGCTAAGATGGATGTTTTAAAGAAAGTCGTAGAAGCTAAAATTGATGGCATGGACGATAATATGGAAGAATTGAAGATAAATATGAATAAGCTGCTACAAGAAATGGTCAATAAGGGTGAAAGGGTACTAAAGGAAACTCATGATGAGAAAAAAAGAAATGTTAATCATGATTCCATAGACTCTAATTTTGGATCGAAGACTCACCATATTCCAAAAATCGATATGAGGAAGTTTGATGGCAAGGATCCTGCCACATGGATATTACAGATGGAGCAGTTCTTCGATCTTAATAATGTGCAAAACACACAAAAGGTACGTATGGCAACTTTATATTTGGAACCAAATCAATTTGTATGGTATCAATGGCTTTGCTCTCGTAAACGATTTATCATTTGGGCAATTTTTAGAATTGATGGCACATTATGAGGATACAAAAAGCAACAATTTTTTTAGCCAATTGATAAGTCTCAAACAAAAGGGTCCAATAATGGAGCACATTGAGGAGTTCCAAAAA